>CM030364.1:246629260-247229260 GCA_017893485.1 Hemerocallis citrina | reverse complement strand
TTCATACCTCCCTTCCCTTCTATATATACACACACACACCTCACTCTCTACATCCCATTCTTTTTCATTTTCCCTTCTTCTCTTCCTCTGCCTCCTTCACATCCGAGAGCAAGCAACGCCCAACTCCACTTCACATTCCACCTTCGAGCCAACGACTCCGCTTCTACGATCCCGTGAACCCCGAAAAATAACCGCACGCCGCGCCACCTTGTTGTTGTCGTCGCCCACCGTTGCTACCGTTAGCTACCATCTTACCGCCATTCTTACCGCCGTTGTGCCGCCGTCCGTTGCCGACGTCGCTTCCTTCCGTGGTTAACACTACCACCGTAATCGTCACATTATAAGGCAAGAACCTTGTACACTATTTTTGTTCTCGTACAAGCATTTTCCTTTGACTCGTGGCAAGTAGTCTAGTTATCATCATGTTTTATTATCAAACTTCGTTCTAGTCACTGGTTTCATGCTATATCAACTCAAGAGTGAACCGTTAACACATTTCGAATCGTGTTATCGAATATCGAATATTCAACCTTACTATCTCTAAAATTTCTTGACCTTGCACTAAGAATTCGACCAAGTTGCCAATACTGGATTGAAGATTTTCTACGTGAAAATCGTAGCCCATCGAGTCCCGAATCCAGAACATCTTACGGTTTCTCAATCGGATGTATAGATTGTGAGATATCGCGATTTTAGTACTGACATATCATGAATTTCTGAACCTGCACGGGATTACGAACGATATCTTGTACTGAGAATTTGACCATGTTACCGAACGGTTTCTTCTTCTACGTTGATTTTTCTACACCCCCACATGCTACACCCCTTTGTTGATTTTTCTACACCCCTTTGTTGATTTTTCTATACCCCTACACATGCATGCAACCAGCCAACTCTCTCTCCCTCTCTCCTTGTTTAAATCTATATATACACACACACATACATGCAGAGCTCCCACCTCATTCCCTTCTTCTCTTCCTCTGCCTTCTTCACACCCTCTGTTTCTTCACACCCGAGAGCTCAAGCAATACCCGAGCTCTCCTTTACTCTCCGCCTTCGAGCCAACGACTCCGCTTCTACGATCCCGTGAACCCCGAAAAACAACCCGACGCCGCGCCACCTTATTGTTGTCGTCGCTCACCGTTGCTACCGTTAGCTACCGTCTTGCTGCCATTCTTATCGCCGTTGTGTCACCGTCCGTTGCCGACATTGCCCACTGAAATCGTCACGTTATAAGGCAAGTACCTTGTACACTATTTTTGTTCACGTACAAGCATTTTTCTTTGACTCGTGGCAAGTAGTCTAGTTATCATCATATTTTATTGTCAAACTCCGTTCTAGTCACTTGTTCCATGCTATAGCAACTCAAGAGTGAGCCGTTAACACATTTCGAATCGTGTTATCGAATGTCGAATATTCAGCCTTACTATCTCTAAAATTTCTTGACCTTGCACTAAGAATTCGACCATGTTCCCAATACTGGATTGAAGATTTTCTACGTGGAAATCGTAGCCCATCGAGTCCCGAATCCAGAAAATCTTACGGTTTCTCAATCGGATATATATTTTGTGAGATATCGCGATTTTAGTACTGACATATCATGAATTTCTGAACCTACACGGGATTACGAACGGTATCTTGTACTGAGAATTTGACCATGTTACCGATACTGAATCGAAAAAATTTCTACATGAAAATCGTAGCCCTTCGAGTCTAGATATCCGAAACATCCTACAGTTTATCAATCCAATGTATAGATTGTGAGATATCGCAGTTTTAGTATTGTGACTCCGAATTTCCAGAATGCGCGCAAAACATCGAAACCAGCGAAGAATGAATATGTATGCATAGCTACTGTCTCTAGAATGTATTGTGTGAATATGCGTTAGAACCGGAAGAGAGTCTACTTTCTAGAATCTCTAACAGAATCGGATTTGCTTTTCTGTAACAACGGGAAAGTGAATTTGAATGCAGATATGTCAAGTTGTCTAAAAATTCATCTCTACGATTTTCCATATAAACCCATTACTTTTCATATCTAATGAACTGAGTGTATTATTGTTCTTCTAATAATAACTTGCATATATATAATAGGTTGATAGAATGCATTTTATACCATTTGATAATTCTATAATAACTACTCTCGATACATGTACTCGTTTTACGTCTCATGTCCATGATTACTGCCCTTGATATTTTTCTTGACTAAACTATTTGATTACACCGTTCCACTAGTCGTACCAACTGTACGTTCATAACTAATTATAAAAGAATAACAAGCCGGGGTTATAAGTGTACGGCTTAATAATGGACAATATAGGGGAGTATACTCGGAAGGGGGTCCGTATTTTCCGAAATAGTGATTCTTGATTCTTGATTCTTGATTACACAATTCTTGATTACACAATTCTCGATTACATGATTCATGATTACATGTCTTGATACTATCACTGGAAGACCCGAGTACATAATCCTATAGAATTCACTACTTAAGTCTAAACGTCACATGATTGATATGCACCGAACTTGTGGTATGGGACACAGGATTACGTGCATTAGATAAGTTAATAAAACAGATAAACTTGAGATCTTCACTAAGCATGACTCTTGATTACAAGACTCTTGATTGCAAAACTCTTGATTACATGATTCTTAATTACATGATTCTTCATTACATGACTCTTGATTCTTGATTACATGATTCTTGATTACATGACTCTTGATTACATGACTCTCGATCCTTGATTGCATGATTATCGATTAACTGATCCTAGGTTATCAATTGCTTATACCTTGAAGTCTAGAATACACTAGTTACAGTTATTACTTACATGAGCATATTGTCCCAGTTCCTTATTTACTTCCATATTGTATTTGTACTTCTACTTCTTGTTTCTTCCATATTATATCTTGTTATATTACCCCTTTTTCTGCTTGTTGCTACTTGCTGCCCGAAACTTGCTCTAACGGGCTTTTCTATTTTTCTTTGAGTTAATGATTATACAGGTACTGATGGACTAGATGATTGTTGCTGCATTGTTACTACTTCATGTTATTTTTCTTTCAGTCGCTATTTTATCTAGTTGTTATAGCGAACTGTTCATCGTACTGTTTTAATTATGGCACATTGTATTCCCGGGCATTTTGACACGATGTTGATGTATTATCTGGATGATGGTTATTTTATTTTCAGCTCATGTGATCATTATATTTGTCTGCGTAAATGTGTTATAAATATCTTGTTGAGCTTATAATTGCACAGCTTATGGATGATGTATATCATTCGCTGGACCTCAGTTGCGTGCCTGTATTTCCTTATAGTGGGAAGCGGGGCGTGACAGGACCCGCTTCCCACTATACGGAATTACAGTCACGCAACTGAGGCCCAGCGAATGATATATATCATCCATAAGCTGTACAATTATAAGCTCAACAAGATCTTTATAACGCACTCACGCAGGCAAATATAATAATCACATGAGCTGAAAATAGAATAACCATCATTTGGATAATACATCAACATCGGGTCAAGATGCCCTGGAGTACAAGGTGCCAGAATTAAAATAATATGATAAGCAGTTCGCTATAACAACTAGATAAAATAGCGACTGAAAGAAAAACAACATGAAGTAGTAAGGAAGCAGCAACGATCGTCTAAAGAGTCTGCTCGTCGGGTCTATCAATACCTGTATAATTATTAACTCAAAGAAAAATAGAAAAGTTCCCATTAGAGCAAGTTTCGGACAGCAAATAGCAACAAGCAGAAAAAGGGGTAATATAACAAGATATAACATGGGAGAAACAAGAAGTAGAAGTACAAATACAATATGGAAGTAAGCAAAGAAATGGGACAATATGATCATGTAAGTAATAATTGTCACTAGTGTATTCTAGACTTCAAGATATAAGTAATTGATAACCTAGGCTCAGTTAATCGATAATCATGTAATTAAGGATCGAGAATCATGTAATCGAGAGTCATGTAATCAAGAGTCATGTAATCAAGAATACGTAATCAAGAATCAAGAGTCATGTAACGAAGAGTCATGTAATCAAGAATCATGCTTAGTGAAGATCTCTCTGTTTTATTAACTTATCTAATGCACGCAATCCTGTGTCTCATACCACAAGTTCGGTGCATATCAATCATGTGACGTTTAGACTTAAGTAGTGAATTCTATAGGATTATGTACTCGGGTCTTCCAGTGATAGTATCAAGACATGTAATCATGAATCATGTAATCGAGAATTATGTAATCAAGAATTGTGTAATCAAGAATCAAGAATCAAGAATCACTATTTCGGGAAACACGGGCCCCCTTCCGAGTATATTCCCCTATATTGTCCACTATTAAGTCATACCCTTATAACCCCGGCTTATTATTCTTTTATAATTAATTATGAACATGCAATTGGTATGACTAGTGGAACGGTGTAATCAAGACAGTTTCATCAAGAAAAATATCAAGGGCAGTAATCATGGATATAAGACGTAAAACGAGTACATGTATCGAGAGTAGTTATTATAAATTATCAAGTGGTATAAAATGCATTCTATCAACTTATTATATCTGTGCAAGTTATTATTACAAGAACAATAATACATTCAGTTCATTAAATATGAAAAGTAATGGGTTTATATGCAAAAACGTAGAGATGAATTTTTAGACAACTTGACATATCTGCATTCAAATTCACTTTTCCGTTGTTACAAAAAAGCAAATCCGATTCCGTCAGAGATTCTAGAAAGTAGATGATTTTCCGGTTCCAACGCATATTCACACGATACATTCTAAAGACAGTAGCTATGAATACAAATTCATTCTTCGCTGGTTTCGATGTTTCGTGCGCATTCTGGAAATTCGGAGTCACAATACTAAAACTGCGATATCTCACAATCTATACATCGGATTGAGAAACTGTAGAATGTTTTGGATATCTAGACTCGAAGGGCTACGATTTTCATGTAGAAATTTTTTCGATCCAGTGTCGGAAACATGGTCGAATTCTCAGTACGAGATGCAGGTTAGCAATCCCGTGCAGGTTCAGAAATTCACAATATGACAGTACTAAAATCGCGATATCTCACAATCTATACATCCGATTGAGAAACCGTAAGATGTTCTAGATTCGAAACTCGATAGGATACGATTTTCACGTAGAAAATCTTCAATCCAGTATTAAAAACATGGTCGAATTCTTAGTGCAAGGTCAAGAAATTTTAGAGATAGTAAGGTTGAATATTCGATATTCGATAACACGATTCGAAATGTGTTAACGGTTCACTCTTGAGTTGATATAGCATGGAACCAGTGACTAGAACAGAGTTTGACAATAAAATATAATGATAACTAGACTACTTGCCACGAGTCAAAGGAAAATGCTTGTACGAGAACAAAAATAGTGTACAAGGTACTTGCCTTATAATGTGACGATTACGGTGGTAGTGTTAACCACGGAAGGAAGCGACGTCGGCAACGGACGGTGGCACAACGGCGGTAAGATGGTAGCTAACGGTAGCAACGGTGGGCGACGACAACAACAAGGTGGCGCGGCGTCCGGTTATTTTTCGGGGTTCACGGGATCGTAGAAGCGGGGTCGTTGGCTCGAAGGTGAAATGTGAAGTGGAGCTTGGGCGTTGCTTGCTCTCGGGTGTGAATGAGGCAGAGGAAGAGAAGAAGGGAAAATGAAGAAGAATGGGATGTAGAGAGTGAGGTGTGTGTGTGTGTATATATAGAAGGGAAGGGAGGTGTGAATGCATGCATGTATGCATGCATGAGATGGGGTGTAGAAAAATCATGTGCAGGGGTGTAGAAAATCAAGGGATAGGAGTGTTGCATGTGGGGGTGTAGAAAAATGGGAGTGTAGGGTGGAAAATGAGAACATGGTGTGGAAAAATTAGGGGAGAAAGAGATGGGGTGTTGAAAAATGTGGTGGAGGTGTAGAAAAATCAAAGGGGGGTGTAGAAAAATGTGATGGAGGTGTAGAAAAATGTGGTGGAGTGTTGACGGATTGGAGAGGATTAGGAGTAGTAGGGTGGTGGAAAATAAGGTGTAGGGTTAGGCAGGATTAGGATTAGGATTAATTACGGTTTAAAATTTGTATTTAAACTCTAATCGAAAAATCACAAAATTATAGAATTGATCAGAAAAATATTCTGGCTTTAGATAAAGAGTCCAAAGAGAAAAATAAAACTAATCTGAAAATTGAAGTACAAAATTCACGTAATAAAATACGTACAACTGGAACAGGGAGTTACAATCCTACCCACCTTACAAAAAAAAATTCGTCCTCGAAATTTACTTAGGCGAGATATAGGATAGCTTAAGAAGTAAATGCAATACACTTCAATGAAGAGTACAACAGAAGATAAAAGAAACAAAGAGTTCAAAGGCACGAATACAACTAAAGACAAATTGTGCATCCTCAACTGGAGGAATCAACAATTTAATGTCTAGGCTCAGAATCTGAACCACCGACATTGCTAACATCCCAGTTCAGCTGAGCTACAAGCTCATCTCGCTCTGGCACATACTCCTCCAATTTTCTGAGTAATTCATTAGGCGATGGAGCTGAAATCAAGACGCGTCTGGCCTTACTGGATATAAACTCCTCAGCCATAGCTGAATCTATGAAGGATAGCAGTGAGTCGTAATATCCATCAACATTTAAAAGTCCCACCGGTTTGCTGTGGATCCCTAGTTGAGCCCATGTGATTACTTCAAACAACTCCTCAAGTGTTCCATAACCTCCTGGTAAGGCTATGAAAGCATCAGCAGCACGAGCCATTTCAGCCTTCCTCTCGTGCATGTTAGAGACAACTCTAACATCTCCCACAGTTCCCCCAGTAATCTCTTTCGGCATCAGCGACTTGGGAATCACTCCCAAAACATGTCGGCCACCAGCACGAACGGCGTCAGAAACTAGGCCCATCAATCCTATGCTCCCACCACCGTAGACGAGATCAATATTCCTTTCTACAAGCTCCTTGCCGAGCTCGATCGCGGCTTCCTGGTAGCTAGCTCTTTTCTGATCAATTCTATAATTTTGTAATTTTTCGATTAGAGTTTAAATACAAATTTTAAACCGTGATTGATCCTAATCCTAATCCTAATCCTAATCCTGCCTAACCCTACACCTTATTTTCCACCACCCTACTACTCCTAATCCTCTCCAATCCGTCAACACTCCTTCACATCCGAGAGCAAGCAACACCCAAGCTCCACTTCACATTTCACCTTCGAGCCAACGACTCCGCTTCTACGATCCCGTGAACCCCGAAAAATAACCCGACGCCGCGCCACCCTGTTGTCGTCGTCGCTCACCGTTACTACCGTTAGCTACCGTCTTGCCGCCATTCTTACCGCCGTTGTGCCGCCATCCGTTGCTGACATCGCTTCTTTCCGTGGTTAACACTACCACCATAATCGTCACGTTATAAGGCAAGTACCTTGTACACTATTTTTATTCTCGTACAAGCATTTTCCTTTGACTCGTGGTAAGTAGTCTAGTTATCATCATATTTTATTGTCAAACTCTGTTCTAGTCACTAGTTCCATGCTATATCAACTCAAGAGTGAACCGTTAACATATTTCGAATCGTGTTATCGAATATTGACTATTCAACCTTACTATCTCTAAAATTTCTTGACCTTGCACCAAGAATTCGACCATGTCCCCAATACTGGATTGAAGATATTCTACGTGAAAATTGTAGCCCGTCGAGTCCCGAATCCAGAACATCTTACGGTTTCTCAATCGGATGTATAGATTGTGAGATATCGCGATTTTAGTACTGACATATTATGAATTTCTGAACCTGCACGGGATTACGAACGGTATCTTGTACTGAGAATTTGACCATGTTCCCGACACTGGATCGAAAAACTTTTTACATGAAAATCGTAGCCCTTTGAGTCTAGATATCCGAAACATCCTACAGTTTCTCAATCCGATGTATAGATTGTGAGATATCGTAGTTTTAGTATTGTGACTCTGAATTTTCAGAATGCACGCGAAACATCGAAATCAGCCAAGAATGAATTTGTACGCATAGCTACTGTCTTTAGAATGTATCGTGTGAATATGCGTTAGAACCGTAAGAGAGTCTACTTTCTAGAATTTCTGACGGAATTGGATTTGCTTTTCTGTAACAACGAGAAAGTGAATTTGAATGCAGATATGTCAAGTTGTCTGAAAATTCATCTATACATTTTTTCATATAAACCCGTTATTTTTTTATATTTAATGAACTAAATGTATTATTGTTTTTGTAATAATAACTTGCATAGATATAATAGGTTGATAGAATGTATTTTATACCACTTGATAATTCCATAATAACTACTACCGATATATGTACTCGTTTTACGTCTCATGTCCATGATTACTGCCCCTGATATTTTTCTTGATTAAACTATTTGATTACACCGTTCCACTAGTCGTACCAACTGCATGTTCATAATTAATTATAAAAGAATAACAAGCCGGGATTATAAGGGTACGGCTTAATAGTGGACAATATAGGGGAGTATACTCGGAAGGGGGTCCGTGTTTCCCGAAATAGTGATTCTTGATTCTTGATTCGTGATCCTTGGTTATACAATTCTTGATTACATAATTCTCGATTACATGATTCATGATTACATGTCTTGATACTATCACTGGAAGACCCGAGTACCTAATCCTATAGAATTCACTACTTAAGTCTAAACGTCACATGATTGATATGCACCGAACTTGTGGTATGGGACACAGGATTGTATGCATTAGATAAGTTAATAAAACAAGATAAACCCGAGATCTTCACTAAGCATGATTCTTGATTACATGACTCTTCGTTACATGACTCTTGATTCTTGATTACATGACTCTTGATTACATGACTCTTGATCTTTGATTACATAATTATCGATTAACTGAGCCTAGGTTATCAATTGCTTATATGTTGAAGTCTAGAATACACTGGTTACCGTTATTACTTACATGATCATATTGTCCCAGTTCCTTGCTTACTTCCATATTGTATTTGTACTTCTACTTCTTGTTTCTTTCATGTTATATCTTGTTATATTACCCATTTTTCTGCTTGTTGCTACTTGCTACCCGAAACTTGCTCTAACGGGAACTTTTCTATATTTCTTTGAGTTAATGATTATACAGGTACTGATGGACCAGATGAGCAGACTCTCTAGATGATCGTTGCTGCTTTGTTACTACTTCATGTTGTTTTTCTTTCAGTCGCTATTTTATCTAGTTGTTATAGCGAACTGTTCATCGTACTGTTTTAATTATGGCACCTTGTATTTCCAGGCATTTTGACCCGATGTTGATGTATTATCTGGATGATGGTTATTCTATTTTCAGCTCATGTGATTATTATATTTGTCTGCGTGAATGTGTTATAAAGATCTTGTTGAGCTTATAATTGTACAGCTTATGGATGATGTATATCATTCGATAGGCCTCAGTTGCGTGCCTGTATTTCCGTATAGTGGGAAGCGGGGCGTGACAGGTTTTTAGTGGTATCTGAATGAAGGATGAGTGAGAATTAGGACCATGCAGATGATCAATACGGAATTTTCTACATCTCACTATCCCTTGATTTTCTACACCCCTGCACATGATTTTCTCCCAATGATTAGAACCCTACCCTATGTGGAACGAGTGGGCATATTTGCCTGCGTGAATGCCTGTAATCTCTTGAGAAGAATTAAGAGATTTGTAACACGAAGATATTGGTTGTCAAACTTATTTGGTAAAGTGGGCCACACCCACCAAACAATGTTGAAAAATTGTGGCAAGATTTGTGCCGCAAAGAAAAATGGGAGAAACATGAATGAAGAATTTGTCAGTTACTCATCTCTCATTTCTATAAATGAGAGGTTTAGGAAGAAGAAAAAAATTAAGCAAGATAAATTGGAAGAGAGTAGGAATTTTGTTGAAAGAAGAAGAAAGAGAGAGAAGCCGGGGAATATTGATCATCTGCACGGGATCACGCCCCGCTTCCCACTATACGGAATTACAGGCAAAGAAATGGGACCATGTAATGCGTACTATTCCAAGTTTGACGAAGGGCGTCTGGACCATGCAGATGATCAAAACAAGATCAATATTCCAGAATGCTGACGAGGAATATTGATCTTGTCATTCCAGCCTCATTGACTTGCTATTATCGGAAGTTTGTTCAGGACTTCTCCAGGATTGCTGGACCACTGACAAAACTGACGAGGAAGGATCAGAAGTTCGTATGGGATGATGCGTGTGGTAAGGCCTTCGAGGAGTTGAAAGATCGACTGACATCAGCACCTGTGTTAACTGTACCAGATGGCTCAGGAGGATTCGTGATTTATTGTGATGCATCTGGTAAAGGCTTGGGAGCGGTACTGATGCAACAAGGCAAAGTTGTTGCTTACGCATCCAGACAATTGAGGCCTCACGAGCAGAACTACCCTACTCATGATCTAGAGCTCGCATCTGTGATTTTTGCTTTGAAGCTATGGAGGCATTACTTGCTCGGTGATAGAGTTGAAATCTTCACTGACCATAAGAGCCTCAAATATGTATTTACACAGAAGGAGTTAAACATGAGGCAGAGGAGATGGCTGGAATTCATGGCAGACTATGACATCAACCTACAATATCACCCGGGTAAAGTGAACACGGTACCAGACGCCCTGAGTAGGAGACCAGCAGCTATGTTTCTCACTGAGCAGAAGATATTATTGGAAGAAATGAGGAGACTGAACTTGGAAGTGATTTTTCCAGGTTCAACACAAAAGTTGATGATGTTACAGTTGCAGTCTTCATTAGTGGAGCAGATCAAAGAAGTCCAAGCAAGTGATGAGCAGTTGCAGAAGTTCAGAAGTCAAGTCGAGGCAGGCTCAAGAACCGACTTGATTATTCATGCAGATGGATCACTTCGCTTCGGAGCACGATTGTGTGTACCTAAGGGAGAAGTCAGACAAGAATTGCTTGCAGAAGCCCACCATTCACCCTATTCCATTCATCCTGGAGGCACAAAGATGTACAGAAATCTGAGGCAACATTTTTGGTGGCACGACATGAAGAGAGCAGTGGCGAAGTTTGTATCACAGTGTTTGATTTGTCAGCAAGTGAAAGCAGAGCATCAAAGGACCGCTGGACTGTTGCAGCCTCTTCCAATCCCGGAGTGGAAATGGGAGAACATCACCATGGACTTCGTGACGGCGCTTCCGAGGAGTCCCAAGGGTCATAATGCCATTTGGGTGATCGTTGATCGTTTGACGAAGAGCGCCCACTTCATACCTTTCAGAGTGGGTCAGTCCACAGAAAGTCTGGCCTAGAAGTACATACAGGAGATTGTACGGTTGCATGGAGTTCCCGTCAGCATTGTGTCGGATATAGATACGAGGTTCAGGTCCCAGTTTTGGGAGAGCCTTCAGAGAAGTCTGGGAAGCATGTTGAATTATAGTACAGCATTCCACCCTCAGAAGGATGGACAGTCTGAAAGGACGATTCAGACTCTGGAAGACATGTTGCGGTCTTGTGTTCTTCAATAGGTTCTTGGGAAGATCATCTGCACTTAGTTGAATTCTCGTACAATAACAGTTACCAGGCAAGCCTCAAGGCGGCACCATTCGAGGCACTCTACGGTCGTAAGTGTAGATAACCAGTCTGTTGGGATGACATCGGCGAAAGGAAACTTTTGGGACCAGAGTTGATTACAAAGTCAGTGGACGCAGTGTCTCAGATCAGGAAACACCTGAGGGCAGCTCAAGACAGGCAAAGAAAATGGGCGGACACTCACCGCAGACCCTTGGTGTTTGAGGCAGGTGATCATGTGTTCCTCAAAGTATCACCATCAAGGGGCATCATCCGTTTCGGAGGCGGAGGCAAGCTTAGTCCCCGATTCATCGGCCCATTCGATATTGTGGAACGAGTTGGCAAGGTCGCTTACAGGCTCGTGCTACCACCGGTGTTATCAGGAGTTCATGACGTATTCCATGTTTCCCAACTCAGGAAGTACATCAGAGATGTCAACCATATCGTCGACTACTCAGAGTTATCTGTACGTCCAGACTTATCATGTGAAGCTCAGCCAATTTCTATCTTGGACAGGCGTAAGAAAGTGCTGAAGAATAAAGTCATCAAGCTTGTACGAGTCTCTTGGAACCCTCACTCGCCAGGAGAGTCGACATGGGAGCTCGAGGAAGAAATCCAGAAGAAGTACCCCCATATATTCGAGTAGGTGTCTTGCTTTTCTATCCTATATCTCGCCTAAGTAAATTTCGAGGACGAAATTTTTTTTGTAAGGTGGGTATGATTGTAACTCCCTGTTCCAGTAGTACGTATTTTACTACGTAAATTTTTGTACTTCAATTTTCAGATCAGTTTTTCTCTTTGGACTCTTTATCTAAAGCCAGAATATTTTTCTGATCAATTCTATAATTTTGTGATTTTTCGATTAGAGTTTAAATTTAAATTTTAAACCGTGATTAATCTTAATCCTAATACTAATCCTAATCCTAATCCTGCCTAACCCTACACCTTATTTTCCACCACCCTACTACTCCTAATCATCTCCAATCCGTCAACACCTCTCCACATTTTTCTACACCTCTCCACATTTTTCTACATCTCCACCACATTTTTCAACACCCCACCATATTTTTCTACACCACCACACCCCTTTGTTGATTTTCTACACCACTTTGTTGAATTTTTCTACACCCCCACATGCAGCACTCCTATCCCTTGATTTTCTACACCCCTGCACAGGATTTTTCTACACCCCATCCCATGCATGCATACATGCATGCATTCACACCTCCCTTCCCTTCTATATATACACACACACACCTCACTCTCTACATCCCATTCTTCTTCATTTTCCCTTCTCCTCTTTCTCTGCCTCCTTCACATCCGAGAGCAAGCAACGCCCAAGTTCCACTTCACATTCCACCTTCGAGCCAACGACTCCGCTTCTACGATCCCGTGAACCCCGAAAAATAACCCGACGCCGCGCCACCTTGTTGTTGTCGTCGCTCACCGTTGCTACCGTTAGCTACCGTCTTACCGCCATTCTTACGGCCGTTGTGCCGCCATCCGTTGCCGACGTCGCTTCCTTCCGTGGTTAACACAACCACCGTAATCGTCACATTATAAGGCAAGTACCTTGTACGCTATTTTTGTTCTCGTACAAGCATTTTCCTTTGACTCGTGGCAAGTAGTCTAGTTATCATCATGTTTTATTATCAAACTCCGTTCTAGTCACTGGTTTCATGCTATATCAACTCAAGAGTGAACCGTTAACACATTTCGAAACGTGTTATCGAATATCGAATATCCATCTTTACTATCTCGAAAATTTCTTGACCTTGCACTAAGAATTCGACCATGTTCCCAATACTGGATTAAAAATTTTATACGTGGAAATCGTAGCCCATCGAGTCCCGAATCCAGAACATCTTACGGTTTCTCAATCGGATGTATAGATTGTGAGATATCGCGATTTTAGTACTGTCATATTGTGAATTTCTGAACCTGCACGGGATTACTAACCGGCATCTCGTACTGAGAATTTGACCATGTTCCCGACACTGGAGCGAAAAACTTTCTACATGAAAATCGTAGCCCTTCGAGTCTAGATATCCGAAACATCCTACAGTTTTTCAATCCGATGTATAGATTGTGAGATATCGCAGTTTTAGTATTGTGACTCCGAATTTCCAGAATGCGCGCGAAACATGGAAACCAGCGAAGAATGAATTTGTACGCATAGCTACTGTCTTTAGAATGTATCGTGTGAATATGCGTTGGAACCGAAAGAGAGTCTACTTTCTAGAATCTGTGACGGAATCGGATTTGCTTTTCTGTAACAACAGAAAAGTAGATTTGAATGCAGATATGTCAAGTTGTCTAAAAATTCATCTATACATTCTTGCATATAAACCCGTTATTTTTCATATTTAATGAACTGAACATATTATTGTTCTTGTAATAATAACTTGCATAGATATAATTGGTTGATAGAATGCATTTTATACCACCTGATAATTCCATAATAACTACGATCGATACATATATTCGTTTTACGTCTCATGTCCATGATTACTGCCCTTGATATTTTTCTTGACTAAACTATTTGATTACACCGTTACACTAGTCGTACCAACTGCATGTTCATAATTAATTATAAAAGAATAACAAGCCGGGGATATAAGGGTACGGCTTAATAGTAGACAATATAGGGGAGTATACTCGGAAGGGGGCCCGTATTTCCCGAAATAGTGATTCTTCATTCTTGATTACACAATTCTTGATTACATAATTCTCGATTACATGATTCATGATTACATGTCTTGATACTATCACTGGAAGACCCGAGTACATAATCCTATAGAATTCACTACTTAAGTCTAAACGTCACATGATTGATATGCACCGAACTTGTGGTATGGAACACAGGATTGCGTGCATTAGATAAGTTAATAAAACAGATAAACTTGAGATCTTCACTAAGCATGACTCTTGATTACAAGACTCTTGATTGTAAGACTCTTGATTACATGATTCCTAATTACATGATTCTTGATTACATGACTCTTGATTCTTGATTACATGATTCTTGATTACATGACTCTTGATTACATGACTCTCGATCCTTGATTGCATGATTATCGATTAACTGATCCTAGGTTATCAATTGCTTATACCTTGAAGTCTAGAATACACTAGTTACATTTATTACTTACATGATCATATTGTCCGAGTTTCTTGCTTACTTCCATATTGTATCTGTATTTCTACTTCTTATTTCTTCCATATTATATCTTGTTATATTACCCTTTTTACTGCTTGTTGCTACTTGCTGCCCGCAACTTGCTCTAACGGAAACTTTTATATTTTTCTTTGAGTTAATAATTATACAGGTACCAATGGACCCGACGAGCAGACTCTTTAGACGATCGATGCTGCTTCCTTATTACTTCCTGTTGTTTTTCTTTCAGTCGCTATTTTATCTAGTTGTTATAGCGAACTGCTTATCATATTATTTTAATTCTGGCACCTTGTACTCCCGGGCATCTTGACCCGATGTTGATGTATTATTCAAATGATGGTTATTCTATTTTCAGCTCATGTGATTATTATATTTGCCTGCGTGAATGTGTTATAAAGATCTTGTTGAGCTTATAATTGTACAGCTTATGGATGATGTATATCATTCGCTGGGCCTCAGTTGCGTGCCTGTATTTCCGTATAGTGGGAAGCGGGGCATGACAGTAGAATAACCATCATTTGGATAATACATCAACATCGGGTCAAGATGCCCGGGAGTACAAGGTGCCAGAATTAAAATAATATGATAAGCAGTTCGCTATAACAACTAGATAAAATAGCGACTAAAAGAAAAACAACATGAAGTAGTAAGGAAGCAGCAACGATCGTCTGAAGAGTCTGCTCGTCGGGTCCATCAATACCTGTATAATTATTAACTCAAAGAAAAATAGAAAAGTTCCCGTTAGAGCAAGTTTCGGGCAGCAAATAGCAACAAGCAGAAAAAGGGGTAATATAACAAGATATAACATGGGAGAAACAAGAAGTAGAAGTACAAATACAATATGGAAGTAAGCAAAGAAATGGGACAATATGATCATGTAAGTAATAACTGTAACTAGTGTATTCTAAACTTCAAGATATAAGTAATTGATAACCTAGGCTCAGTTAATCGATAATCATGTAATCAAGGATCGAGAGTCATGTAATCAAGAGTCATGTAACGAGGGTCTTGTAATCAAGAGTCATGTAATCAAGAGTCATGTAATCAAGAATCATGTAATCAAGAGTCATGCTTAGTGGAAATCTCTAGTTTATCTGTGTTATTAACTTATCTAATGCACGCAATCCTGTGTCCCATACTACAAGTTCGGTGCATATCAATCATGTGACGTTTAGACTTAAGTAGTGAATTCTATAGGATTATGTACTCGGGTCTTTCAGTGATAATCTCAAGACATGTAATCATGAATCATGTAATCGAGAATTGTGTAATCAAGAAATGTGTAATCAAGAATCAAGAATCAAGAATCACTATTTCGGGAAACACGGGCCCCCTTCCGAGTATACTCTCCTATATTGTCCATTATTAAGCCGTACCCTTATAACCCCGGCTTGTTATTATTTTATAATTAATTATGAACATGCAGTTGGTACGACTAGTGGAACGGTGTAATCAAATAGTTTAATCAAAAAAATATCAAGGGCAGTAATCATGGACATGAGACGTAAAACGAGTATATGTATCGATCGTAGTTATTATGGAATTATCAAGTGGTATAAAATACATTCTATCAACCTATTATATCTATGCAAGTTATTATTACAAGAACAATAATATGTTCAGTTCATTAAATATGAAAAATAACAGGTTTATATGCAAGAATGTATAGATAAATTTTTAGATAACTTGACATATCTGCATTCAAATCTACTTTTCCATTGTTATAGAAAAGCAAATCCGATTCCGTCAGAGATTCTAGAAAGTAGACTCTCTTACGGTTCCAACGCATATTCACACGATACATTCTAAAGAAAGTAGCTATGCGTACAAATTCATTCTTGGCTGATTTCGATGTTTCGCGTGCATTCTGGAAATTCGGAGTCACAATACTAAAACTGCGATTTCTCACAATCTATACATCGGATTGAGAAACTGTAGGATGTTTCAGATATCTAGACTCGAAGGGCTACGATTTTCATGTAGAAGGTTTTTCGATCCAGTATCGGGAACATGGTCGAATTCTCAGTATGAGATGCCGGTTAATAATCCCGTGCAGGTTCAGAAATTCACAATATGACAGTACTAAAATCGAGATATCTCACAATCTATACATCCGATTGAGAAACCGTCAGATGTTCTGGATTCGGGACTCGATGGGCTACGATTTTCACGTAGAAAATTTTCAATCTAGTATTGGAAACATGGTCGAATTCTTAGTGTAAGGTCAAGAAATTTTAGAGATAGTAAGGCTGAATATTCGATATTCGATAACACGATTCGAAATGTGTTAACGGTTCACTCTTGAGTTGCTATAGCATGGAACAAGTGACTAGAACGGAGTTTGACAATAAAATATGATGATAACTAGACTACTTGTCACGAGTCAAAGAAAAATGCTTGTACGTGAACAAAAATAGTGTACAAGGTACTTGCCTTATAACGTGACGATTTCAGTGGGCGATGTCGGCAATGGACGGTGGCACAACGACGATAAGAATGGCAACAAGACGGTAGTTAACGGTAGCAACGGTGAGCGACGACAACAATAAGGTGGTGCGGCGTCGGGTTGTTTTTCGGGGTTCACGGGATCGTAGAAGCGGAGTCGTTGGCTCGAAGGCAGAGAGTAAAGGAGAGCTCGGGTGTTGCTTGAGCTCTCGGGTGTGAAGAAACAGAGGGTGTGAAGAAGGCAGAGGAAGAGAAGAAGGGAATGAGGTGGGAGCTCTGCATGTATGTGTGTGTGTATATATAGATTTAAACAAGGAGAAAGGGAGAGAGAGTTGGCTGGTTGCATGCATGTGTAGGGGTGTAGAAAAATCAACAAAGGGGTGTAGAAAAATCAACAAAGGGGTGTAGCATGTAGGGGTGTAGAAAAATCAACGTAGAAGAAAAAAATGAGGGGGAGAAAAATGAGAACATGGAGGAGAAGTCATGGGGTTAGGCTAGAATTAGGCAGGAGGAGAAAAATGGGGGTGAGTGATTAGCGGGAGTGGGTTAGGATTAGGATTAGGATTAAGATTAAGATTAATTAGGGTTTAAAATTTGTATTTAAACTCCGATCGAAAAATAACAAAATTATAGAATTGATCAGAAAAATATTCTGGCTTTAGATAAAGAGTCTAAAGAGAAAAATAAAACTGATCTGAAAATTAAAGTACAAAATTCACGTAATAAAATACGTACAACTGGAACAGGGAGTTACAAAAAATTATGTATATAATCAAACCCAAAGTTTTGATATGATAATTTGATTGGACCCAATGTTCTCTAAATTGATATATTGTCATCTAATTATTTTTTGAAGTAAGCCTAACGTCTTGACACAATATGAAGTTCTATAAACGAGTTATGTATTGGAATTATGAACCTGGATTTTTGATCTATGAGTTAGGAACCTGAACTTCTAACTTTATTAACAATTTTTTTAATGATAATCGTATTTATTTCCTTATGATCATGTATACCCTGTTAATTTTATATATGTTATTTTAGTTACTGAAAAGATGTCGAATATTACGAAACTCGATTTTAAGGCTATTGAAATCAACGGTGAAAAATTATTTATAATGGCAATTGGATGCTAAGATCCATTTGCGACTGAAAAAACTTGGTGATACTATTGTAGAAGGAAATAAGATGCTCCTGGAGGAAAAAGCATCCCGCTCATTTTTATGCATAATCATATACATTATGATTTGGAAAATGAATATTTGATGGAGAAAAATTCCTTGGGTCTTTGAAATTTCAGAAGGATAAGTGTGATCACCAGAAGATGGTGATGTTACCCAATACTCAAAGTGATTGGCTGAATCTGAGATTTCAAGATTATAAGACAGTTTCTAAGTACAACTTTGCTCTATTTAATATTGTTTTCCGTTTGAAATTGTGTGGTGTAACAATTACTGATGAGCAAATGTTAGAAAGAAGTCTTTCTACATTTTGCGCCTCGAACGTTCTGCTTCAAGAGCGACAATTTTCTAAGTATTCTGAACTTATAACTTGTCACTTTATTGCATAATAAAATAGAAAAGTTGTAATTAAGAATCATAATTCAAGACCAACTGGGTCTATGGCTAGTCCTGAAGCAAATTCCAACTTTGCTAAAAACAGAGGTAGGGGACAAGGATAAAGTAATTCCTCCAGAAGAAGTCGGTACAATAATTCAACCTGTAGAGGTGGACATAATAATTACTCCAATAGTGGTGGTTATAAAGGTCCAAGTAATGCATAGTTTAAAAACCACCAAAAGTGGTCGACTCCCCATATTGAGAAGACTCAAAATCTACCTAATAATTCTGCTAATTATGCAGAAGATACTTGTTACAAATGAGGAAAAAGTCAACAAAGGTCATGTATCTGTCGTGCATCAAAACTTGTGGCAGATCAATACAAGGCTTGTGTTAGTTCTGCATAGACAAATATGCTGGATGGTAAAAAATTGACAAAAGATCATGTCGCAAATATACTAATGAGATCTAGATACTAGAATCTTGATGATTTCTTTGAAGACACTGATAGCTAGCCTATTACCACTACAGCATTTGAAGCAAAATTTGGAGAACCACTAAATTGGGTCTAGAAGATCTAAAACAGCTGTTATTGTCTTATTGAATTTAGTTTTTGTTTTTTTTAATTGAATAATCCCATTTTGGTATAATGGATGATGTTTTTGGAGAATTATTTATTTTTATTTCACATTTCATGTTACAATATTATCGTTGATTTGAATGGTCAAGTTATTTTGTCTGCTTAAGTAATTTGTTAATTTTTGTCTTATTTTAAAGGTATGGATCATAAAATGCATGAGACTGAAGATAATCTATATTTGGCAGACAATGCCACAACACATACTATACTGAAAAATCAGAAATTTTTCTCATAGTTGGTGTTGAATCAATGTGAAGTATCCACCATAGCTGAACATGTACAAATAATTCGAGGTTCTGAAAGAGTCCACATAATATTATCAAATGGTACCCATATATTTATTGAAGATGCTTTATTTTCCATCAATTCCTGAAGAAATTTGCTTAGTTTCAAAGACATCATAATGAATGGGTACCACATAGAAACTATAAGTGAAGATAACAAAAAAGTCTTATGCATAATTACTAGTGTGAGAAGTCAGAAACTCACATTAGAAATGTTAAGTTCATTCTCCTAGGGTCTATACTGCATAAGAATTTTGAATGTTGAATCACACTCCATTATGAGCTAGATGCTTAAGCCAAGCCAAAAGCTTAAATCAAGCCTGAAATTTAGTGACCCGAATATATTAACTCTTTTGTAACACCCCGTGATTTTCAAAGATTAAATATATATATATATATATATATATATATATATATATATAATATTGAACGATGTATGGCTGTTTGGTAAAGATGTTTGCATGAGATGGCTTAGTATAATGCATGAAATGTATGGTATTGTATTAAAATGGAGGGGCCCACGTGTAGGGATGGCAAGTGGGCCGGGTCAACCGCCGACCCGCCCGCGACCCGTCCGTATAACCCGGCCCGCGAAAAGGCGGTTCGGGTTCAGGTCGAACCCGTGAATAGTAACGGATCGACCCGGGTTGCCAAAATATCGGATCCAACCCGCCCAATCCGGCCCACGAACCCGGTTAAATTCTCCAACCCGCTTGCCAACCAGCGGGTTGCGAACCGTTAGACCCGAACGGGTCAAATGTTCGACCCGTCCCGGGTCGACCGTTAGACCCGCGGGTCGAACGGGTCACAAAAAACTATGCCCAATGGCACTGTTGTCCAGAGCCGGTACAACGGCTCTAATAGCCATTTTTTTGGGTTTTTTTGGTTTTTTTTTTGTTTTGTTATTTTAACCCTATAAATACCCCCAAACCCTATCAAAAAATTCACAAAAAACTCTCTTACTCTTTCTACTATTATAACTCATTTCTAAGCAATTTGTGAACAATTGAAGTATTCAACAAGCAAGTCTTCAAGGCATATACACGATCAAATTCCGATCGTATCGAAATCAAAATTCAACAACGTCTTCAAATCTTCAACTCTCATCCAACTCCAAGTGATCAAGTCTTTAACTCTCCTTCAAGCTCTCCTCAACTCTTTAATTCCGGAATCGCTGATTTCTACTTCTACTTCTATTCTTATTTTCACGGATTTTTTTATATACGCGTATCCACGGTGAACGGTATCAAAATTTCATACCTCTCTTCTTATTTAATTTTTGTTGTAGTTATAATTTTTATTGGTTTTTTTATCTTCTCTATCTCAACCCTCTTGTTTTTTAGATTTTTTTTATAACTCATCGCTCCTACATTGTGTAGTTTTTTTTACATACATTAGTACATTATGTCTAGATCATGCGGTAGCGGTCGTATCTAAAGTGGGCAAGATTCCACCGGTACTTTCCGTAGGCCACCAATTATCCTAATTAGTGAGCCCGCCGAAGAGTACCATGATCCTCCTACCCAACAATGGGGTACACACGATGAGGTTGTAGGAGACATACAATTAGAAGAACAACAACAACAACAACAACCAACCGAAACCACACAATCCCGTAGTGGTAGGAAAAGTATAGGAGAAAGTAGTGATTGGTATAAATTTTACGATTTTATCCCGGACGAAGAAAATCAGTGTATAGGGTTGAAAGTTTGTAAAACTTGTTCTAAGGCATACAAATTCAAGAGGGGTGATGGCACCGGTACAATTAGTAGACACATCCAATATAACCATAAAGACCTTCTTGTTGACCTACCCGGCCAACAAAAAATCAACCCTAGGACCGGTCTAGTTGATAGCCACCCTTATGATCCCGATCTTAACCGTCAGGAAATGGCCCGATTAGTAATAAAGGAAGAGTTACCATTTTCCTATCTCGAGAGTAGGGACTTGGAAATTTTAATCAAACGGCCTTAAACCCTCATTTTAGAAGAATCCCGAGAAATACTTGCAAATCGGATTGTTTTAAAGTGTACAATGGAATGAAGGACGTTTTGATTGCAATTTTATGGAGTTTAACTTGTAGAGTTAGTTTAACTTTGGATTGTTGGACGGGTGTCAACAATATTCCAACGATGGGAATAACCTGTCATTGGATCGACAATGGTTGGATTCTTCAAAAAAGAATCATATCACTTGCCGCGTTGCCGTTTTCCCATAGTGGCGCTGAGATAGCAAATCGTATTTTAGGAATTTGTGATGTTTTTCATATTCACGATAAAATTATGTGTATTAGTTTTGATAATGCATCTAACAACAATGCAGCAATTACTACTTTAAAATCCGCATTAAACCCTCCATATGACAATATTTTTCATATTAGATGTGCATGTCATATTTTAAATTTATGTGTTCAAGATGCATTAAAAATAGCCGATCCATATATACTTAAAATTAGAAATTGTGTACATTTCATTGCATTAAGTCCCAGCGTATTTCAAGAATGGAAAAATTTGTGTAGGATTTCAAATGTACCTTTTAGAAGATTTCCAAGGATGTTAAACACTGATGGAATTCTACTTTTGATTTACTACATGTTGTTACCGACTATAAAGCAGTTGTAAATAATTTTTGTATCGCAAAAAATATGTCAAATTTTGAATCTACATTATATTTGATTGCGCTTCTTTTTTAGTTATATTTGAATCTACATTAAATAACTTATATGATTATTATGATCGATCTTTTGCTTCTAGTGGTACAACTTCTGTAGTTAGTTCTTCTTCTGGTAGTTCCAAAGGTAAGGGTAAGATTAAATTTGATGATAGAATATTTAATTTACTTGCACAAATTCAATCCAAAAAACCTAGGACTAATCAACCAAATGAATTAAATTGGTATAACCAACAAGATTCTGAATCTTCTTCTTCTCTACTAGATATTTTACAATGGTGGAAAGACCATGAACACACTTATAGTATTCTGTCATATATGGCTAAAGATTTACTAACTCCTTCTGTCTCTACAGTTGCTTCTGAAAGTGCATTTTCTACAAGTGGCAGAGTTTTAACTGATTACAAGAATCGCTTGAAGCCAGACACGTTAGAGATGCTCGTTTGCACAGAAGACTGGCTGAAGGCTGAAGATAGGACACAAGGTAAAGCATTATCTACGTCCACAAGTGGGAGCAACTCGCCGGAAGAAGAAGAAGAACAACAACAACAACAATAGCAACCAAAATGAAGAATTCAAGACCAACAACAACAAATTCAAGGCCACCAGCTTGAAGACAATTGTAAATAGATATTAAAAAATTGTATTATATCTGTGCTTGTTATTTCAAATTAGAAAAATTGAAGTAAATTGAAATTGTATATAAGAAATATGTTAGTGTATAAAACAATTTTGTGAATTGAATTCTTTATTTCATTAGAAATTGTGAAACTTGTATAACTTAAAATCATATGAATAATATTTCAATATTTTTTGGCAATTTCACTCTTTCAATCTTATTATTATTATTACGGTTTTTAATTATTATTATTATTATTATTATTATTATTATTATTATTATTATTATTATTATTATTATTATTATTATTTTAAGGTTTTAAAATTAAAAAAAACCTATCTAAACGGGCTAACCCGTGAACCAACCCGATCCAACCCGGGTTGGACCCGAAAGGGTTCACGGGTTGGGCGGGTCGCCATTTCCACTTTTTGACCTGGCTCGGCCCGGCCCGGTTAAGCCACCAACCCGGCCGGAACCCGCCCAAGTCAACATCCAACCCGGGCGGTTCCGGCCCTGCCCGGCCCATTCGACCCGAATGCTAACCCTACCCACGTGAGTAATACAACAAACATGGTTGTTGTTTGAGATGTTGACTTCGGTCAACAGCAAGTGATGACGTGGCTTCACTAAGGGGGCCCACGGTTGTGTATTGCTCACGAGAAGAGGAGATGGTAAGTGTGAATAAAATCCCATATCGGTAAAGAAACATAATAAAATAATATTAAAATATAATAGCCTATGATCAAGAGTCACCTAATCGGTTAACAAACTTTTGAGAGGTAGCCTGTGGTGGGCAGTTGTACTACATAGTATCTAATTTGTCTTATAAATTGTATAAATTGTCTGAGCTAGGGGCAGGGGCGTTACAAATAGTATCAGAGCCAACTTTCGACACTGAATGTGGGTAAGAGTGGGCGAGATGTATTCCTGAGATGGAGCTAGCAGATGTACGGGTATGCCTGAGAGGGAGCGGGGTTGGGTCAGGTTGCCTGGTAAATCTACTGAGGTGGGCTAGGGGACTGGACAACACGCAGAATCAGGGTACGGTGCAGCTAGCAGAATCAAGGTACTCCACTCTACATCGGCTAGAAAGGAGATCCTGCACTAGATTGTGCATGCCCGTGCTCAGCGAGGAAGCTGATTTTCTGAAAGGGGGGTGTGTGTAACACCCCGTGATTTTCAAAGATTATATATATATATATATATATATATATATATATATATATATATATATATATATATATATATATCGAATGATGTATGGCTGTTTGGTAAAGATGTTTGCATGAGATGGCTTAGTATAATGCATGAAATGTATGGTATTGTATTAAAATGGAGGGGCCCACGTGAGTAATACAGCAAACATGGTTGTTGTTTGAGCTGTTGACTTCGGTCAACAGCAAGAGATGACGTGGCTTTCACTAAGGGGGCCCACAGTTGTGTATTACACACGGGAAGAGGTGATGGTAAGTGTGAATAATTTCCCATATCGGTAAAGAAACACAATAAAATAAGATTAAAATATAATAGCTTATGATCAAGAGTCACCTAATCGGTTAACCAACTTTTGAGAGGCAGCCTGTGGTGGGTAGTTGTACTACATAGTATCTAATTTGTCTTATAAATTGTATAAATTGTCTGAGCTAGGGACAGGGGCGTTACATCTTTGGCATGATAGGTTAGGACATCCTGGGACCACTATGTTAAGAAAAATAATAGATAAATCATATGGACATCCCTTAGCAAAACAACCAGTTGACTATACCTAGTGGGTACTTATGTATCCCGTGTCCACAAGGTAAACTCATCACCAAACCTTCTTTTCTTAAAATTGTGTCTGAATTGCCGTCAATTTTTAGGGGGATACAAGGTGATTTATTATTATTATTATTATTATTATTATTATTATTATTATTATTATTATTATTTAAACTGAATAAAACTAAGATTCATAATAACCCCAAACTTAGATGAAACATTGTCCTCCGTGTTTCAAAAATAATCGTTCAATGTCATTTAAGTTTGGAAGATGAAAATAACTTTAAGCTAACAAAATGAACAAATGAAAAAATAAATAAATAGAAAAGATTTAGAACTTTCCTGAATATTGGGTTGTCTCCTAACAAGCGATATGTTTTAAGTCTTCAGCCGGACGTGGTAAATGAGATGGTTAGGTGATGCCAACATCAAACAACATAAGAGCCTCTGTTCTAACAACTTCTTTCATGTGTGGATTAAGTTTTCTCTGTGAATCCCTGGTAGGCTTTTTCTTCAAGGAGGATTCTGTGCATGCACTTGGATGGACTAATTCCTTTGATGTCTGCAATGGTCCACCCTAATGTAGGCTCGTGCTCTCGCAAAACTCTCAACAACTTCTCTTCCTCCCCCCAAACTCATGTTTGCAGCAACTATCACTGGTAAAGTTTGGTTCTTATCTAAGTAAGCATACTTCAAGTGCTCTGGTAGTTGCTTTAATTCCAAATCTGGTGCCCTGGCAATAGAAAAAATGAGAATAATGTTAGACACAAGACTTTCAAAAACAGGTTGTGCATACTTACCTGGATATGGCTTAGGAGTCTTAAGGTTGTGCACGGTCTCATTGATCAAACAATCAGCATCATAACAATCGTGCTCAACTCTCAACTGTGTGAGAGCGTGAGATATGGCGGCCTCTAGCGGGTCAATGTTCTGCACCTGAAATACCTGATCAAGAATACTTGGAACCTCATCAATGTTAAAGCAATTGTGATCATTATGTGGTAAATTTAGCGCATCAAACATCTTGAATTCTATATTTTCACCATTTATTTTCATGCTTATAGTACCATTTTTAACACATATTTTTGTATCAGCAGTACTCATAAAGGGTATACTTAGAATAATAGGCAAGGAGGATGGCATAAGGAATTCTTTCATATCCAATAGAGCAAAATCAGCAAGTAAAATAAATGCATTTACCTGAACCAAGTCATCCTCTAAAATAGTTCTAGCTCTCTTGATGCTTCTATCAGTCATTTGCAATGTGATCGAGTTGGTTTTAGTTGTCCCAACCTCAACTCTTCATAAACGGAATAGAGCAAGAAGTTGAACTTGCCCCTAAATCAAGTAATGCTCTTTCAAAGAGTTGATCACCAATCCTGTAAGGAATAGTAAAATTACATGGATCTTCCAATTAAGGAGGCAGTTTTCTCAACAACACCGCACTTACGTCCTCGGTCAAAGCAACCTGCTCATGAATCTGAAATGATCTTTTATGAGTACAATAGTCCTTTAAAAATTTAGCATATGATTGTCACGCCCTGCTTCCCAAAAAGGAATACAGAATACGGATACGCGACACAAGTCCAGTAAATGGTTTTCACCATTCATAAGCTGTAAGTATCTTTATAACATATACAAGAATAAACAAGAGACATACAGGAAATAACCAACCACGCATGCATGAATAATTTAACATAATCAACAGGATTACTTGAAAACAAGAATACTTAATCTTAAATACTCAGGTCTGGAAACAAGACATAAATCCTGGGAAAAAAATGCCCAAAACAAAATCCATGTATCAATTAGAATTTATTCAAAAACATGAAATAAACTCAAGCAAGAAACTCCAGCCAGTCTAGAATACTTGGTCACTTATTCCCTCGGGCAGCTGGTCACCAAAGTCTGCAAGTTTAACAAATTGCAGGAAGAGAAAAAATAAACAAAACACCCCTCAATGCAAGTTTTGGGCCGCTTGTAGTGCAGGCAACAAGTACAGAAAACAGATGGACAAGTATAGAGTAGCAAAAAGAACAAGTACTGAATAAGCATGGAATGGACATGACATTGGTAGAGTATCTAACTCCTAATCAAGAAACAGAATCAAGTAGCATGATGAGATAACAGGGTGCATGTAACAGGTATCAGGTAGCGTGCAAGCAGGTAAACATATAATAGGTGTCAATTAGCATGTACAGGTAACAGGAATATGCATGTTATCATGTTATTCTCAAGTCTTGTAATTAATCCTATCTAGGTAGCACTTTATGCGTCCTAAATTTTACCACATGGTTGCTACTTACATGCAAATTACGTTTAGATCTAGTGGTGAGTTTTTATAGGGCCGTGTACTCAGGCATCATGCACAGGTAACAGGTAATAAGTTCATGAATCAGGTAGTAACATAGCAGGTTCATGAATAAAAGCATAAAGTACAACATGTTCATGAATCAACATAAAATAAAACAGGTTCATGAATCAAACATAAAGTGGAAAACACGGGCCCCCTTCTGAGTACACATACCTATATTGTTCACTACTAAGGTTTTTCCCTTAACCCCAGCTTGTTATTTATTATTATTATCAAAGCAAACATATACGTGCACAAAACAGGACAAGAAGAACATGGAAAGAACAAGAGATAGGTTCAGGTCGGACAGAAACATGCATGGGTGATAAACAACTCATTATAGGTTAGGACAACGAGATTTCAATTCTGGACAGCAAGACACTACTGCACCAAATATGAGATTCCCGTTGTCACCAAAATGCAAACCTAGATCCGTTAGAAAATCTAGAAAATAGACTCTCGGCTGAATTCAGTACATATACACAAGTCATATAATAATTACAGAAACAGGGTTCAAAACAACGTTTTATACAGAATTCATGATTAGCAAGAAATCGCAAAGTTGTATTTTTCAGCATGAAAATAGCATAAAAAATTACTAATTAAATCTAAGAAAAATCTGGAATATTTTTTAGTATGTCTAGTATCAGAAAATAAAATTTTATAATATTCCATTACAGATAGCATAGTCAAATAAATTCGGAAAACAGCAAGATACAACAAGTTTATGAATCTGAAGTTTTTGACACAACGTTACTAAAATAGTGATAGATCACAAAGAATAACTCGAAATCAAAATCCTTCGAAAGGGTTGTAAAATAGACACAATAGGCTACATTTCATATTCACAAAGTTTTAATCAAAAGTGACTGGAATCAGGTTGAAAATAAAGTTCTTTACTGAACAGCATTCAGTTTGGAAATATATTGGTTTGTTCACACGCATGGAATAAATTATAAAAGTCATTAAATAAATCTAAAAAAATTAGGGGTTGATCCAGTCATGTCTATTCATACCCAGAAAAATATTGAATCCAAATTTTTCTTTTAACACCAGTTTTAAAATAAATAATCATACAGCTAACTCATAAAACAGAATGTGGAAATTTCAACACAGTTGCAGTAAAACAGCAATAACTCACACATCACAAATCGAAACTGAGATCTGTCGAAAGTTCTGAAAAATAGACAATAATACCTACGAATCATATTCACAAAATAATTTGATTTACTGACCTTAACAGGGTCTAAAATACTGAACCAAAACAGGGAAGCAGTAAAACGAAAACTCTTCTCATGCATTTAATCAAACAACTCATATGCAATAAATCCAAATTAGAATATAATGCAAAACATGGTATATTAGATATTCAAAACAATATGGTATGGGTATTTAACAAGTTTACCACAAGATAATACTACTAACACACCAAGCATGCAACATATCATAGGTCACGAAACAACATATATACATGCATCAAGAGTCGAGTTAAATCTAGATTATTTTCATGTCGTGTGTGTGATAACTATGATGATGGATCAAGACTACGAATGGATCAAATGAACGAAATCAAGATTTATCAAGAGATCTTCATGAGAACGAATCCAAAAACAAAAGCAAGACTACATGCGGTATTTTGTACTTATATACAAAAAAAATTATACAAGTTACTTGCCTTAGGTGTAGATGACGAATCCCACGGGAAGAATAGAATAACATGAATGGATCCTGGGCAATGAACCACGAACACGAAGCACGAAAACACACGTGAACACACACATGCAGCAACTCAGCAAGACAGTGGATCTCCAATCCAAACACCAAACACCAGATCCCAACCAAAACACCAAACACAGCGAAATAGCTCTGGTCGATCCTCTATTCGAACACCAAACCGTGACGGGGGAAAGGAAGAAAGAGCAGTGGCTGACGGCGAGGCACTCACGGTCGAGAAGCGACGCAGCGACGAGCGACGATAAGGGGGAACGGAGCTCTGTTTCTTCACCAAACAGAGGAGCAGTGGAGGAAAATGGCTCGAAGGGATAGCGAGGGAGAAGGGTAGGGGTGATCGGAAGCTGCAGAGGATGAGCGATGGGTTCAGGGTCTTCGACAAAGTTGTACTGACTGACGAGGGTAGAGGCTCGAGGTTGCAGGGCTCGGGGAGCATCAATGGAGATTAAGACGGCTGCTTGGGGTGGCAGTCGGGGGCGGAGCACAGGGGAAGTTGTGGTGGGGCACAAGGAGACGATGGCGACTGGAGGTAGGGGATGACTGCAATGAGGCGGACGGTGGACAGGAAGGCGAGGGGGATCGACTGGTGGAGATGAAGGCTTTGAAAGTAGGGGATGAGCTGGATGACGAGGTGACTCGACGGAGAACACGACGGGGTGGTGGTCGAGATGATGATGAGGAGGGTTGAGGGCATTGAAGAAGGTGGGCGACTGGGGTTGCGATGTGCAGTTGATGGGTGCGAGGAAGGAGACAGGAGGCAGGGAGATGGGTGCTGGAAGGGGATGAACAGGAATAGTGTCGGGGGCGGCTAGGGTTAAATAGTGAGAGTAGGGTTATATAGGGTATATATAAGAATAGGGTTATTGAGTATGAATAGGATCCAATAAGAGTTATAGGATTTGGGTTTTGGGGTTTAAATCCAATAGAAAATGGGTTTTAGATTAAAATAATAAGTAATATACCAATAAATAAATCAATACTCATATAGTAATACCATTAAATCAATTGGTATACAAAATCCATACTCCAATAATCATAAAATATAGATGGAGATCAATAGACTTCCACAATTAATAAATAACAAAAGATGAAATTTAATAAGAATTCAAAAGTAATAATAATAACAACAATGATAATATACATACATATCAAAATGGGATTTGAGGCTAACAATTTTATTAAAATCCAAATAGCAATAATATAATTGGTTTGGGCTAAAATATAAATAGTCGATCAATTAGGAATATAAAATAAAATTAAAATACACCGTTATTCGAAATAAATATAATTTTCGAATAATAAAATAAAATAGAAAATTTCTTATAAACCAGAATAATATTTTGTTAAAATTCAATCAATTTAAAATGTAATTGTTGAAAAAAGAATTTAAAAGCGAGAAGAAAGTTATAAAAAAAATTTAAATACATAAAATACATGGAAAATATATATATACGGGAACAGGGGTTACAATGATGGAATCTATTTAATAGCATCAAGTAAAGAAATGTTGATTTCTACCTTTCTAAGAGTTTCAAAGATATCAAGTAAATGTTGTTATTTCTTTTGTTTGATTAACCTTTGAGGAAAAGGAGGCAATATCACCTTCTCATTCACACTAACTTTCTTGGATGAATCCATGATTTCATGTCCGTCTGATGTTTTGTTATTTGTTTCTACTTTGTTTTCAATGATTTTGCTGCTCCATAGGGGTGTCAAAGCTTTTAGTTGCTTATGAACCCTAGGATTTGGTATGGTTTGGGAGGGGAGCTCACATACCTTTCTCTCACTCAATTATTTGGCTACTTGACCCATTTGTGCTTCCAATTTTTGAATAGCTTAACCTTGAATGTTGCTTGTTTGTTGTTGTTGCTGCAACAATTGAAGTACAATACTCTCAAATTCTAACTTCTTTGGTTCTTGTAGTTGTTGAACTTGTGTTTGAGATTGAAAATTTCTCCTTATTGATAGTTCTGTTGTTTCACTTGTATTATGCACATTTTGCCCATTGCTCCATGAAAAGTTGGGATGATCTCTCCACCCTTAATTGAATGTAGTGGAGAACGGTTTGTTCTTTGGCTGGGAACTTCTTTGTTCCAAGTAATTTGCATGCTCCTGATCTATAAAAGAAGAAATATGACATATTTCAGTAGTATGATCAGAATGAGAACAAATAACACATATATCAGCTTTTGTAGTTTTACTGGCACTCAAGAAAGATATTGCTTTAACAAGCATGTCAATATTTTTATTCATGATCGCCATCTCTATGTGCACACCTTCATTACTAGAAATTTCGTAAACTCCTTGTTTCTTAATAGTGCATTTTCCTCTTATTGAAAATTGTTGTGAATTCTCAGTCAGTTATTCGAATAACTCAATAGCTTCCTCACAATTCTTCTTCATCAGGATCCCATTACAAACTAAATCTACAATAGCTTTATTATCATTATTTAAATCCTCATAAAAAAGCTTTTACCAGTTCATCCTTTGGTATGTTATGAGTCGAACAATTGAGAAGTTTGTTCTTAAAGTCCTTCCAGGCTTCGAAGAATAAATCCTCATCCTTCTGTTGGAAGAGTTGAATCTCCCTTTTCAGCTGATTGGTCGTTTGGGCAGGGAAAAACTCTTTCAAGAATTTTGTTGCGAACTACTCCTATGATTTAATAGATCTTGGTTCCAAAGCATTATACCATAATTTAGCATTATATTTCAATGAAAATTGAAATAGAACTAACCTTATCTGCTTGAGAGTGAAGCCCTGGACACTATGGGTTCTGCAGAAATCAAAGAAATCTTGCAGGTGAAGATGAGGATCATCGTCTACTTTGCCACTAAAACGGGGAACCATACTGAGTAGTTGCGGTGAGAGATGCATGTTCCCAGTAACCTTAGGTTGAAAACCAATGCAAAAAGGTTGTTCAATGTTCCTATGATTAAACTTATCCTACATTGAGACTCTAGGATGTGGTACTTCGTCACCCATTGTTGTTAATAAATAAAATAAAATAAAATAAAATAAAAATAAAATAATTATACATTTTAAAATCGATTAGCAAGTTAAAATACTTAAACAATCCCCGACAATGGCACCAAAAACTTGTTGTGTTGTTTAGATCATTAAATTAATAACTAATTCAAACACAAATTAAAACCTCGCAAGTACACGAATCTATAGCGTAGTAAAAGCAAGGGTTGATTCCACAGTGATTGTAATTGAATAACTGATAATCAGATTCTAAGATGCAATAAACAAGTGAATAGTGGGTTGATTCATGGTTTGATGCTTAAATATGAAATAGACTATTTTTTTAGGGAGAAATAGACTAAATTTGCAAAAAATAATAAACTAATAGAAACAAATAGTGAGAGATCTATAAGGAATTCGTATCCACCACTAACCATCCTCCTAAATAAATAACATATGCATGCAACAAGATAAGTCACTGATGATGAAATTTGCCAACCTAAAGGGTTTGGTCCACCTCTTTAAGCTATGGACTTTTCTAAGCAATGAATTAGGGTTTGGTCTGCCTCTAATCATTTTCTTCTCTCAAAGGATTTAGCATGGTATCTACTAGGTTGGTCTTTAAATGAGCACGTGCGCAATGAAAATCGATAAATACATGAATCCTAGGACATGGTATCTATTCCGGCTATTCATGATAACTAATTCCGAATGATGTATTATTTAAAACGTCCTTGTTACTTCTAGGAACTTAAGACTTGGTCATCCGAATTGACTCATATAAAAAAATCAATTGCAGAGTCTATCCTATGGTGATCAAGTATTAAATAAACTCAACAAGACTGACAATCAAATATGAATTAATTATTCAAACATCATATAAAAATCTTTCAAAACACGCAAATATCAATGTTTAAAAATCATGGCTAGGGCTTGAACTAAGCTCTAACAATAGAGTTAGTTACTCATGAAAATACAAATCTTCACCATGAACAATGAATAAAATAAAAGATATACGGAAAAGAATGAAAAACTATTGACGATTGTTTCTTTGTTCGATTCCTCTCTTGAAGTTTCCAAGCCTCCCAGATTATAACCCTAGAATTCACCTCCTTCTATTTATAGCACCCAGACAATCCCTAAGAGCATCTCCAACCACTCTAACTATTTTGGTTCGCTAGAATAGGTAAAATGAAAAACAATTAGATAATTTGGCTAACAAAAAAAGTCTATAATCCAACCATGCTAGCTATATTTGCTAGCCAATGATATTTTAAAGTACAAAATTAAGTTAAAATAAAATACAAAAGCCCAAGCCCAAAAACAAAAGCCCAATCTAAAATAAGTTAACTTCCTCGTGATCTCGCGCAATGTTGCACAATTCGCTTTCGTGATCGCGATCATGATTTCGCGAGCTTGCGATTGCGTGTTCGCGCATGAAGTTCGTGAAGTTCACAATCAGATTTCAACTTGGTCTGGAATTTTTGTGTGGGTTTTAATTTTATATTTTGGGTTTTGAGAGGCAGAAAGAACGGAAGGGAAGTTTGGTGAGTGATACAACTTTGCCAGATCTAGCGAGTAAATTTGAGATATCTAATTTGGTGAGTGTTTTGGTGAGTCCCGTTGGAGCATATTTTTCTCTGTAAATCTGCTATTTTGGATAAAATTGATAGATGGCTAGCGTGGTTGGAGATGTTCTAAGAGATCTACACAAAAATACAGCCAATTGTACCCGAAACCTGCAACCCACATATAACATCAGCCTGATGCAATTGATTGTAAAATTGCGTGGTCAACTGCTATCTCCTCTATTTGTAATCAGCAACAGAGCCGTCAACTACTTTCCCCTCTGCTTCTTGTTTCTGCATGCAGCTGCAGAAGAAATGATTTTCCCTGAGCTACAAAACTCCATTCGTGATGTATGACCACTTGTGTCGAAGAAGACTTGAAGACCAACATCTTTGATTTAGAACAAAAGTTGAGATTCTTCCATCTTCTGGGTCAAAATAGCCCCAAAAGTTTTTGACTGGTTGATGACTGGCTGATTTTCTTCTCATTGCTTTATTTGGTCTCTTTCTCCAGCTCCAAATTCTTCGTGTTATGTGTATTTGAGACCATATCTAAACGGCTTCTTTCTTTGTCTTTTGTATGCTCGGAATTTTTCTTTTACGACTCTTGGGTTTTTTTATCTACAAAACTACGAAACTATCATTGATCGCTATATTTTAGAGAGTTTAAGCGCTAAAATTAGAAGTTTGCAAGGAGAAAATAGAAACATTTAAGACCCAACAGTTTCAAGCTTGTAGGTTATGCAGATTCATGATGCTTCTCTAATCATCACAAGGGTCGATCTAAAAAAGGTTATGTATTTTTTAGTGGTATACCGCTATTTGGCGTTCTACTAAACAAACTTTAGTAGCTACTTCATCTAACCACTATGAAATTTTAGCTTTTCATGAAGCTAGCCGTGAATGTGTATGGTTGAGATCTTTAATGCAGCACATTCATAGTTCTTGTCAATTACCTTATGTTACAAATGTTCCTAGCATTATCTTCGAAGACAATATTGCATGTATAGTACAGATTCAAGAAGATTTCATCAAAGGAGACCAGACTAAGCAAAATTCACCAAAATCCTTCTTTACTCATGAGCTTCAGAAGAATGACGAGATTGAAGTTAATCAAGTTTGATCAAGTGACAAATTAGATGACATTATCACTAAGTCTCTGTCAAAGGCAATGTTTCAGAAACTTGTATATGAGAATGGTATCCGTAGAATTCATCATCAAACTATGTAAGGGGTGGTTGTTATCAGAGGGAGTAACTAAATGGAAAAAACATCCTAAAACATGCTACCCAGGATATACGCGCGCTGTACTTTTTTTCCTTTTATGGGTTTTATCTCACTGGGTTTTCCAAGTAAAGGTTTTGAAAAGGCAACATTATGCGCATCTAATGTTAATTTAATAATCCTGAATAATGTTGTACTATTTTTCCTTTGCTCTTGTTTTTCCCACTGGTTATCCTCAGCAAGGTTTTAATGAGGCAACCATCATTGAATGTTAAACATTCTGAGAGGGTATTAGAAATTTTGGACATCCAAGGGGTGTGTTGTAAATATTATTAGTGGATGACCACCATCCCTTGATTTTGTAACTCCTCTTCCACCTTTGTTTTATTGTGTTAATTACTTTGTAACTTATGAGACCTTTGATTATCCTTTGTAACCCTATAAAAAGAGGAACATTCCAAATGGTAAGAGTACAATCAATAAATATTATTGATGCTACTATTTTTGTGTGGGAGCAACATATAGTGAGTTCTTTGAATTGATGGGAAACTAAGATCTTAGCTATCGATCAAGATCCAGTTGAGAGAATGATATATATTGTATTTAAGGAGATCTGATGGTGGATTTAAGGAGATCTTAGCTATCCGTTGAACACCTCCCAAAATCTTGAAACACCGGGAGTATTCCCGGTGACAAGCCCTCCGACGATCAAGTCAGAAAACGACAGTTAAGGGAGGGATTAGGTGGTGAAATTGTGATTACCTACCAACTGTAGAGGTATGGTTGTATTTATAGGTGCGTGGGGGGGGGGGGGGGGAGGTGCCAGTTTAGAGAAGATTTCCCGGTTGCATAATATGGATCACCGGGATCAGGGGTCTATTCTGTATGATAATCTCCCTGATTTTGGGGGATCTGAAGACTGGCTAGGAAAGACTAGTCAGTCCTCCCTTTGCTAGGCTGGACTGGTGAGGTGGACTGATGGGCGACCCATGGGCTATTGTTGGACCTATTGTCTTGACCTCAAGAGTCTCAAGATTCGTGTTGGGATTAAACGATGCCGATTGACCACGATTTTTGCCCTCATCATAAGATCCCCACTCTCGTAGGTGACCTTTCGGTCTTCTTCGAGGAGTAGTTACCTTGTTGAGGTCGCGTAGGCGAGAAGATCTGCACGTATTGAAATTGGAAATGTTCCACCAGTGTCATGCCTTGCTTCCCAAAACTACGAAATGCAAGCACGTGTCATGGCCCAGCGAATGACTTGCGTTATCCATGAGCAGTTATTGATTTAACTCAACAATATAAACAGAAAGTAATACAACCACTCATGCAATAAAAGAAGTAATCACATGAATAACAATACTTGGAATTTAAGCATAAAATAACCAACATAATAACAATCTAACATCTGGTATCAACAATAACAATATTCGGGTCAAAAGCCTACAAATACAAGAATTAACAACATTGTTCAATTATTAAAGTTCTCAAAATGAAACAATAATTATTTAAGCGGCACAGCAAAATAATTCTTTCACCATTGTTTCTCTTCTAGTCCATCAAGCAAATCTCCTTGATTTCCTGTAAGCTGTTCATCTAAAAGACATAATAATATGTCCTTAGAGAAAGTAGAGAAACTGAGGAACAATGACAATAGTGGTATCACGGTGAATTCAATGAACGATGAAATCAATAGTATTGAACAGTGACAAAGCGATAATAGTACAATGTGCAATAACGATGATTTTTAACCATATTAATAAACAAACAATAACGGTAAGCAATAACGATAACACTGTTCGATAACGATGACAAAATGCAATGAGAATGCGATGAAGTCTTAAGTCTATTATTCATTTTAATCCTAACTAATGCACGTACAACTGCATCCCATACTATAGGTTCGATGCATACAATCAATTTTGTTTAGACTAAGGTAGTAGATTCTATAGGTCATGTACTCGGTAAGATATAACATTTCAATAATAACATAAGCTATTGAGCAATTTCTTGCACAAGGACGATAACACTGGTCATTTGTAATTTCTTGCACAATAATGATAACACTGGTCATTTACAATTTCTTGCACAATGACGATTAACGATATTTTGGGAACGAGGCCCACATTCCCGAGTACTGTCACTATATTATCAACTACCCTAGTCAACCCTTAACCCCAGCTTGATTAACATTCTTTATTCAATTAACATGCAATACTAATAGGGAACAATAGGGTCAAAAATATCAATGAAAACGATAATGCGATTAATAAGGGACACTAGAATGATGACAACACAACCCTAAGATCATGCAATGTACTCTATACAATCAAATACACCAAATTCAACATTATAGATTCAATTATATATTATTAAACATAAAAACCCAATTCTGGACAGCAGTATGTTGCTGTACCAAAATCAGAATTCCCATTACTACAGGACAACAAATATGAATCCGTTAGAAGGTATAGAAACTAGACTCCTGCCGGTTCCAACGCATATTTAAAGTCCAAATTCTGACAACAGTAGCTAGGAGAATTTCAGTGTTCTTTACAGGTTACAGGTTCTGGCTGGTTATCAGTGTTAACTAGTTTCAGTTGTAACAGCAGTAAATATTGATTGTAAAAATCAGTAAAAATAATTTTTATTACCCTAAGCATGTCAACCATCAATCTGGAAATTATCATGGTAATATTTGGTCATTAGTTCACCTATTTCATCAGCTTAACATGGTATGTGCATAAATCTGAAAATATAGCACAGCAGTAGTAAAATGGTCATAACTCATGCAATATAAGTCGGAATTCAAAAATTCAGGATGTTCTGGAAACTAGAAATATGGGGCTATTCATATTTAGAAAGTTATTGATTTTGATGGTATTATCTCAGTCGAAACAGCATGATAATGTTCAGGTTGGCAATAAATTTCAGGATTTCAACATGTTCTTCATGAACAAAAAGATTAAAATGTTATGAACGATGAGTTAGGGGTTAAAAATTATAAATCAAAGCAATTTACATCTATGTGAACATGGTACTAAGATGTATAATGTCCATAATCTTACTAATCACAATCAACTAACACACCAACATCAATCATATAAACAATCAATACTAGTATATAATCTACAATAGTCGTATAATGTCATGACATAAAATACAACAATAATTCCTATTCCTATATTCAATAATTAACTACATGTATGCATGCAAGATCTCTATACATTGAAGGCAAAAGACGACACGAAGTCAAAACTGCTACTTGGATTCGCTCGTGTAAATCCATACTATCCCAACGATAGATAACAATAGCAGATATACGATAATCAATATATATCTACTTGCGGGATTCAATAAACGATCTCGAATACGATACAATACAATTCGAGAGTGAGATAACTTGTCTTTAGAATGACGTTAATCCGATTATGCAAAAAATAACGAGATCGGAATCCCAGTGACATGGCGACGAGCAAATGATCATAATGATCACGATTAGGCACGAATCTTGATGGGGATCAAGATCGGATGGTCGGACGGTTGAGATCAAAGATCAAGATCAAGATCAAGATAATGATCACGATCGCAATGATCAAAAGAGATCCGACGGTTGAGATCAAGATCTGATCTAATGGTGGTGGCTGATTTGATCAAGCACTTGATGATGATCAAATGGAGGATCGGACGGCTGTGATCAAAAGCTGCTGATGTTGATCAAAATAGAGGAGGGCGGGTGATCGGGTGCAGCAACGACCGGAGGCAGGGGTGCGACTCGGGGTGGTGCACTGGCGTTCAGTGGTGTTGGTCCACGGCAGGAAGGAGATGGCTGCAGGCGGTGGTCGAAGGTTGTAGTAATGGCGAGGGCAGTTAGCAGAGGGGTGCTCGGGTGGTGGACTGGTCGGTGAGGAGCAGTCGAGGATGGAGGCACTGGATGTTGGTGCGGTGGCTAAGGTGTAGGTGGTCTCCAGGTGGTGCAGTCGGCGGTAATGGCGAGAGCTGCTGCAATAGGGAGGTCGCAGGCAACAGAGAGGACAATAGTAGGTGGCTATGACGCTCGGTGGGTTGCTGGTGATGGGCTGACGGAGGTCAACAGGTGGTCACATTCGGGGTCGCGACTGCGATGAGGAGAGGTGCAGTGGGGTCGAGGACGATGAAGGTGCTGATGGCGGAAGTCGGCAATGGCGAGCGGTGACGAAGCTTGAAGGCAAAGTCGATGGGTGCTCGAGGTGGTAGACGCGGTGGCTCGACGATAGGCGACGAGGTTGGGTCGCAGTCGAGGCGGCAGCTGGAGGAAGACAATGACAGGAATGAGGAAGGAGGATGACAATGGAGTTAGGGGAAACTCTCTGTTTTTGGAGAGAGAACAGAAGGAGAGAGAGAGGAAGGGGGAGAGAGGGGGGGTTTTATTAAAATAGTTATGATATAATAAATGTGATAGATATAATTTATAATAATGGGGAGAGATTATAGGGATAGTGGAGAGATATGGGGAATTGGGGTTACGGGATGTGAAGGGTGAGCGAGTGTGAGAGATTTTGTTGATCTAGTCAACACACAAATAGGAGGGGAATTGGGTTTGGATTAACTTGGACTTTATATTTGGGCTTCACAAATAAGATAATAATTATAGAAGGAATATAAAATTGGGATTCAAAATTAAATAATTATATAATACAAGATAAATCGAAATCAATGGACTTTACAAAAAATAATTTTATAAAGTCAACAACAACAACAACAACAACATTATACAATATGATAAGGATTGACTTAACAATTTTATATTAAAATAATCCAAACGGGAAAAATATATAATCGCTCAATTATAAAATGGAAAGTGAGGTTAAAATGCACTATTATTTGAAATAACAAACCTTTTTTTGTTTAGAAAAGATTTTAAATAGAAAAGAAAAGAATTTAACAAATAATGATCAAAATACAGAAATATTTGGAAAATACATATTTACGGGAACGGGGGTTACAGCCAGGGTGCAAACCTGTGGGAGGCTCAGGGTCGGCAACCACATCGAGGCCGAGACGGGGCCCTGATTAGGATTCCACGCTGAGGGTGAGGAGAGGCGAAGCTTTTTAGGAAGTTTTCCTCATAGGGGTCAGCCTCAAATACCTCACTGAGGGCGAGAAGGGGCAGCATATTGAGAAAGTTTTTTTCTTGTAAGGGTCGGCCTCGGATATCACGCTGAGGGCGAGAATATGTGGCATGTTGAAGAAGTTTTTCCTCGCAAGAATCGGCCTCAGATACCACACCGAGGATGCATGTTGAGCAAGTTTTTCCTCGTAAGGATCAGCCTCGGATACCACGCCGAGGGCGAGGAAAGGCAACATTTTGAAGAAGTTTTTTCTCATGAAGATCGGCCTCGGATACCATGCCGAGGACGAGGAGAGGCAACATGTTGAGGAAGTTTTTTCCTCATCAGAATGCTGAGGGCGAGAAGAGGCAACATATTGAGGAAGTTTTTCCTCATGAGGATCAGCCTCAAATACCACGCCGAGGAAGAGGAGAGGCAACATGTTAAGCAAGTTTTTTCCTTGTAAGGATCGACCTCGGATACAACGTTTAGGGCGAGGAGAGGCAACATTTTGAGGAAGTTTTTCAACGTAATGATCGACATTGGATACCACACCGAGGGCGAGGAGAGGCAACATGTTGAGGAAGTTTTTCCTCATAACGGTCGGCCTCGAATATCACGCCAAGGGCGAGAAGAGGCAACATATTCAGGAAGTTTTTCCTCGTGAGGATCGGCCTCGGATACCACGCCGAGGGCGAGGAGAGGCGACATGTTGATGAAGTTTTTCCTGGTTATGTTCGTCCTCGGATACCACGCCGAGGGTAAGGAGAGGCAATGTTTTAAGAAATTTTTTCCTCGAACGGATCGGCCTCGCATACCACGCCAAGGGTGAGGAGAGGCAACATGTTGATGAATTTTTTCCTTGTGAGGATCAGCCTCGGATACCATGCCAAGGACGAGAAGAAGCTTCATGTTGAGGAATGTTTTTCCTCGCAAAGGTCGGCCTCGGATACCATGCCGAGGGCGATAAGAGGCAACATGTTGAGGTCATCACATGACATGGCGGCCTTTGGGGACATCGATATGTTTTTGTTTACGACTATCAATGAGGCATTACGTGACCTATCATTCGAGAAGTCGCTCCCCCCCCCAATAAGTTTTTGTTTCCCATCCCTTCTTCTAACCAGAGACTTTAAAAACCATACTAGTAAAACATGCTCATCAACTAGTATAGCAGCTCGAGATCGTCTTCATCCTCGGGGCATAGCGGATCATCCTCCGAGGCCTAATCTTGGTCATCATCGACGCCGAGCGCGCTGGATTTGCCACCTGCACAGGTCCTTTCCTCAGAGGAGGATGTAGATATTGATGGGACAAGCACGGAAGCGACTTACCCTGGCTCGCGGATAGAGGGAAATGTGACTGAAGTGGCGAGCGGAGGCCCCGAGTTCGTAGAGATCGGGACTCAGGAGGAGAGTCCCCTGATGCTGGTGAAAACGAAGGAGGAATGGGATGAAAGTTATAATGAAGTGAGTTGGCGCAAGGATGAGGAGGCAGCACGGACCCCTTCGGTGTGAGGAGCGGGGGGCTCAGCTCTTGACAACATTATGGGCATCCCGCTGCCCCGCAGTCGTCATCCTACGAAGAGGAAGAAGCATACCTTTTCTCCCAATAGGGAGTTTGAGACGATGGCTTATCAAGATGAGCCAGCAGGCGTGAAATCTTCTCGGGTGTATCCGAAAGAGTTGCAGGACTTACTTCGGTTTGGTGTGCCCCTGTCTTCGCCAAACAGGTAGAGGATAGAGGCGATAAGATACAAAATACCATGGAGGAGAGTGATCTTGACAGCATTCGGGACCAGTTCTATATACCTTCGGAGTATGTCCTGGTGCTTCCAAAACTAGGGATTCGCCCGACTGATAGGCTTTCAGAGTGGTTCTGTATGTTTCTTGTGGATGCTTTTCTTTGGGCTTGCATCTTCCCCTTCACCCATTTATCAAAGAGGTTTTGAACTGTGCGGGGATAAGTCTGACGCAGTATGAGCCGAACTCATGGAAGCAACTGACTAGCTTTATCATGCTTTGCCAAAAGAAGAATGTCCCTCTAAGGCTCAGATACTTCCGAGCGTGTCTGGGATTTAGTGCGCTCCCGGGCAGTCCTTACCAATGTATATCACTCCTCGAGCTAAGTTGTGCATGGTGCATAATCAGTTGGACTCCATAAAGGGTTTGAAGTCGAAGTACTTCATCGTTTATAGTCACAAACCCTTAGATATTCCGACCGTGTGGCCGTACGAACCCCCTCCGAGGAAGCCCCTTAATCTTGATGATCTCACTAAAGGGGAGCGAGTAGAGCTCGATAGGTTGTTCAAGGATGCCAAGAGTATCGACTAGCTCAGGGTGACGGAGATGTCGCTCATGGTCTGCGGCTTGAGCCCTTATGTTCCTAGGGATCCCCTAACTTTCCCCCATTATTTCCCCTAAAGCATTGTCCAATCTTGTTCTGATGTGTTTCTTTTACAATTGTCGAAGACAATGATGTTGATACCATTCTGGCCAAGTCAGTGGAACAACGAGCTGTCAAGGATAAGGGGAACAAGAGGAAAATGACCCTGATCGCCAAAGCATCTCCAAAGGAGCGGCCCAAGAGAGCGAGGGTGATGAGATCCTTGACTATCCGGGATCAAGAGGATTTTCCCCAGGTTGAGTTGAGTGAGAGTCGCTCCAGACCGAAGATCTGATCGAATCTCGTCTGCCACTGATCCGCCTGTTGTTGGAAGCCGTCATCCTTGAGAATACCATGGAGACCTTTACGCCTGATTGCCTGGTGATGGTCATTGATTCCATTATGGAGTCACACGTGGCCGTCAAGGTGGTTAATAATCTCGCCGCTCCAAGGGACAGGAAGGCCCTTGCTAAGGAGACGATCGGCTCAGGTTATCTCCAGTATGCTCAGTCCTTCGTCGTGGTACGCATTCATTTTCGAGTGATCGTATTCTTTCTTCTCACTTTTGGGATTTTCTCTAACTGTTCCTTTGTCATAGGCTATGCTATATGGGGCCGAACTGAATAGGCAATACAACTATGAAATGAAGTGTGCGGAATGCATGGCTCAACGACTAGACCAAAATTGGAAGGAGGAGAAGGATTGGGCGGCCGCACTCGAAAAGAAGGTGAAGGAACTGGAGGGGGCTACTGGTGAGGCCCGTAACGAGGGTATCCCGATGGCGGAGAAAGAATCTTGGGAGGAGGAGAGGAAGAGCCTACTAGCAGAGATCGATGACATGGTGGGCTAGATTGTCGAGGCGCAGGATGAAGGCTACAAGGGGGCCCTTCAACACGTTCCGAAAATACACCCCGCCATCAGTCTTGCAGACCTTTGCTTCGAGCCGGATTTGGTACCTGATGACACTCCTCCGACCCCTAAGGCCTCTTGATGAAGAGGTCCCGATCGATCATGTTAAGGCTCAAACTGAGGCCCTTCATTCCCCTTCTAGGGAGGTCTCCCCTTAACTTGGAACATTTATCAATTTCTGGTTTGTGTAGATGCCGACCGCAGAATGGCCACCGCATGCTTTGTAATTTTTGCACAATGGAAATTTACCCAACTTGTTTTGATATCCTGTTACGCATTCATCTGGGTTAAGATGTTCTTATACTGACCAGATGGTGAGGTACGAACCTCGGAGGGAGGAGCTCGAGTACAAGGTGTAGGAGCTTCGGGGCGAGTTGGCTCAGGCTGAGGGAATCATCACCCACCTTCGTAAGGAGGCGACTGAGAAGGGGCCTTCAGCTTTCACATTTGATGGTCGCAAGAAGTGGCGCAGGAATTTGTTCGTCTAAAGGTGTAATTCCCTGGTGCCGACATAGCCTAGTCCCAAGTCAAGGACGGCGAGCCTTCTCATCCTTCCTACAGACAATCAGTTTATCTCTAAATGAATGCTTGTGGGAAAGGACTTGGAAATTTACCAACTAAAGGTAGGGCTACAATCGAGCCGAGCTGAGCCGAATACTTTCAGGCTCGAGCACGGCTCGTTTACGAAACGAGCTCAATTTTAAGCTCGAGCTCGGCTCGAGCTCGGTTTGAGCCGAGCTTTGACCATATTCGAGCCGAATAGCTCACGAGCTTAGCCTAAAAAAAAATCAAGCTCGAGCTCGGCTCGTTTATGAAACGAGCTCGATTTTGAGCATGAGCTCGGTTCGAGCCGAGCTTTAACCGAGATTTGACCGAGCTCAAGCCGAATAGCTCGTGAATAGCTCGATTCGTTTACAGCCCTAGCTGAAGGTCAACCTCAGAGAGATGAGTCATTCGTCTGCCTTTTATAGCCCATTCTCGAGGCTGGAGCCTTACCCGGTGGTTCGTTCAAGAGTAAGATCTCGGGGAATGCCCAGAGTGGAATGGCGGGATCCTCCATTATGGCTACTGTTAGAGGTCTGGAGGCATCTAGGCCAGGTTCTTGTCTTATAGCAGCTAATGTAATGCTTATAAGGTCGGGTCCGAAGAAGACCCCGGGATCCAAAGCTCAGTGCCTTGAACTTTTAATTTTTCAATGTAATTTTCCAGATGTAATCCCCTCATTTTTGTTCTATAATAAAAGTAATCATATTTTGGTTCTCGACGAAAGACACTGGGGTGTGCCACGGTTTTGTGAGTACTTCCCTCGTAAGGGTTGGCCTTGGATACCACGTCGAGGGCAAGGAGAGGCAGCATGTTGAGGAACTTTTTCCTCGTGAGGATCGGCCTCGGATACTATGCCGAGGGTGATGGGGGTGAAGCCTTGCGAGTTCTCTCATAAGGATTGGCCTCGGATGCCCTGTCGAGGTCGGGTAGAGGTGAAACCTTGAGGTCATGTGCATCCACGTGAAGTCACGAGTTTTGCATAGCAATCGATGTTCCTTTTCCATATATACGTCCCCAGACCTTTATTTTCGATTACACACTTTTACTTCACTTTGGTTCTCCTCCAATCTCATCCTTCCTTATCCATTCTCGACCTTCAAAGATGGTGGCCCCTGAGATAATCAAGCCAAAGTGTGTGGCCATGAGGGCCGAGAGGAAGGCGAAAGAGGAGGCGGAGGCCATGGTGAAGATGATGGCTGAGGCTGAGGCAAAGGCCCCTGAGAGGGAGGTGTCGTAGAAGCTGCCGCTTCCGAAGACAGAGGAACTTCCAAAGAAGAAGACTAAGGTCTCCGAGCCCCCCAAGACCAAGACAAGCGAGGTGGCTGTCAAGAAGGAGGGCAGGAGGCCTCTGATTCCATCTGCGACCAATGCTACTACCATCGTAAAGTCGCCCCCGCCGGCGAAGGCATTGGTGCCTTCATGGTCGGTGACAGGCACGAACATGTTGACCAAACACCCCACTGCGTTGGAGATGGTTTCTCATCTTGCCACCCCTGTGATCTTTCCGACCTAGGTAAGGAGTCCGAGGAAGATATCTCTGGCAACTGGGCGCAAGCTTCTGTTCTACTGAGGCCCTCTTTTGGTTTATCTTTTGTAGGCGTTTCCCTCACTTTTTGATAAGTTTGCTTTGATATTCCTATGTAGGCGGCCATCCATAGGGCCGAGTTGAAGTGGAGGTGGGATTGGCTGCTTCAGTAGGCGCGACGAGCTGAAGCAGCCAAAAAGGTGCTCCTCAACTGGGCCAAGGATGCCGAGAGACGAATGAGGGAATTGAAGGCGGATCTGGCGAAGGAAAGGGAGGCTTAAGAGGAGCTTTCCAAGTAGACGGATGGGCAAGTTGACGAGAAGCTGCGTGGCAGGCGAAGGAGACAAAGATGGCGAGGGAGTAAGAAGAGGCCTTAGCCGCCGTTGTCAATGCCGAAGACGAAGGGTATAGGTGCGCCCTCAAACACGTCGGGGAGAAACACCCGGAGCTTGATCTCAACGGATTCTCTGTCGATGGACCAGGTAATGTCGCTACCACCCCCGTGGTTGGTGGGAGTTTAGCGAATCATGAGCAGACTGACCCGACTGCCACGGTCGAGGAAGAGGGTCCTGCCCTAATTATAGAAAAAGGGTCTACTCCCCAACAATAATGATCTAAGTATTCTGTATTTTCGCCTTCTATGGACTGGCCACTGCTCTTGTACTCGAACCCTATTTGATGAATAAAATGTCTGAGTTCTTGCTTCAAATTTGGCAGTCTGTAGCCTCTGAGCCAAGGGCTTGAGACCCTCAGGCCATCGCCCCTGGGGCGTTGGTTTTGGATATCGATTTTTGTTTTTTTTTTTTGGGGGGGGGGCTCTTGATACCACGCTGACGGCATGACAAAAGGTGACAGGAAACTGCACCAAAGGTACGAAGAGGCGATAAATGGGGAAGTTCTCCTTAAAAGGGTCTGCCTTGGATAACTCGCCGAGGGCTAAGGGGGAGGCGACAGCTTATGAGAATTGTCATGCCTTTGAATGGTCACATGGGGTGCCACGTGGGATTGCTTGCGCCACCCTTCGTGAAAACCATGGTAACTGTAGATCTTGGAAGTTGAAGCTTTGAATGTTATAAATGAGAAAGTTTAAAATATTCCCCAAAGACGTATATAAATTCTAGGCATAGTAGGTTAAAACCGATTACCAAACCGAACCGAACCAAAATTTGGCAATTCAGTTTGGCTTTTTGGATTTTCGGTTCGGTTTTTCACCGAACCATATTTTTCAAATAGAGTTCGGGTTAGGGGTCGGTTGGGGTTTTAAAAACCGAACTGAAAAAAAAAACCAATCTTTTATTTACCCTAAACATTCCTAGCCCTAGGATGAACAAGATCAATGGTCAAAAATTATCTACATTGTACTATTTATATTGTTACCTCTCAGATCACTCTTCTCCATTTGGAAAGTGGAAACCCAAACCCTAGCCGAACATTTATTTCTTCTCTTAAATCCCCCTAATCCCTAATCCCCTCATCCCTCAAATCCCTCGAATCCCTAAATCTTCTCCTCTCCACAAGCTCCACCTCTCCATGCCGGCAAACCTGTCGTTGTTGTCGACGTCTCTCTACCAAGCCCCTTTCGACGTCTCCACCAAGCCTGCTTTCAACGTCTCTCCACATCGGCACTCTGGTCGGCGTGGTCTACTGCAATCTCCCTCTTTCGACGTATCTCCAATTACCCACTCTGATCTACTGCATGTGAAACCCATCCTCTCTCCTCCGTCAGCAACTCCATGTGGCCTTGTTCAGTTGTCCTGCTCAAGTCTCAAGGTATAAACAAATTACAAAACATTAAACTGTTGTAATTTTTTTTAATTGGGTTTAGTTTAAAAATTGTTTAATGTTTATATTTGAAGTGTTTAACTCTTGATCTCTCCACTACCGCGACAGAAACCCTGTCTCATGTCTCAGCTATAAACTGCTATAAATTACACTTGAAACTTTAGAGTGTTGTAATTTGTACAATTTGGTTTAGTTTAAAATTGTTTATATTTTTTAAATTTGTAGATTGCATTTCAAGAATTGGTGGTTGACAGGTTGTAGTAGTAGTGTATTAGTGTGGTACTAGTATGGAGTTTGAAATGGATAGTGATGGACCTAGTGGTCGTGCAGATTCAAATTTCATTAACATTGATAATATCAACTGAACAAAGCAAGTATGACTTTATTATGCTAGTTTCTATCTTACTAAATTTGGAGATTATATGATATCATTGGATCATGCTTTCTTGAATAGCTTGATTTTTGCCAACTGCATTGATAATGAGATTACAATTTCTCATTGTTTATAAGTGATGATGATATGGATTATGTTTCTGAAGTTGCATACTATGATTCATTAATTTATAGATTTGTAGGAGTGACTAGTGATGAAATAATCCTATCTGAGTTTTATGTGTGTGTTCAATTGCCTAATTTCATTTCGGTTCAGTTCAGTACAGTATTCGGTTTTAACCACACTATGAACAACCCTAGTGACTAGTGAATCATAAATCATAATTTGATACTTGGATTGTTGCTACATTGAGACTTTGCAGTAGTAACAATTTTTTCCTTGTTGTTTATAAGTGATGTTGAGATGGATTATGTTTTTGAAGTTGCACACTATGATTCATTGATTTAATGATTTATAGGAGTGACTAGTAATAAAATAATCCTATCCGAGCTTTATGATTGTTGCTTCAGTGCACTTTGCTACATTTTGATTGTTGCTTCACTGCTGCTTTGAATATTTGCAATCTTTGGCTCTTTGAATATTTGCAATCTTTGGCTCTTTGCTACATTTTTCTACATTTTTGCTAGATTTTGATTGCTGCTTCGAGTCTTCACAGTCTTATATTTTGCAGTTTTTCTACATTTACATTTTGATACTCGCTGCTCCTTTGAGTCTTTGGTTCTTTGCGGTTTTTACATTTTGCTACATGAGGAATTGCCCATAAGGTTTTTGGTGCCAGCAATGTTAGCAAGATGCTATAGGTTCATTCGATCTCCCTCTCTCTACCTTTCTCATTCATTTGTCTTTATAGGCTTATAGCTGACCTGTAAATCACATGAGGAACAACTTGCATCATGAAAACTAAGTACATTTGAATGATAAACGATAATGTCTTATTGCCATGCAGGTATTTGTTTTACTAATAAATAATAATGAACTAGTTCACGTTGAAAGGAACTTTATCTACAATATGCATCTTTTATATATATATATATATATATATATATATATATATATAGTTCCCTTCTGTTGTGCACTAGGCCGCTGTGTGCGCTCGTGTGCACTCGGCCTTTCCGCATTCGTATTGACGATCTAAACCGTTCACATTGATCTACACATCTAAATTAGTCTAAATATGTAAAATCAAATCATTTGCAATTCATTTTCCCATCCATTGAAGTGTTACAAAATTGTATGGCTAAAAATCGTTATTTTTATAGTCACATGATGGATCGGTAAATGAATTTCAAATGATTTAATTTCACATATTTAGACTAATTTAGATGTGTAGATCAATGTGAATGATTCAGGTCGTTAATACAAAGGCAAGAAGACCGAGTGCACGCGAGTGCACACGGAGGCCTAGTGCACAACGGAAGGGGAATATATATATCTAGATAATAAAACACAAAGAAATATATCATGTGGCTCTCCTTCAATCCCCTCAAAATCAAAGGCCCAGATCTAACCTCACAAAACACATCCCCCCCTAAAGTTTTCCCCCAAAACTCAAACTCAAATTCCACCCAAAACAACTCCTTTATTTATTTATTTAATTATCTCTCTCTCTCTCTCTCTCTCTCTCTCTCTCTCTCTCTCTCTCTCTCTCTCTCTTATATATACTTACATATGGAATTTTATACTCCAATTTATAATTATTTTTCAACTTATACTATTGGAAATATGGACTTTTATTTGCAACTAATTGTTGTCATACTATTCAAACTTGAGCTACATAATTGTTGATTTACTGTTACAATGCTTTTCATATGTTGTATCGTTCTGAAGACGTGTTGTAGGCACATGCCCACGGGAAAATCTATATATATATATATATATATATATATATATATATATATATATATATATATATATATATATATATATATATATATAGGGAAAAGGGGGTATGAGCAACTTGCTCATTTAGTAAATAAGCAATTGATGATGTGGCATGCATGTGATTGGAAAATCCTTAAGAGTGTTAGTTGTCCAATGTATCACATGCATACCACATAATCACTTGCTCATTTACTAAATGAGCAAGTTGCTCATATCCCTTTTTCCCATATATATATATATATATATAATCTAAATAACATTAGAATAGCTGACAAGTCACATAGTTAAACCCCTTTATTTTCACAAAGAAATCCTGAAATTGTTGAAGAAATGCTTGCTCAATTCTTCAAGTAACAATAGCTCATATTATCATCCATTGCTAATCTCTAACATAAGCTCGTGTTGCTACTGCTGGCCCTTGTTTCTGTTCCATGTCGTGATGCTTCATGCAAGTGTAAGTCTATACAGGGCCGACCCAAGCCCAAAGCTACCAAAGCAAGGGCTTTAGGACTCCAAAAAAAAATCTAAAGAATAAAGCCTCCCGCCTCCTCACCTGCCTGGCTGCCTCTTTGGTTTCCCATAAAGGCCTCTCACTCTCACTCTTCATCTAATTCCAAGCTTCTCTCTCTCTCCCAACTTCTTCTCTCTTCTCTCTCCCCGATGCTCGCCCTTCTCTCTCGCTGTCGTCTTCTTCCTTGCCATCGAGCCTCACCACTGAACCATCGAGCGAGTCCCCTTGTCGACCAGGCCTCCATTGTCGCCTGCGCCTTCCCGTTGCCATCGTCACCGCCATCCACTCAACTGCAGCCAGTACCAGCGCCTTCCACCGTTCTCTTCCAGCACCCTCCACCATTCTCTTCCCCCGCTTGAAAGTGCCCTTGACTGCAGCCAGCACCAGCGCCCTTCACTTGACCACTACCCTCACCAGTCGCTACTCGCTAGCGCCCTCCACTGTTCTCTTCCCCCGCTCGACTGCAGCCACAACCAGCACCAGTGCCTCGTTCTCCCGCTAGGTTTGTAATATCCCGGACGAATAGTACATTGTATAAATTATTATTTTATTATTATTTTATTATTATTTTGTTTTAAATTTCAGAATTAAAATTTGTGGTGGTTGACACCCAATTTTGTTCATAAACATTATCTGTACACATATACCAGTCTGTATACACCCGTATTGTATCAAATTGGTACCGTGATCTTCCGAACCGATAATAAAATTTATTTATTATTATTTCCAAAATTAAATTATTTTTATACGGATTATGCTAAGATTTTCGGTATACACACATTACATGCATATATGTATTGTGTCAAGTAGTACATTATACAAATTATGTGGTGGGTATTTTTGGACAAAATACTCCTCCTTGTCATGACAAAACCTAATTAGATTGTTAGGGTTTTATAAGTGTTTAACCTAGGGTAAAGTGTGCATGAGAGAATTAGGAGGATTTCTTCTAGAAGCTTACACCATGCTTCCACCTCACCCTAACACCATGCCTCCACCTCATCCCCATCCTCCCTAGGTAATGGCCGGCCCCAATTTAAGGAAGGGGGTTTGTGCATTTTTGTGGGTGCAATTTTGCACTCTCCACCCTCTCTCCAATTCTATAAATACCCCCTCTCTTCACTCTTGTCTCATTTTTAGAAAGACAAAAAGAAAGAAAGAAAAAGAAAGAGAGAACAAACCTCTAACTTGAGAGTTTTCATTGGAGGTTTCCATAGGAGTTTTCCTAGGAGCTAAGGGGAAGGAGAAGGGTAGCAAGCTAGTTCTTCCTTCAAGGAAAACTAAGGTGGGGGTTTCTCCGTGTTTATGTGTGTGTTGTTTCTTTTGTTTTGTGTTGCTCTTGTTCTTTTTGGGTGTTGTTGTGTTGTTGTTTTTTGTTTTGGTATGTTGTTATGTTAGCAACTTGAGCTAACATTTGTATGGACAAAAGAAAGAACCTCATGAATGAAAGTAAAGGGTAGAACTAATTAATGGAGAATATAAAGATTGACTCTTTGATTGTAGTAATTTTGTTCTTGTTGTTGTTATCTTGGACTAATGAACATAAGCATATGGAGGATTGTGTATACACCCATTTTGGGTTGTAGGACTTGACATTGGACTCATACACATATGCATATGGACTTGTGTACATACCCATTTTTGGGTTGTAGAACATACAACTTGGACTATTGGACAAAGGCATATGAAGATTTATTTATATAACCATTTTGGGTTATGGAACTTGACTACCAATAAAGGAGTCTTTTATTTGCTTCTTGCTCTCTAATTTATTAAATAAACTAACTCCTAGTTATAAAAAGATAGACTTGTAGTCTGTAGAAATGGTAGCTCATAAAGTTAAATTGTTGTTTCATGTTTGGATTGTTGTAGAAAGGCTATAGATCATGTTAGATGTTGTAGGAAGCCCATTTATGATGTCTACATGTTGTAGGAAATCTAAGTTTATGTTATCTACCATGTTGTAGGAAGTCCATGTGTATGTTGTATTTTCATACTTGAATTATTGTAGGGATTGTGGTAAAGGATCCATGCTTAAGTTGCCTAATTTGTTGTAGAAACTCATACTATGTTGTAGACCATGCTTACTTTGTTGAAGGATAAATCGTAGCATCCATGCTTAAGTTAGAATAAGTATCCATGTTTAGGTGGACTAATTATCTATGCTTAGTTCTAGCAATTTTCTATGTTTAAATAAGTATCCATGCTTAGATTGTTGTAGGAAAATTACATACCATGTTAGATTATTGTAGGATTGATACTCATGCTTCTTACCATGCTTAATTTGTTGTAGGATAAAGTAGAGAAAAGAAACTCATACCTACACTGTATACCATGCTTAGGTTGATACTTAAGTAGTATACCATGTTTAGAATGTTGTAGGTTCATGCTTAAAATGTATACCATGCTTAGGTTGATACTTCAGTAGTATACCATATTTAGAATGTTGACGGTTCATGCTTAAAATGTATACCATGCTCAGGTTGATACTTAAGTAGTATACCATGTCTAGAATGTTGTAGGATTAATGTTTAAATTACCTACCATGCTTAGATTGTTGTAGATTAATGTTGAAGTTGAATACCATGCTTAGGAATGTTGTAGATTCATACAAAGTATATATCCATGCTAAGATTGTTGTAGGATTGATGTTAAATTACATACCATGCTTAAATTGTTGTAGGGTGTGGTAGTAAAGAGCACATGCTTAAGTTGTATTCATGCTTAGATGGTTGTAGGTTGATGCTTGTATTATATACCATGCCTAGATTGATTGATATACCATGCTTAGATTGTTGAAGATCAACACACCATGCTTAAGAGTGTTGTAGATTCATGCTAAGTAGTATTACCATGTTTAGAATGTTGTAGGTTCTTACTTTAAATGTATACATGCTTAGGTTGATACTTAAGTAGTACACCATGTTTAGAATATTGTAGATTCATGCTAAGTCATATACCATGCTTAGGAATGTGTAGGATTGATGTTTAAATTACCTATTATGCCTAAGATTGTCGTAGGAATGCTTGAGCGGAATGCCATGCTTAAGATCGTTGTAGGTTCCTACCATGCTTGAGATTGTTGTAGAATGATGATTAAAGTTGTATACCATGCTTGGGATTGTTGTAGGATTAATGTTTAAATTATCTACCATGCTTAAGATTGGCATAGAATCATGCTTTGTCGTATACCATGCATGCTAAATTGTTAATACTCATGGCAAATTGTAGTAATAAACCATGCTTAAGGTAGTAGGAGATATCCATGCTTGAATCTAGTAGCTATTCATGCTTTAAACTTATAGTAGCTTTCTACTTAAGTTGTATCCATGCTTAAATTGATCCATGCTTAAAGTGGTAGTAGATATTCATGCTTAAGTATGAGTAAATTTCATGCTTAAAATAGTAGTAACCATTCTTGTATAAAGTAATGGTAGATATCCATGTTGTAGTTATAGTGTTTAGCAAAGAAACTAGCATGTTGTAGTTGTAGTGTTAATGAAGAACCTTCATGTTGTAGTTGTAGTATTAACTATCACATTGTAGTTATAGTGTTAGTAAAAAACTATCATGTTGTGGTTGTGGTGTTAGTGAAGAACCACCATGTTGTAGTTGTCGTGCTTGTGTTGTGAAGTAGTTCTAGTTAATCCCCTAGAAGGAATCCCATGTTTGAGATTACATAGTTAGAGCCATGCATGCTTGAATGAGGTATTGTAGCATTCTAGTTAAAAGAACCATACTTGAATTGTATATGGTAGTGAAAGATTAAAAAGGAACCATGAACCCATGCATCTAGTTCCTAGGTGATTCTAGCTCAAACTTGAGAGAGAACCCAAGAATCTAGTTGCATGTAGTTCTAGTTCGTTTTGGAAAAAGAAACCGTGGATTCTAGTTGTGTGAGGTTCTAATTGAAATTGGACCATATCATGGGGACATTCCTCATCCTTATGGGTAATAAGGGTTGGGAAGGTCACTAGTAATTGTTAGCTCGATAAAAGTTGTTATGTCACTTTGGGCTTCTCATTGGTAGAATGCCTGTTTTAGACTGTTAGTAGATTCTTTTGTTGCTTCTAATTATAGAAGATCAAGTTTGCTAGTAAGCATGTTTGGTTGCATCTAGGTTTGATTACCTGTATGGTTGTTTTTGTATATAGTTGTGCTCGTACGTGGCTCGACTGGCCCGTATGTAGCTGTGGGTCTCATACGCAGCTTATTTGGCTTGTATGTATATTGTTGTCTCTTACGCAACTCGACTGGTCCGTATGTAGCTGTGGGTCTCATACACAGTTTATTTGGCTCGTATGTATGTTGTTGCTCGTACGTGGCTCGACTGGCCCGTACGTAGCTATTGGTCTCATACGCGGCTTATTTGGCTGGTATGTATGTTGTTGTCTCATACGTAGCCCACCTGGCTCGTATGTAGTTGTTGGTTTCATACGTAGCTTGTTGGCTCGTATGTGTTCTGTTTACTCGTATATAGCTTATACGCAGTTTTGTTGTGCCCGTCTAGGGTGATATTATTACCCTAGAGGCTATCGACCATCAAGACATGTGTTTCCTTACTCCTAAGGGACTGTGGACGAGTCACTCCTTGTGTACCGTCGGATCTTAACCGGTGTAGGATGATCGCGAACCGGAGTATAGACGAAATCCAAGTTCAGGCTAGTGGCTTGCGGGTACATTCGTATTGTCGGGGTCTTGGATCGATAGGCCATGAACCAGATCCTCAGGGATTCCGGTAAGTATAGGTTGAGCAGCCTAGTAGAGTTGTCTTGCGAAGTCTAACTTAAGACTCAGCATGTTGTGTAAGTTCTGTTGTCATCCCTCAGTCTGTTTAGGGTTACTGACATTGTTAGGGTAGTAACTTATGGCTTTTACTACTTAACCTATACCCTTCGCCAATGGGAAGGAGTTGCTGTTAAGGGTGATTCATTATGATCCGACCTGTCCTATAAGCCTGCATTAGGCGGTGTTATTGGGTTGTACCTTTCTTGTCAAAAGGATACGGTCTGTACCTTCTCATGAGTTGGGAGCACGGGATCCGTATCTCGTTTGTTAATATCTGAAGTGCCTTGATAAGCAGGAGCGATTCCTGTCAGAGCCAGGGGGATGGACCCCCGGAACTCCGTCTTGGCTTGTATCTAAGGGTGAAGAGCCATAGACTACGGTCTGGCTAGGGGGTGGCAGGGGATGCTTCAAGCTAACCTGATTCCGTGGAAACTCCAAGGATTTGTCAGATATTTGAGGGAGGTCCGGTGCACCTGGCAGGACTAGACCGTTACAGGGCAACCTCATCAGTTATATCTAATCTTCAGAAACAAGTTTAGTACAAGAGTAGAACTCATAGCGCGGGTTCAAATCCCTATAATGAAGAGACGGCTTGAGATGGGCGCATGTAGTATGGGCTGCCCGTTGCTTCGGAGACTTGCTAGCATTAGAATAGGAGCATCCTAGCCTTAGTTGATATTGCATTAGATTCTAGTCATAGCACTCACGAACACTTAAACTACACTGACACATTTGCCCTGGTTGTATGTTTGTTTTAGGAGATTTGCTGCTAGTTATCAGCCTTAAAGCGTCAGTGAATACTGACGTCTCCACTTCAATAGGTACTAGATCGCAGAAGTACAGGTGCGAGATTCAGGAGGACTCAAGGCAAGGAAAGCGAGGAGTCAATGTCATTTTAAGTTCCGCTGTAATATTTATGTTGATTATCTATTTGTTGAAAAGTACCCAAGTGAGAATTACCAAGTGTTGTTCTTCATTCATTGTACTCTGATATAAGTTGTTGGAAGTGTAACACTTGGGATTATAAAGGTATTATTGTAACACTGTTGTAATGTATTGCAAATTGTAACAATCAATCTTGTAATACACTCGTGTTGAATAAAAAGTATTAAATTTTCCTGTTTTTCTGTGTTTTGTGGCTAATTGAAGAAAATATTCTGGCTGATGTCACAGTTTCCCAGTTACCGAAAATCGGGGCGTTACAGAGTGGTATCAGAGCTAACTTCCAACACAGTAGGAAAATTAAACTTGGATGCCTTTTAGGAGTCGGGTTTTAGCTAGTTGTAGACAGTTATAATTCATATTGTTGTTTCTTTCAACTTATGTTTTATAATTTTTCTATATCTGGACTAATCCCAGTATATGTGTGTTTTAAGGATGGTGTTCGAGGATATCCTAACCGAGGATGTGTTGATAGAAGAGAATGAGTCAATTTCAAGGGATGATCCAATGATCTTGAGTGAGGAGCCGAAGGAGATTTCACCACCGCAGGAGCTAACTGTGGATTAGCGCACAGCGGCGACAGCCAATATACGGCAGGAAATGAAGAAGCTGAGGAGGTGCAGGACCAGGAGAGGTCGACAACCTAAGCAGGTGGGTGACGCTTGCAGAGCTATATTAGCAAGCCTAGCAAGGGAGCAGGAACACTTTGATTCCGGATTGGCCCAACTGCAGTATGAATGGGAGCAAGTCCAGGGGACCACCAAGGTTGTAACATGCCATTTCTGTAAGGAAGTTGGACACAAGAAATCAGTCTGTCCACGACGTCATGGTAAAAGATCTGCACCAGCGTCAGGGTTCGAGGACCGAGGTCAGAAGCGGAAGACTCAGAAGACGGAGGGCAAACTTAGAGGCGCCAAGACAGAAAGTTGTTCTTGATGTGGGAAGTGAGGTCATTTCATGATCCAGTGCCCGAGAAAGGACCCTCAGATTGATCCAAGTCAGGACAAATATTGATACAAGTTTGAAAGATTTATTAGTAGAAAATGGTCCTATTAAAGTTACCGATATAGATTTTCCTAAGGATGAATTTGCAAGACATTTTTCTTCATCACTTTGCATTCAAAAGTTGTCCAATGGAGAAAAGCGTAAAAGAAGATGGTTGGTATATTCCCAAGATTTGGATAAAGTATTTTGTTTTTGTTGTAAATTATTTAATGCTCTTTCTAGTACAAGTAAATTAGCAAGTGAAGGTAGTAGGGATTGGAGAAATATTAGTTCTAAGTTGAAGAGTCATGAGATAAGTAATGAGCATATTACTAATATGAGTTCATGGACTGATTTAGAAATGAGATTGTTAAAAAATAAAACAATTGACAAACATGTTCTAGAAAGAATAAATAGACATAGGGAGCATTGGAGGAATGTATTATTTAGAATTATTGCAGTTGTTAAAACTCTTGGAAAAAATAACTTGGCCTTTCGTGGGACAAACGAAAAGATTTACCAAGAAAATAATGGAATTTTTTTATGCCTAATTGAAATGATTGCAGAATTTGATCTTATAATGCAAGAACACATTCGTCGAATTAAAGATAATGAAATTCATAATCATTATCTTGAACACAGGGTCGGAGGCACTGCTAGTCCAGGGTGAGCGATCGCTCACCCTGGACTGTGCAGGCCCCCATATATAGGCCCATAGGATTTTTTATTTACTATTTTTTGCTCCCCCTCATTTTGGCCCAAAACCTCCCCCGCTCTCTTTCGGCCCACGAACAAAAACCAGCTCCTCTTCATTTCATTTATTTTTCTTTTCTTTGTCCGCTCATTTCTTTTCCTTCTCCGCTCCACTCCAGCTCTCCTCTTCATTTTCAACCCAATCAAACCCTAGATCCCCTCCTCTTCGTCTCTTCATTCCCTTCATTTTCGACCACAATCGAAACCCTATATCCCCATCCTCTTCGTCTTTTCATTCTTTTTATTTTTGACCACAATCGAAACCCTAGATCCCATTCCAATCCCCTAATTTTCAAACCTCCATTTCCCAAAGTCGCAGCTCCAAAGGGCGGAGGTGGTGCCGTGGTGGTGCAGCTGGTTCTGGTCCGAAACTCTAGCCACTGCAGCCAGGTACTTATTCATTTCTCCCTTTTTTGTTTGGAATTTTCGGATTGTGTATTGGTGAATCTGAAAATCTCAGATTTGAACCATGGTAGCTTTACCTAGTTGAGAATTATAATTTAAAACTATAAGGTGTAAATTAGAAGAAAACTTCCCATTAAAAGCATTAAACTGCGCTTCATTAAGCATGTCGGTCTGTAAACCCATTAGACTTATCCAAGAAGCTAACTAGCTGAGTGAAATGGACAAGATGATCATGATCCATCTCAAGTAAGTTTCCTTCAACCATGAAGATGAAAGGAAGAGTCAGTCGCTTTCTACAAATAAGAAGAAATAAAACCATTAGAATAGACAATGGACAATGATTTCGAATGATACTTGGAATTTATAATCACTCAATATTGTCAATGTTCATCAAATTAAGATTGTCAATGTGACAATCAACATTATCTTTGCATTGTAAACAATCTCAACATTCAGGATAATAGAATCTTTACAAATATTTTCCGAGGAAATGACATAACAAAGTTTTGTGCATTTTAAAGTGACCTAAGAAGCATAAAATGAACAGTTGCAATCCTAAAAGATAAACTAGTAACAAAGAAAAGAGAAACAGTTTACAAAATAAAAAAAATGAAACTGTAGTAAAAGAATGAAACTGCAGTAATTTTTTTTTGGTTTCCACTATGTATCCATATCTTGAAATTTTTAGTTATTTATATTTTTGTATCCATGTCATGTTGCATTTGTAGTTATGCATCATAATTTAGTATGTACTTTGCATTTTTGTTCTTAAATATTATCATTATCAGTAACTCCTTGTTCCTCCTTTGCCATTTATGTTTTGTGCAGTGATTGCAAACTGTTTAAAAATGATTTTCAATAGTTATCTGCTATATATGTCAGTAGAAGCACAATCTTCTTTTACCAAAATTATTAAAAGGTTTTGAACAGATGAAGAGGTCCATCCCTTTCAACATTAGTGAATTATTGTGTTTCCAAAATTTAGACTATGTTAACTCTGAAGAAAATTTTAAAAAGAAAACAAAAAAGTCGTTGTATTGGTTCAAGGTGATATTGAGGTTAACATATTTTCTATTTGATGTAAATATTAGTGCTGAACGAAGTTGACAAGCTCTCAAGACAAGCCCAACATTCCCTGAGAAGAACAATGGAGAAGTATAGTGCTTCATGCAGGTTAATCTTATGATGCAATAGTTCTTCAAAAGTCACCGAGGCTGTTAGATCTCGTTGGCTGAATATTTGTGTCAACGCACCTGCTGATGATGAGGTATTACGACTATTTTTTATGGTACCGCTTGTTAACATACAATGTTTATATGCTAAATCCTGACTCATTATCATGTTGCACCCTGCGGGGTTTTGTATGCACCATTATATTTATTAGTTTATGTTGTAACTTAATTATTTTCTATTGTGTTATTTATGGTTCACTGGTTACTTCGTTTTCTTAAATTGTGAAGAAAACATATGCCTGTAGGCTCTTCTACAACAATAAAAGACTTCACTACCTTATATTAAGTTCTTAGTGTTTATGTGTTTCATACGTTTTCTATGCTCGCATTTAATCGTTTGAAATTAGTTTAGTAAGCTGTCATGTGACCGGGGAATTATGCACCATTTTTCAATATAACTCAGTTCCCGTTTAGATGCATCTTTTACAAATTTGACTATAAATTAAGCTTTTGAGGCACGATTTACTTCGCAACAATTATGTCATGGCTCCACATGAAAAAAATTTAGTTGTTGTGATTCTGCTCCCGGTGGATGAAAATCCTGGCTCCGCCACTGCTTGGACATAGAATACAAAATGAATTAATAAATTTGCTAGCAAATGAAATTAAAACTAAAATTTTAACAAAAATTTTGAACACAAAATATTTTTCAATCATACTTGATTATACTTCTGATTTAAGTCATCAAGAACAAATGTCTATTGTATTACGATATGTGGATATTTCTTCAATCCCAGTACAAATCATTGAATATTTTTTAGAATTTTTAAAAGTAGATGATACAACTGGAAAAGGTCTTTATTGATGCTATTATTAATTAAATAAATACTATTGGACTTGATATTAGTAACTTGAAAGGACATGGTTATGATAATGGGTCTAATATGAAAGGAAAACATCAAGGTGTTCAAAAAAGGTTTTAAGACATTAATCCTAGATCATTTTATACTCCATGTGGTTGTCATAGTTTAAATTTGGTACTTTGTGATATGGCTAATTGTTGTCCTAAAGCTACATCTTTTTTTGGAGTGTTGCAACATATATATACACTTTGTTCTTCTTCTACTAAAAGATGGAAAATTCTACAAGATCATATGCCTAGCCTAACTCTTAAATCATTGTCACAAACACGTTGGGAAACTCGTGTTGAAAGTGTAAAAACTTTAAGATTTCAAAATTCACAAATAAGAGATGCTTTATTGAAATTAGGCGAAGTTAATTATGAACCTAAAATAAAAAGTGAAGCTGAATGTTTAGAGACTTATGAGCTTGAATATTTTGAGTTTTGTTAGGCATGACTATTTAGTATGAGATATTGTTCGCAGTAAATTCAGTTAGTAAAAAAATTCAATCAAAGGATATGAGAATGGATGTTGCTATAGAACAACTGAAGGGTCTTATTTCTTTTTTTGAAAAATATAGGGAAGTTGTATTTGAAAATGCTATAATTTCTGCTAAAGAAACTGTTATTGAAATGGATATAGAACCCAAGTTTCGTGAAAAACGTGTTATTCGTAGAAAGAAACAATTTGATGAGATTATAGACAATGAACTTTTAAAATCTTCTGAAGAAACATTTAAAACTGACTACTTCTTGTACATAATAGATCAAACAATTACTTCATTCCAAAGTAGATTTGAACAATTTAAAATCTATCAAGATATTTTTGGTTTTCTATTTAGTATTGAGAAAATTAAGGTCATTGAAAATTGAAATTTTAAAAGAAGATTGTCTTAACCTTGAACGATCATTAAAACATAATGACAACTCATATATTGATGGGTTAGATTTATTTTTAGAACTGAAAATTTTAAGAGAAATTATACAAGTGGAAAATGATACACCGATTGACACTTAATTATATTAAAAGACTTGATTTTTTCCTAATGCATATATTGCTTATAGAATAATGTTAATGATTCTCCTAACTGTTACTTCGGCGGAAAGAAGTTTTTCAAAACTAAAATTAATAAAATCTTATCTAAGATCAACAATATCTCAACAAAGATTAAATGGACTGACTTTATTATCAATTGAAAATGAAATGTTAAATGAAATTGATTACAATAATATAGTAAATGATTTTGCATCAAAAAGCTCGAAAGATAACATTTAAATAAAAATATATTAATTTTAGCAAAATATTATTTTAAGTTTTTAAAAGGCCTCACTTCAGAGTTCGCTTTAGGCCTCAATAAGTGTTGGGCCGGCCCTGGTCCTCCACATACCTCAAGGGTAAACATCCACGGCTAGAATAAATACTAACTACTATGAGAAATGAAAAATAACTAAGACAACCAGTTGTCCCCTATAAGAGCATCCACAACAGTGTTTCTCATTTTTGAGAAAATGGCAGATATAGAAATAGGAAATAGAATAAATGTGTGCAGTGTTCGTTTGCTAAAACTTTCTTAAAAAATAGGGAGATGATACAACATTTATCGTCTAGCATATGGCAGTTTAAAAATATAATTCATAATCGCACAAGACGGGACATGTTGTCCCGTCTCTCCTAAAAATTTAAAAAATTTTGCGTGGGACGAAATGTTGTTCCGTCCCACACAACTTTTTTTAAATTTTTAGAGGAGACAGTACCGTCTCTTGCTTTAAAAAAATAATAATTTAAAGACAGACGGAACATGTTGTCCCGTCCGTCAATTGCGGAATGAAATTTGGGCTTTGGACGAAGAATGGGGTATTTCATCCGATGATTTAGTCTTTTTTAAAGTGAAATTATTGTGTTTCTCATGCTTAATTGATAGTGAAATGACATTTTTACCCTTGGGTTTAACTTTGAGTTCATATAAATTACATGTTATCCTAAACTTGACAGAATGTAGTGCCACTTCTCATCTTAATCTTCAAAAAATTTCTTTCTGCCTCCCAATTGTAATTCTGTTCTCCATACAAAAAAAATGTCTTCGACTGTCAAGAGATTTATTGGGAGAGTTAAATCTAGACATTGGTCAGAGTCTGCACAATCACACAACAGAAGTGAAGAAGAAACTACTGCGTCTGTGAATTATAACGATCCATCGGAGTGGATCAAAGTTGTCGATGATTGACAACACGTACATAAGCTAATTACCGAGCATCCTATCGGTGGATTTGTTACATTCAGAGGGAATTGGAAGTCCTATAAAAGCTTCCAAGCTAGTTTGCACTGTCCCTCTAATCAAGCAGTTGATCGACAATGTCGGCTGGAACCGTTTTTTTAATATCGGAGAAGTCCTCGGCGCGACTTGTTGAGGTTTTGGTTGAGAGATGGTGGGAAACGACTCACACTTTTCACCTTCCAGGGAGCAAGTTGGGATTTATCCCGTTAGACTGGGCAATGCTAACGGGATTATCTATTGGAGTCAGTAATGTACTGCCGTGTAACGATGATGCATACACCTTCGATGTTGTCTAGTCTAGGTTCTTTGTAGAAACTACATCAGAAGATTGGAAATCACATGGTATACGATGCTCGTTATTAAAGAAGTATTTTCAGAAAGAATTGATCGATGCCGCTAAGCTAGATCCTCAAATGGCAATGAAAGTTGCCAGAGCTTTCTTCATGTACTTTGTCAGTGAGTTTCTTCTACTCAATGCTTCTTCAGTAGTGAGATGTGATTTCTTTGCTGCTTTTGAAGATCTGAACCTAGTTGGCAAGCATGATTGGGGAAGTCCCACATTGGCATTGCTATGTATGTCTCTGAATTCTTGTAGCAGACTGAAAGTTAAAGAATTTAACGGCCCGTGGCAAGTACTTGAGGTAATATTAATAATAATATGGTCGTAAAAATATCTAAAATACATAATATAAATATTCAGAATATTAATAATACATATTAATATTATGGTTTTATTTCAGTATTTAGCATATGAATACACAAGTATTTGTATACTAATGAGTGATAGAACTGTAGATTTTGCGATTTATTTACAAAATGCGGATATTAGACCTAAAATTGCATGGTGGAATCACAAAAATTTGGACCAGAGTAGAACTGATTTGATCCTTTACAATATCTCCATGTCCCAGAGTTAGTTGGAGATGAGGTCATCAACATCTATTATATGGCAACCATATAATGGATCGTCATATGAGAACGAGTATGATATTCAATGTGCGATCATCTTATCCCGCCACCGTGTTATCTTCCAATATGGCGATCAGGTAATACTTTATAAAGTTATTGTTTCAATGCTTATTTTTTCTTCTTATTGTTAGTGTTAATTATTGTTTCAATGTAGGGAGTTTGGTATCTCGGTGATCGATGTTATCGCCAAATAACTGGGGTTATTGCTATCCCAGCAAATCCTCTTACTCCTATGGCTCGAATGAAACCACATGAGTTTTGTAACCCAGTTGATGCTTCAAAACTTGTCTATCACCTTCCACAAAGTGTATATGATCAGTATTAGTCTAAGGTATCGGTGGGTCCTATTATGCCGAATCTCTTGCATGGAGCTAACGTTGATTTCATAGGGGGCAGCTAGTTGCAGTGATCCATCTGCCCAATTACCATTTCCATCCCCTCCTTTTTGGTTGCCCTCGCAGTATCCAACACAACCGCAACTTGCTAGACCAACATTGTACGGTGAGCTCATTGTTGAAGCACCCATTTTCACGAGTGGTACAGTGACAAGAAGCCTTGGTCAGGAAACTTTTGAGTTTGAACCGCGCGGCGATCAATCATATGTGAGAAACTGACTTACCTTTTATTTTGTCGGTGCTAATGTTGATTAATGTGTTGAAATATCACTACTTTTTTTGTAGGAGGAGTTGTACAGACAGTGCCAGGAACTATCAAGAAATAATTATCTATTAAGAAGATTTATAACGGATGAAATGGTGCTACGAGAATCAGTTCCCCCGATAGCAGTTTCAAGTAGGAAATCGGTATCGAAGCATCAGCCTTCTACATCGCATAGACACAAGTTCCAGGTCTAGAAGATTCAACACGTACACCATCATTTGTACCTTCAACCCAATATGATTAGTAATAATGTTATTATGTATTATTAATGATAAAGGAAGTTGTAGGGTATTTTGGGTATTATGTTATAAATTATTCCCAAAAGTTTGGTCAATGCTTTTTGGGGAATCTAATGATTGAGGTTTCCCGTGAACCAACACATTTCAATCAACTTTTTTTCATTTTTTGGCTCTATGTTTCTTGTGAACCATCCTTATAATCAACAAGATGGTCTTCATAATATGCTCAGTAACACACCATATGCAACTAAAATGTCTTATTTTTTTTCTTCTTCAACCTCCACTGACTCAGACGATGAATGAGGTCATGAAGACGATATTGCAATAATGTATAACAAATGCATGCAGCAAAGAGCTTTGGGTATGCAAGCTTTTCGACGAGATATGCATTACCGTTATATTCACCGTGAAAGAGAAGAAGGGCACAACTGTTTGATGCGAGATTATTTCTGTGATAATTCAGTTTACTCTGATAGTATTTTCCGTCGACGATTTTGAATGTGACGGGTTCTATTCAATCGGGTACTTGAAGCATGCATTGGGTACGATCAATACTTTCAACAACGGCCAGATGCTACAAACGTTGTTGGCTTGTCTTCTATACAGAAAATTACAGCTGCAATGCGATGTTTAGCGTATGGATCTTCTGCTGATGCAATCGACGAAAATGTAAGAATTGGGAAAACTACAGTGCTAAACACGGCACGTAGATTTTGTATTGCAATTGTGAATATTTTTGGTCCCCAATATACAAGAAAACCCAATGCAAATGATGTAAATAGACTCCTCGAAGAGAATAAATCCCGTGGATTTCTTGGTATGTTGGGTTGTGTAGATTGCATGCACGGGGTGTGGAAAAATTGCCCTGCAGCTTGGCATTGCCAATATACGGGTCATGCCCATGAGCCTACAATCATACTAGAAGCAATTGCGTCCTGCGATCTTTGGTTTTGGCATTCTTTTTTTTGGAATGCCGGGTAGCAATAATGACTTGAATGTAAACCGATCTACATTATGTAATGATATTCTTAATGGTTGTGCACCTCCAACTAATTATATTATCAACAATCATCATTACTCCATGGGATACTATTTAGCAGATGGAATCTATCCCCCGTTGGCCACTATAGTAAAAACCTACACTGCACCAAATATACAAAAGAAGAAAAGGTTTGCTCAAATGCAGGAAGGTGCACGAAATGACGTCGAACGTGCTTTCGGGGTTTTACTGGCTAGATTTGCGATAGTGAAAGGGCTGGCTAGAATGTGGGATGCAGATAGTCTGTCTTATATAATGAAGACTTGTATTATTTTACATAATATGATTGTTGAGGACGAACGGAAAGAAGATGTACATGATTATGACTATGAACAAAGTTCATCAACTATAGTCGTAATACCTAATTCAGCTTCTCCATGTGAACAGACAGCTCGTATGGCACGCAATGTTGTTTTACATGATCGACAGAAACATCATCTACTGTGACAAGATTTAGTCGACCATATTTGGAACGAATATGGGGATGCCGATTGATTGTTGTAAGACATGATCAGATTTTTATTTAGCCTTGGTTTTTTTTATTCAACAGTACAATTTAGTTTCATGTTTGAACGACAGAAGTTTTGTTAATGTAATCGTATCCGTTCATAATCTTGTAGAAGTTTGAACCCAATGTTGGCATATTGTTGGTTTGTTTTACATGTACTGAAATTTTATCCTCCTCTGGAATGCAAATTTATATATTCTAGTGTGCAATTGGAAAGGTAAAATTCAATTAAGAAAGAAACAGTACAACATAATAAATTTAAAAGTAGGCATACATTACATAAGAATGTTATAATGAAAAGGATACATATCAAATAAATATTTCTCTAAATGGTAGATAGGATTGAGTTAGGGATAAGGTAAAATTCTTTTCACTGGTTCTAACTCCAACAAGACCAACATAGACTTACTTGCCAATCCCTATTATAACCTCTTTTTCACGTTGTCTACAACTGAAATAATAACGTTGATCGTCAGATTGACTCAACTCCAACCCCATTATCCGATCTTCCTCCATTTGCTCTTTCATTTCCTGATCTTTTTTTTCAATGCAAGTCTCATTTCTGTCGCATGTATCCTACGTTCTTACGTCTCTATATAGAAGGAGTTAAATTTTCTGGTCTCTTCAAGCATAGCCACGTCAGAACCATCCGCTTTATTTTTTGGCTTTCTTTTTTCTGTTTTTCGTCTAGGTGGCTGGGAGAGGGGTGTAGAAGGATCAAGGCCATGCGGTACATCCGAGTCGACATCAACACTAATGAGCGCATGAAATTTTGTTTGTCTTTAAATGCTTGGCAACATTCGCTTATCAACGAAAAGGTGGATTTTGAAAGGCGATTTTCTCAGATCTAGATCTCCCGAACCCCCCTTGATATCTCTTAGATCTAGATCTCCCCATCCCCTCTTCCCCCTATTTCCCCCAGTGGATCTTAGATCTGGTCCTCCTCGAGCCCCCCTCCTCCAACTAGATCCCTTCCCCCCGTTCTAGTTTGCTCTTGCCCCTATCTCTGCGTCCTCTCCTCCCATTCCCTGGCCCCCTCCGCCCCATCATCCCCCCTGCAGTTGCTGACCTCTCTTGGGTGGCGTTTCGGTCCAAGACCCGGTTTTCAGATTTATTCTCAGTCATCGGTGTCGTTTGGCACACAGCTCTTCTTGGGCATTCGAGCATCCCGGTAGTTCATCCAGTGGTGTCGAGTTTGGTGCTGACTCCAAGGTTGGCCTCTAGTAAGTTCCCCCCTATTCTCCCCCAACAGCCCCTGACTGCTGCTACTCACTGTAAGTTGTTTGTGCTTTAGTTTTAGTTGTAGGTGGTATTTTTTTCTTGCTCCCGCTGGCTTACTCTCATGCCCTCTCATTTACTTCAGATCTTTCGAGATCATTTTCTTCTTGACCTTACCCCACGTTCTTCTCTATATTGTTCGACCCGCATCGCTTAGATTGGTCGGGGCTGTGCTATTTCAGTGGATTATAGTTCAGTTTAGCGTTGTGCGTAATATCTGCTCGTCTCTTCCGATTCTAGGGATCTGGATTTGCGAGTTATTTTATGTTCCATCGCAGCGTGTTCTTTGGTTGTGATTTTGCAGCTGTTGACTCTCAGTCATCTCTTGATTGCCATAGTAGTGGTTTTGGAATTCTTTTTTTTGTGGGATTTTTCGACTGCTGTTTTATTTTCTTCCCGATCACGTACTTAGGTGCTGAGGTGGGCCTAGGTCGTGATGGGCTCTTGGGTCGATGTGGTTAAAAAAAAAAGAATATCGTTTTTACCCCCCTTCGGGCTGATTGTTTTGGGCTGAGCCAGACTGGGCCTCCCACTTGCATTCTCTCGCCTTCCGACCTACTATTAAGAAGCTTCCAGAGCGATCCCAATCGTTTCGCTCACCCTTCACCTCCTCACTCAAACCTTCTTCATCTTCCTCTTCCCCCCAACCACTGGTGTGCTTCCGATGCCTCCAAGTAGGACACATTAGGGCTTTCTGTACCAACAACATGAAGTGTCTTTTTAGCTCGAAATCGGGGCATTCAAGGAATCAGTGTTTTTCTCTTCAAAAAATCTTAGGGTTGTCCTTGGGTGTCCCTATTACCGATCAGGTGATCTCTACTCTCGACTTCAAATCTTTACAATCCAAATTAGCTAATCTGAATGTTCCCAAACCTAAGAAAGCGAGGGTTTCTTCCTTTTCTCCCATCCTCCCTACGCCTCATGCATCCCTAAGAATTCCAGTGTCTAATCAGTCTCCTTCTCAAGTCTGCTCGGCCCCTGCTATTCAACCAAGCAAGCCTCAGATTACGTACGTGTTCTTCCCTGATTTGGAGCTCTCTGACAAATTGAAATTCTTTGAGAGTTACAGAGCAGTTGCCTTCTCAGGTGGGGCGGTATCCTACGATACTCTAAACTCTTTCCTTAGTAATTCTTGCAATGTGCAAGACTGGGTTTGGGCGATCAACACGTGTTCTAATGGAGAAGTTGTGATTCACTGTCCCTCTCCCAAAATTCTGGAAGATCTTACTTCTATCAATACGCTATCGATTGGCGATATCAAATTAGCCATTCGTAAATGGGTTCACAAGGGTCTCCCCCTTCCTGCCCTAAATCATCAATCGGTTCGGGTTGCCCTGCTGGGACTCCCCCCCTTCTGTGAGTCCCATAGAGTGGTTGCTGATATGACAAAATGTATCGAAGAATTGCGACGCATCTCCTCTTCGGCCATGCTTGCTTCGGGGTGCCTTCAGGTTGAAGCTGAATTTTATTGCCCATCTGTGCATAACCAGATTGAGGCTTATACGTTGCGGGATAACAAATCCTTGTTTCCTATCTTGGTCTTCTACCAAGATCGTTCTTCTGGTGCTCCGGCTCCCAATCCTGTGGTAGCCAAGGCTGCTTATAATCCTGTGACAACTTCTTCACTCCCCACCACTTTCGCGGTTGGCTCTTATTCTCAGGCGACCACCACAGCTTCTAAATGGACTTCTTCTCATAAAGAGTTGCTCAGGAAAAATCCCCCTTTTCCTCGTAGTGGTTTCACCACTCCGACCAAACCCAAAATATCCCCCTCCAAAGCTCATAACTTAGTCTGGATTAACCCGAACATCGCTTCAGCGAGAAGCAGTCACTCCATTCCTCAGGCCCCCGTGGAGCGGCTTACTAAGATCTCTAATCCCACTTCGTTCAAATCCCTTTCCTCCAGGGTTCCTTCTGCACCTGTGGCGCTGAATCCCGCTCTTTCTCAGCCTCACCTTGTTGTCTCAGAGGAAAAGTGGCCGGTTTGGGAGGTGAACCCTTATTACTCATCGGAATGGGACAAATTCATGGCCGCGGTTCATGTTCCGTCCTCATCGGCCTTGACTTCGTCCCCTTCTTCCGCTCCGAAATCAGAGGCATGGGTTGATAAGGATAATCTGCTAGAGGAGGAATTAGCTCACTTGGATCCCTCCAGCTCTTTTAAGCAGGTTCTTTGTTATTTTAAGTCATTCATTTTTCATTTCAGTTCTTCTAGTTGCTTGGTGTTCCTCATCGAAGGCTACACTAGTTTGAGTGTAATTCCTTCAGTTCTTTCAAGGCACTCTATTACATACTGCCTCGATATCTACTTACATTGTTTTTACCCGAATGGGGTCACTGCTACGATTCGGGCGGGCGGTCACCTACTTAGTCGAGGTAGTGCGACCAAACCCTCCCCACTTCCTCCCTCGTCCGATGCCTCCGGCCTATTCGCTGGGTCCTCCTTCGGTCTAGCTCAAAGGAAGCATCATCCTGTGGTTTAGTCCCCTTCTAGCCCAGCCTATTCGACAATTATTGAGCATGAGCCACCATACAGAGGCATTACAAAATTCGTTCACAAAAAAAAATCCAATCTCTATTATTCGTTCTAGTGCTCGGATTAGAGCTAAAAGTGTTTCTATAAACCCAGATGGGTACCACACTCCCTTGGCAGCTAAGTTCCGTAAGCCGGATAGCTGTCCATTTATTAACTTCACTTTGGATCAGGAGCACCTGGGATCCATCTACCAGGTGCACTTTGATTCCATTTCTAATCATGATTTGATTAGCCTTACTAGGAGCATGGGGTTCATCGTTAACCCTAACAATGTTGTGGAATTTGATGCGATTCGCAGCCGCGAAATTACCTGAGATTTTGAGAATAAGTTGTATAAATGATTTGCATTTCGTGGAACATTCATGGACTTGGGTGTCCTTCTAAACAACAGGCTTTGTTCCAATTAATTTCCTCCTCTCACTGTGATTTAATTTCGATTCACGAATCAAAAATCGATTCTCCTTCTCCTACCCTCTTCCGTTCGATCGGCGGATCCCTTATCACAAGTTGGATCACTCTTGACGCATTAGGCTCTAGAGGTGGTATCATTTTTGGCTTTAAAAATGCCAAATTTGCTCTCATCTCGGTTCGTCGGTTAACTTTCTTTCTTGTGGTCCAGTTACACTGGATCGAAATCAATTGTTCGCTCACCGTAGTTTCGGTATACGGTCCCTCTACGGTGGATCGACGAGAGATGTTTTGGAATGAGTTCCTCTCCTTCCATAATAGCATTAATGGATTCCTATTTTTCTGTGGAGATTTTAACGTCACCAGATTTGCTGCTGATAGGTCGAGGTCCACCTTCAATTCTAATTTTTCTGCCCGTTTTAATGATTGCATCTCCTCCCTCCATTTAACGGATCTCCCACTAAATGGCAGATCTTTCACCTGGTCTAATATGAGAGAGTCGCCGACCATGGCGAAACTTGACCGTTTTCTGGTCTCGGTTGACTGGATTAACTTTTTCCACAACTCATTCGTATCGGCCTTGCCGAACCCTTCATCAGACCACGTCCCTATCTCATTATCTTCTAACTATAACTTTGCTAGACCGTTCAAATTCCGTTTCGAAAAATTTTGGTTACAAGATCAAACCTTCGTCAATCTTATTTCAGAATGCCTCTCAGCTATTACGGGCTCTTCCGGACTTGGTCGCATCCTGATTAAGCTGCACACGATTAAATTCGGGTGCAAAATTTGGCATAAAGAAAGAGCCGCCAACACGAATTTCCTGAAAAATGTCCTTCTTTCGACTATTGAATCGATTGATCTCCTTGAGGAGAGTAGATCCCTTTCTGAATCTCTCCGTTCAGAGCGTGCGTCGTGCAAAAGCGAGTACGCCTCTATCCTTCATAATGATCAAATCAAATGGGCCTAGAGGGTCAAGTTTCGTTGGTTAAAGGAAGGTGATGGTAACACTGCGTTCTTCCACAATTTCGCTTCGCACCGCCAAAGATGCAATCGCATTACGACCATTATTGAGAATGGTGTTGAGTTCAATTCTAACTCCGACTTCCAGGCTACTTTCCTTAGGTTCTTCAAAGACCTCTTAGGGTCTACAAATCACAGTTCTATTCAATTAGATTGGAACCAATTATATGGGCAACAATCGCATGATTTGTCTACCTTGGAAACCCTTTTTTCCATAGAAGAGATTAAGTTGGCTGTTTTCTCCCTTAAAAGTGACTCCGCCCCGGGACCGGACGGTTATCCAGCATTTTTCTTCCAACGTTTTTGGGATTTTCTCAAAGATGACCTATACAAGATGTTCTCTGACCTTCACCTAGGGCATTTCTCCTTTGACATAATCAATTATGCCTACATCGTTCTTATTCCAAAATTTTTAGGAGCCAACGCGGTCTCCAACTTTCGACCGATTAGCCTTCTCAATACTACTTTCAAAATCATCATGAAAGTACTGTCCACCCATCTTAGTAATGTTATCTCTCCTCTGATAGATACCGCGCAATCTGGTTTCATCAAAGACCGTTTCATTCTGGATAGTGTGACATCGGCTCAAGAAATCATCTCCAATTGCCACAGATCCAACTCGGAGGGGATCCTATTAAAATTATACTTTCATAAAGCTTATGATAATGTCAGTTGGGATTTTCTTTTTCATATTCTTCTTCACCGGGGATTCGGTCCAAAATGGATTGCCTGGATTAAATTCAGCCTCTTTGCTGGTACATTGTCTGTGCTGATTAATGGTACGGAAGGTCACAAGTTCAAGTGTAAGCGTGGCCTTCGTCAGGGCGATCATATTTCCTCTATTCTATTTACTCTTGTTGCTGACGTGTTCAGCAAGCTGCTCCGTAACGCCTGGAAGGCTAAGGTTATTGAAGGTCTCGGAGATTCCCCTTCCTATCAGGGTGTCTTGAACCTACAGTACGCTGATGATACTAATCATCTTTGCGAAACCCAACGGGTACTCGCTCCGTAATCTGAAATTGCTTCTTTATGTGTTTGAAAGCGTTTCCGATTTAGCTATTAATTTTCAAAAATCTTCGGCTTATTGACTAGGGGGTTCGACCAATCGTCAAGCGAAAATAGCTCAATTTTTTAACTGTGCTTCTTCTTCTTTCCTAATTCTTTATCTTGGTATTCCATTGAGATGGGGTAAACTTCATAGATCGGATTGGTATCCGATGATAGAAAAAGTCGAATCTAGACTGAACTGTTAGTCAGGCCTGCAACTATCCCACGGTGGCAGACTGGTTCTTCTGAATTCTGTTCTCTGCTCTATTCCTTTATATATGATGTCCTTCTTTTATCTTCCCTCTTGGGTGATTAAGAGAATTAATCAGATCAGAAAGAACTTTTTCTGGTCCGGGAATCGCTCCTTTAAAGCTGGCTCTCATCTATGCAATTGGAAACTCATTTGCACTTCTAAGGTGGCGGGAGGTCTAGGTGTTATTGATCTCAGACACCAAAACCTGGCACTTTTAGGCAAATAGTTATGGAGATTTCTCAAAAAAGATCAATTACCCTGGGCTAGACTCATTGACCTGAACTGTTTCTATCGTCGTAAGTAGTGTGATTTCCATTCCACACTTTCTAGAAAGGCTTCCCCGTTCTGGAAGGGAGTCTGGAAGGCGGCTAGTCCGTTCCGCTGTGGACTTTTTCATTTGTGTGATGACGGTACTAAGACCAAATTCTGGCTCGATCTATGGTTTAACAATATTAAGTTGGCTTCAGTCTTCCCTTCCCTATTCTAGATGGCGTTCAACCAATCAGCCAAGGTCGCGGATTATGTCATCCTCATTAACAACCAAAAATTCTGGTCCATACCCTTCATTGAAGTGCTTCCCTCTCATCTGCTGGATGAGCTTCATGAGTTATTCAGCGCCCTGAATATATACCCTTGGCATTCCATAGATGACTTCAATTGGAGGTGGAATATTTTCGGTCAATACTCAATCAAATCCTTCTATAACTTCCTTAACTTTGGTGGAGTTTACTCCCCGTTTGCCAAGTGTCTTTGGGGGCAACTGTGCTCCCCTGAAAACCAAAATTCTGTTTTGGTTAGCTATTAATAATAAGTTACTAACTGTCGACGTTTTAAACAAGAGGAATCTGGCAGTAGGCCAGCTCTGCTCTTTATGCTCAGCTGAGCATGAAGATGCCAATCACCTTTTTCTAAAGTGCTCTTTTATCCATCCCTTGTGGTGTATTACCACCATGGCCTGACAAACTCCTTTCTTGCCTAACAATTTCACTGACTGCTGGACCTCTTCATCTCCCAGTAATGCTTTTCACAAACTGTGGTTTCTATCGATTATCGCAATCGTTTGGGTCACCTGGTCGGAACGTAATAAGCATATCTTTAACAACTCTTTCTTGCCGATAGGGAACGTCATTGAAGACTTCTGTTTTTTCTGTAAATTTTGGCCTTCCACCTTAACTCATGTTAAAGTGGAAGAACTTCATTTATCTCGTCTGGATGAGGTGATTAGCATTTTTCGTTTTAATTTGGCTGTGAATACTTAACTCTTTTATTTCTCTAATTTGCGTTCTTTTTGCTTCCTTTGCAGATTTAAAGTTCTGGCCTTGTTTGTGGGTTGCTCTTGGGGCTCTGTAGATCTTTCGGGGTCTTTTGTTTTGGCTTATGGTGTGTGGCTTTCCTTTTGATTGGAGGAGCTTTTGGGTTCAGGTAGTCTTGTGGTGTTGCTGGTCTTCTCCTTTGTGTTGTATGTTCTACTAGTCTGTGGTTTCATTTTGGTTCCTGTTGTGGTGGGTGTTTGGCTTCTCTCCTTCAGGCCGATGATTTTGGTCTCGTTCCCGGCCATCTTATTGTAATATTTGGCTACTAGTAATACTGTGTTCTTTTTCTTGATTGGACCCTAGTCCGGTTTTGTTCTTGGTGTGGTACTGCTATGTTGACAGCGTATTGTTACAAGTTAGCTTGTTTATTTGTTTTGGCCATGGTTTTGAGACTCGGTTTCATTGTGGGTGGTGTGAGATTTGTTCTTAGGGAGTTTGTGGCTGAGTTAGGGAAATGAGGACTTCCTTAGTCCTCGGTTCCCTTTTGTTGTAGGGGCAGCTTAACCTGATGCTCCTTACCCTTTGCTCCCATCGGGAGTGTTACACTCCGCCGTGATTGGTTTTGGGTGCAGGGGAGTTTCTTTAATTGAAGGTTGCTTTTCTTCTGTTCAAGTGCGCTAGCGCCCTTTTCTGGGGATCCGCTTTGCCCTTTTTGGTTTATTTCATTCTGTTTCAAGTGTTGTCGTTTTCTGCTACATAGCAGGTCTACTGCGGTGGGGCGGCGATCCTTTTGTTGGGGATCGCCATGCTCTCGCGGTGGTGTGGGGGGGGGGGGGGGGGGTCTGCGGAGTTTTGTATTGTCCGGGTCCTGGCACTGCCTGCGTGCTCGGGTTGCGGCAGTCCGTCTTTCTTTCGGCCTAGGTTGCGTCGTCAGCCTCTCCAGTTCACTGTGACTTCTGAGATTGTTTTTTGTACATAGTCGTGTTGTTTTTGTTGTGCTTTTGGTTGGCTGTGCAATTGTACTGCTTGTAAAACTTCCTTATTACTTTTGTTATGACTTTTCTATATATATATTTGGGCTGGAGTCGATGACTCTATCCGCGTATTAAAAAAAAACACTAATGAGCGCACGTTCACTGCTACCACCATCAGATGATTGAGAATCAATGCCATATTTGAACACATGTGTTGTTCGTAAAGAAAATTTTGGCAAATTTTTCAGTAATTCATAATATTCATCAAATATGAAAGCTTTCCCAGTTGAATGCATAATTCGGTTCTTGCTTCCCGTATCTACAAAAAAAACATACTATAATTTGTAACTTGAAATTTTCATTTTAAAAAAAAAAGAAATTTTATATTTTAACATACCTTATCGACCTCGTTTGTTCCGCTCGCAGCTCTCTGTTACACTCGCCAATTTAGCAACAAATAGAGAGACTTCTTTGGAGATGATGTGAAATCTACTACAAAGCGAATTTGATGTTCGATCGGTTGTAGTGCCTAATATAGCTTTGAATGTGGTGAATATACGATCCCAAAATTGGCTACCTGATTGGTCGGCACCAATTGTTGGATCTTGAGTGATTGCTATCCAACTTTGTGAAAGAATCACGTCTTCATTTGTTGTATACGCTCTGCCCTTTGAACCCCTAGTCGCCATTCTTGTTGTTGATATTTCTCATTCTGCTTTCTGTTGGAAGAGTTGGTTTCAAATTTATTTATTTTTTTTGAAATTGTAGACTCTGTTGATGGTGTTGGCTACTTATTTATATATGAAAATGGTAAGAGCTGAGTGAATATCTAGTCGTTAGAGATTAAATAGATGTTTAAGACAAAATAGCCGTTTTGAGGGTAAAATGGGCAAAACATAATCAATAATAAAAAAAGGAAATATATATGGCACGGGACGTGTCCCGTTTGAGGAGTAACAAAAAAAAAAAAAAAAAAGGTCAGGACGATAAAACATGTATCGTCTGAGCCTTTTTTTCTTCGTCTTTTAATTGATAATTAAATAGAGACGACACAACATGTGTCGTCCGATTCGGTAAAAAAAAAAATTTGGGACGGAACAACATGTTCTTTCCCCCATATTATGAGAATCACCATTTCGTTTATCAAATTTGAGAACATACTGTAGCTCATTTGCCATAAAATGACAAAATAGAAAACGACTGCAGAGCCTACTTTCTCAAAATATGAGAAAATGGCAAATATAGCAACGACTGTGGATGCTCTAAGAGCTCCAAATCTTTATCAAGCAGAACTTTAATTACAATATAATGAAAAGTTCTAATAAATTAAACTAACTTTTAAGAAATTTATTGTCCAATTTTCTTTAAAAGTCTTTCTATGCCATTCTACAATTATTTTTCTTCCCAAAATTGATTAAGATCCAAAATATTATAATACTGTAATTGGGTCTCGGATTGATCATTAATTTAAAGAGGATCGAGGACACTACACTGTGAATAGAGAAAGTGGGAGACTTGTTTGTGAAAACCCCTTTAAAACCTCTGATCTTTGAAAATCTTAAACATTAGATCTACATGGGTCGATGGGCCATTCAAAACATTAGAAATTTACAAATGCGATGTAGGTCTTAATAAATATTTTCAAAATTAGTTAGGTATATTAGTTATGCACGTCCTATTATAATATTATTATAGTAATTGACACGTGTTATGTATGTCTTAAGAGCATTCGCAGTCGTTTTCTAAAATCCCAAAAAATAGCATTCCATTTAGAAAATACCCGCATAGTCATTTGCTAAAAACCCAAATATTAAAATAAGAGTGAATAATGCTTCGCTAAACTTAACAGCGACTTTGGAGAAATGCTAAATGTAGAAGACGGATGAAGATCGTCCGTTTGAGAAAATAATTTAGACAGATGGATGAGGAAGCTTCGTCCGTCGTTAAATTTGGAAAAAAAACATGATGACAGACGGATGAACTTGTATAATTTCATGAGAAAAGAAATTAATTTAATGTACTTTATTAATTCCATTTTTTTAAAAAAACAAAAACAAACCAGTCTGGTATGTTTTTTGTTTTTTCTTTCTTTGTAGCTGTAGGTATAGTGAGGGGGAAAAAAAAACACACACACACATGCATATAAAAGGACGGAGGATGTTCAACCGTAGTACAAAAAATTAAAAAAAACAGAAAAACAGACCAGACGAATGATCTTTATCCGTCTAGCCTATTTTTTTTGCTTATATATATATATATATATTTCACAAACGGAGGATGAAGCTCCGTCCAATGGTTTTTTTAATAAAAAAAATGAAAATAGCGTTAGACGGAGGAAGAGGATCCGTCCTATTCATTTGTTTGTGGAAGTTTAGAAATAAGGATAGTGGCGCTCCTTTCTCAATGTCAAATCCTAATCGCTAAATATTAAAAACTTAGATAAAACAATAGTGGATGCTCTAATAAATACATTTATTTAAATGTAAAAACTCTAACGTAGTGTGACATCAAACCTGAGACCTCCTTTATATGTTTAAAAGTAATAAAATGTGACCTAGTCTGACCTCGAACTTGAGACCTCCTTTATATTAGTTATGCACACGTGATACACGTAAGTTGGTATATTTACAAACGACAACTCCAACTCTCCCATTATAATATTAGAAATTACATGTAACGGGTTTTTTTTATAAAAGCCACCCACAGTTTTATTAATTTTAAATAAGTCACCTACAATTATCTATTTTCATAAATACCAATAATTATATGACTTCACTAAAAAAAATTGAATTAAATGTAAAAATTATGAATGAGGCCAATATAATCTTATTGATGATGTTTAAATCAATTTAAATTATTAAGTACTAGTAATTTACACGTGCGATGCACGTTTTAATAATTTCAAGAAATAAAAATAAAAACTCTGATGTAGGGCGGATTTGAACCGGAAATCTGAAACCTCATTTATATTAGTTATGTATGTGCGTTGCATATGTTGGTAGAATGACAAAATGACAAATGACACTAAGGGCTTCTTCCATTATATTATTACTAGTAATTTACACGTGCGTTGCACGACTTAATAAATACATATTTTTTTAAAAGTAAAAATTCAGGTACGTGTGTTGCACGGATTGGTAGAAGGACAAATTACACTAAGGTCTTTTCCCATTATAGTAGTAGAGATTATTATTAAGTAAATGACCTTGAATTAAACTTTAAATAATTTGTATAGTTGTTTTTTGGGAGTAAAATTATATTTTGTTCATGAAAATAGAGATTTGAGAGTGGTTTATTTGAAATTGTTAAAATGGTAGAGGGCAGACATGTCAAAATCAAAACAGTGGGCCCGGAATGGGAGCTCAGAATAGGTGGTCACTCCGAGGACGTTATTTCAGAAAAAAAAAGGGAGCAAAGAATAATATTCGGACAGATTAGAGGATTGATTTCTTATAAATAAAATGCTCTCAACCGTAGATCTTGTAGTAGTGTACTTTGAGATTTGGTCATCTTGCATCCAATGGATGAAATCAACCTAAGCAGGTCAGTTTCAAGTGTGAACCCAGCTCATAAGAACCGGTCAAACTATCCTAATCTTGCAGATCAGGACAACGAATAACTACAGCTGCCATCGGTCATACTCCACTATCTGGATCCGGACCTAGTATCTCACGGGTCTAAAAATTGAACCCGAATTTAGAATCGGGTCCGAGTCCGGATCCGGGTCCGGGTCCTAATTAAAAATTTTTACCAGTCGAATTCGGTAGCGGACAATAAATATTTAAACTTAATTATTTTTGCACCCAATATCCTACAGTTTCAATATTTTTTATATTTATGTACATGAATAAATATTATATTTATACATATATATCTTTAACAATTACTATTTACATGTATATCTTTATAATTCTATATTCAAATTTTATATTTTATATAGTTTAGGGTATTTTTTAACGGGTCCGTGTTTGGATCTGGGTCGGTTCTATTTTAAGCGGATCTGGATCCAGATTCAAAAGTACATCAGGTTTTATTTTATGATTCGGATCCAGACCCATATAAATTGGGTCGGTCTGATATCGGGTAAACGGGTAAATGTGACGGTGCTAACAACACAAAATTCATCTCAAACCTAGAATCGGTCGGAAATCTCTAGAAGCAAAAGAAGCCACCATTCGCCTTCCCTTATTATCCTCTCTTTAATAACAAATTCCCAAAAGCACACCAAAAATATACACACAGAGGTGAGATCTAGAAGAAGCAGAAGAGAAGATCTAAAATGGCTGTGACAGTCGATGTCCCGCGAGAGTACGGCTACGTCGTCCTCGTCCTTGTCTCCTACTGCATCCTCAATATGTGGATGAGCTTCCAAGTCGGCAAAGCTCGCAGAAAGTAATTAGTTAATTAATTATTATTATTATTATTATTTGGTATGAATTGATTTGCGAGAAAAGTGATGGATTTATATATATATATAAATATGGATCAGGTACAAGGTGTTTTACCCGACTATGTACGCGATAGAGTCGGAGAACAAGGATGCCAAGTTGTTTAACTGTGTGCAGAGGGGACACCAGAACTCGTTGGAGACGATGCCGGTGTTCTTCGCGACGTTGTTGGTTGGGGGATTCCAGCATCCGTTGGTGGCGACGGGGATGGGAGCTGTGTATACGGTTGGGAGGTTCTTTTACTTCACGGGGTATTCCACTGGTGTGCCCGAGAATCGTTACAAGATTGGGTAATCTACTTGTTCCTCGGTTGAACTTATGTTATACATCCAAAATTCTACAATTAAAATCAGTTGATGACAACAGATATTAAGTCTTTTGATTGGAAGGCCTTCTGGCTGGCCTTGTTTGGGAATGAGTTTAAGTTTAGATTAACTGGAGGAGTTTCGCACAGCTAAAAAATAAGTTCGAGTGATATGGTAGATAAAGGGCGACATAATATATTCATTATAACGACAATTATAAGGGCAATTTCGCTCTATAGGAAGATTAATTTGGTAAACAGTAACAAGACCACCATAATTAAGTTTTTCCATGACAACCGAGACCGGTTACCATAGTTTTGCAATGTGAGTCTGGCAGTTTTGCTTGCAGTCTACTTGTTCCTCGGTTGAAGTTATGTTATATATCAAAAAATTTACAATTAAAATCAGTTGATGACAACAGAGATTAATTCTTGATTGGAAGGCCTTCTGGCTAGCGTTGTTTGGCAATGAGGTTAAGTTTGGATAACTGTAGGAATTTTGTACAGCTAAAAAATAAGTAGAGTGATGGTCGATAAGGGTGAAAAAATATATTCATTATTACGACAAAGATAAGTTTAATTTTGCTCTATAGGAAGAATAATTTGGTAATCAGTAATAAGACCACTATAATTAAGATTTTCATGACAACCGAGATGATTATCATAGTGTTGCTCTAAGCGAAAAGAGTTGTTGTTGCTCACTACCCTTAGAGCATCGACAGTCGTTAGCGATATTTGCCATTTTCTCATATTTTGAGAAAGTTGGCGTTGCAGTCGTTTCTTATTTTGCCATTTTATGGCAGACACGCTACAGTACGTTCTCATATTTGAGAAACGAAATGACGATTCTCATAATATAGGGGACGGAACATGTTGTTCCGTCCTAGTTTTTTCTTTTTAATCAGATTGGACGACACATGTTGTTTCGTCTGTTTTTTTTAATTTAATTTTTTTAATAATCAGACGGTACATGTACCGTCTAACAAAAAAAAATTAAAAAAAATGGCCGAACGGGACATGTTGTCCCGTCTCATGAGAAAAGTTCTCAAACGGGACATGTCTCGTTTGAGAACTTCCCCACTATTTAATTAGTGTTTAGGTCACTATAACACTTAATTAAACACTTAATTAAGGTATTAGTGATTATTTAGATATAGTTTAGGTTATTTTAATAGTTAATTAATTTACTAAATAATATTTTAAATATTAAACCCAATTTAATTATAAAAGAATTCATGGGACGGGACAACATGTCCCGTCCGCTCAAAAAAGTTTTAAAATTTGCCAAAATATAGCAAACGACCACTACAGCGATTATGCCTATTTTCGATTTCTATTTGTGCCATTTTCTCAAATATGAGAAACACCATTGTGGATGCTCTTAAAATTACCAATATACCCCATAAAACAAATGACCAATCAAGAATAATCAAATCAAATCAAATAAACCTAAAAACAAAATAAGAAACAAATAAGACCTAGATAAAGAACAAAATCATTCCAATTAAAACTCATCCATACATATAAAATAATAAATTTACTGCCATAAATGTTTACTAATAAAATAGGGGGAAATTTTAAAATCCATCTCAAAGGAAAAATATAGAAATTCAATTTGATTTTCCACATGCTACAGATGTAAAATTTCAGGTAAAAGTTTACTAATAAAATAGGAAACAAATTAAATTTCGTCTCAAAGCAAAATTACAAAATCCAGTTTCATTTTTCACATAATGCAAATCCAAAATTCATGAATTGTTATAAATAACTATTTCTTGAGTTGTAGATATATTAAGAAAATCACGTGCATTATTGCACGCGGGTTATACTAGTGATAAACTAGATAGACAAGTTATCTTCACTAATATTATTAGTGTGTGAAGAGTATGTGGGTGATGTAATGAATTTGATGCTTTATTGTTATGCTCATTTCACGCCCTTTGACTCGTATTTTAAGTAAGAACTATAGCGTGAGCAAATTTTGTTTAAGTCGCTGTGTACGAGAAAGTGCTCTATGTATGAATTTTGACTCTCATTTATCACTTTCCGAAGTTTTGACTTGCTTGTAACTAGAATTTATTTGAAGAATGAGTAAATTCATGTAAATGAAGGAGCCTAAGCAGTTAAAAATCGACAAAAATTGCTGATTAATCGCTAATCGGACCTAAGGAGATTAATTTTCTAGCGATTTACAATATTTCTATCGGTAGCGGTTTTATCGGGAATAATTTTTTAGTTTTAAGGTATGCTTACTTAATTAGTGACATTAAACTTGATATTTCACGTGTTAATTTGTCTTTCAAAACTTAAGATCCTCCTCATCATATACTTCAGAGAAGATATATCATTCTTTTATTTTTTTTCATATAATTTTTTTTCATATAATCATGTGAGAACTAGTTTTCGCGATAAGCTTTGTGTGAACTTTTTACATAGCCATCACGGATGATCTGAACTGTTCACATTGTTTAGAATGACTAAATTAGTCTAAATATGTAAAATCAAGTCATTTGAATTCATTTGTTCATCCATCATGTCATTATAAAAAACAACGATATTCAGCCATACAATTTGTAACACTTGAATGCATGGATAAACAAATCTCAAATGACTAGATTTCTCATCCATAGTAATTTAGACATGTAGATCAAAATAAACGGTTCGGATTTTTCAATTTATATTCCAAAAGGAAGTTTACACATGGTTCCCGCAGAAGGAGTTCTCACATGATCATATATATATATATATATATATATAGAGAGAGAGAGAGAGAGAGAGAGAGAGAGAGAGAGAGAGAGAGAGAGAGAGAGAGAGCAATGCTCGAGAGAGAGAGAGAGAGAGAGAGAGAGCGCAATGCTCCATTGCAAATGGGTCCATGCAAACGAGTATGCAAACCACTGCGGCTTAGGTTATATTAAGTCATTGTTGGAGTCCAACAACGGCTTCAATGGTTTGCAATGGAGCCTAGCTTATATATATATATATATATATATATATATATATATATATATATATATAGTCCTCTTCCGTTGTGCACTAGGCTGCCGTGTGCACTCGTATGCACTCGGCCTTCCCGCCTTCGTATTGACGATCCGAACCGTTCACATTGATCTACACATCTAAATTAGTTAAGATATGTAAAATTAAATTATTTGAAATTCATTTGCCCATCCATTGAAATGTTACAAAATTGTATGGCTGAAAATCGTTATTTTTTAAAGTCACGTGATGGTTGGGCAAATGAAATTCAAATGATTTGATTTTACATATTTAGACTAATTTAGATGTGTAGATCAATGCAAACGGTTCGTATCGTCAATACGAAGGCCATGTGCACACGAGTGCACACGGTATTCTAGTGCACAACGGAAGGGGACTATATATATATATACACACACACACACGATTTTTGTGATTTAATCCCCGATTATTTTCTGATTTAATCCCCGATTATTTTCTGATTAACCGATTAATCTGTAATTGCTCCTAGACCGATTAGTTCCGAAAATCAATTTTAACTGCTTAGGAATGAGCTTAATTAGACTTGAAATTAGATATCTGCAACCTTTCTGGTTATGAAGATTATTTCTCACATTCTTTCAAGACATTGTTGACTTTATTCCAAATTCATACCATCTGCTTTTTATAACTTGTTATCAATTGCCTGGTTTACAACTTCTTGGATTTAGTCGGTAACATATTTAGTCAACTAACAAAATTTAGTTTTTCATCAACGTTTTAGTATGTCATCTTTAAACACGTTGACTATGTATCGAGTTTAGGGGAAAAAATAATGGGGGCTTATATCTTAGTTGTGTATGTTCACATCAATCTTCAGGGATCCTCCTCAAATCTGTATATTACTGTTGAGACGTGCATCTCCAACAACACAAAATTGGGTAGAGTAACTTGACCTCAGCTGACAGAAGTTCACCTTTCCAGCTTTTAGTTCTACCTTTGTTTTTCATTTATTGATTGTGTTGGAACCCCAAGTATTTAAATAGGAAATTCTTTATGTTATAGTTAGAAGTGAAAGAAATGAGATCATAAAAAGAACTAGTTTTACCCAGGTTTAGCTGATTTGTCGTAATGTGTCTTCAGTCCAATGGTCTTTCTGAACAATATAGGGTCCACTTCTTGACCATAGCTTGGCTAGTGCTTTCCTAAACAAAAATGTATGATTGCATTTCATCGTATTAAAGTTCATTGCCAAAAAGTTCCCTTGTTTGGACAATAGGCTCTTCTTTTGTGCTCTTCCCCACTTGAGTTGCATATCCCCAACCAAAACGACTAGTAAGGGTGACAAGGGACATCATCTTGGACATCTACTCCTGAGAAATTGTTTACTCAGTTGATGTGAACAAATAGTTTACCTCTTCTTACTCTAGGCTCTATCTATCGAATCAACTTTCTCGGAAGCCTTTCCACCAAGGATAATCATGATCCACTATCTACAATATTGTTGTCATACCATCCCTAGAATCGTTCAACGAGGACTTATCTCATTCTTTTAAGAACTATGGGAACTTTTCTATAGACTGCTTTTGACAATGGCCATTATTTTTCAAGAAAAGGTTGGGGAGGCTATTTTGTCTTATTACCTGATCTGAACTAGGGTTTGCAATGGGCCGGGCTTTGGTCGGACCTATTCAAGCCTGAGCCCAAACCCGAAAAAATTTATAGGGTCCAAGCTCGGCCTGATTTTGGGTCTGGTTGCTAACATGAAGTCCGAACCCGGATTCAAATTACATCTAAAAGCCCGAGCCCGGTCCCCTCCATCACTACCGGATGTCTCGAAAAGAAAATTGATTAACTCACTATTCACCGTCGCCGCAATCCATTGCCGCCTTCGTTGCCATCCATCGTTGTCTTGGCCCGCCCCCCATTAGATAAGAAGAATGAGTGGTCAAAACCTTAGTTTGGGGGGAAATTTTGAGTTTTGAAGATTTTTTTTTTTTTTTTTTTTTTTTTTTTAGAATGAAGAGGAAAGAAAGAGAAAAGCAGGGTATGAACTATGTATGTAGAAAGAAAGAGAGAATTGAAAGAGCATCGAGAAGAGAAAAAGAAGAGAATTGAAAGAGCTGTTGGATATCCAATAATCAAGTTACTGTTGCCACAGCATCACAGTCGGTCAGGAATGAGGGCGGCGGGGCCCAGTAGCAATAGATATAAAGCAGGGTAACAAAAAGAAAGGCACAGAGAGATGTATATGTAGATGAGGGCACCAAGATTAGAACACCCACCTCCCAGTTTGTTTGGATGATTGGTGGGGCCGTCATTTGAAGGGGTTGGGGGGCATGCATGTGCGTACAAACATGTAGGCGTATGAATACAACACATTAACTCCGAAGATTGACTACTGAAGAAGGTAAGGTAAGAGAGACTAAGGGGCATGGGTATTTATAATGTATTTGTATTAAACTTGGGTCGGGTTTCGGGTTGGACCTATACAAACCCCAATCCGACCCAAAAATTAATTCAGGCTCAACTATTGAGCCCGGGTCCGAAAATTTTGAAAATTCACGCTTGTATCCTACTAAAAATGGATCGGACTTAATCGGGTCGGGTTCGGGTCAATTGCCAGCCTTAATCTGAACCAAGCTCACAAATACCTCTTTCTCCTCCCCAAAGGATGGATTATCCACATCTTTGGGTGTTCTCCAAACAGACGGGATATTCTTATTTCCACATCTTTGGTTGGATCCATGAAAAGTATAGTTCAATGTACTGGCTCTAAGCGTCTAATGCATTAAAATCTACCTTTTCACACTTTCAACTGCTATAATTAGTATGTATTTACATTCACAGAGCAGTTGTGGTATCATTTTCTGCTGTTAGATAAACATCTAGTTCTTACTTCATCAAATATCTTCAACACTAACTCCAATTTCAGTAAACCGAACACTTATCATATGTTCCTCTTTTCTTCTTGGATTAATTTAGTTTGTTTGTGAATTGGAACAGGGGAATCTACGTAATAGGGATGTTTGGGTGTATAATCTGTGCAGCTTCATTTGGCATCAAGCTAATCCTTATTGAAGCAATCTAATGTGCGCTTATGTGGATGGATTCTGTAGTGTTGTGTTTTACAGTTTCAAAATAACAGAATGCAGCACTGATCTTAGTTAATGTGCATTTAGGTGCAGTTGTAATGTAGTTTAAGGCTGGCACTCTATAGTTGTAGTGGTTTTTGTTTCCAGAACAGTGAGTTTATGTTGAACTCTTTGTTATGCTGTCGTTTTTCTTGCATTTACTTTCTCTGCTTATTGATCAAGGCTGGCACACTATAGTTGTGCATTTTTGTTTCCAGAACAGTGAGTTATGTTGAACTCTTTGTTTTCTTTTTTGATGTAGTTGAAATATTGAACTCTTTGTAATGCAGTCGTTTTTCTTGCATTTACTTTCTCTGCTTATTGGTATCTATTTCAAGTGTAATTCTGTATAGCAATTAGGATTCCAGCTCTGTTCATTTATTAGGGCTCGAAGGGCATCGCATTACCTCCATTTCCTCCGTTCACTACCATTGATCTCTACTTTATCAATTTGTATCCTGTTTGGGGTGAAGTTCTGTTTTTCTCATTTTGCACAATGTTAAATGTAGTTTTATTAGTGCATGGATGCTCTTGGACAAAAGATATGAGAATGGTGTTGTATCACAAACCTACGGAATTGGTGTTGGTGTTGAGAAGGGTCAGATAAGATCTTCCATTCTATTCATTACAAATGTTGCTGTTAGATTCAGAAATAAAAAGGAATACTTTTTTATTGGATTGATTATATCTAAGTACAATGTCTCGTATAGGAGAGAGCAAAGATTAAACTAATACATATTTTGATATGAGATTAAACTGAGTAATATAATATCCAACACCCTTTCTTGAACTCACGGTGGATCTAGAAGTGTGAGTTTGTCCATCAAGTATCGAAACCTCTGGACACCAAGTATTGAAACCTTTGTACAGTGTGAGATTTCGTTAAAAAGTTTGTTGTCTGCTGTGAAGATGTCACAGAAAGAAGTAATGTGGTCTTTGCCTCAAAACACTCACTTACATAGTGGTAATGCTTTATCCACTCATGAAAGACCGAGTTGTCTGCAATATGCAAGACATTCAGGTTATCACAGTGAAGAGGAGTAGCTCCTGTAAGAGTGACATTCATATCTGATAATTGCCACCGAACATGAACAATCTCTTTAGCGGTAGCATTCATCGCTCTATACTCGGCTTCTGTGGAAAAACATGCAACGAATGTATATTTCTTGCTTCGCCATGAGATCAGCAAATTACCAAGAAATAGACAGAAATATGTGGTAGACCGTCTGGTAGTAGGATTCTCTGCCCAATCTGAATTAGAATATGCACTAAGTTCCAGTCTAGATGTAGAAGACATGAATAATGAGCGAGTGATAATGTCTCGAAGATATCTGAGGATCCGAAGAAGAGCACTAAAGTGAACTAATCGATTAACTGAAACAAACAGGATGACAATACTGACTGCATGAGCAATAACGGGTATGGTCATGCATAAATAGACAAGTTGTTCACAATCTGTATGTATCTAATGGGATCGAGAAGGAGCTCATCATTTGGGGAACGAAGCTTCACATGAAGCTCTAAGAGATTATCGGTTGATCGACTGTCAGAAAGACCTGCAGTAAAAATAATGTCTTATGTGTATTCCTGCTAAGAAATGAATATCCCTCGAGAGCCCTGTGCAATCTCTACACCCAGAAAATAGAGTAGTCTGCTAAGATCCTTTATATGAAACTACCGGCGAAGGTATCTCTGAGTGGTTGCAATGTCTGCGGTGTCATCTCTAGTAATAATCATATCATCAACATACAGCAGTAGAAGTACTCTCCCCTGTGGTGATGACCGTATAAACATAGAGTGATTTTATGAACTCTGACGGAAACTTGTCTGTGTGATGACACAGCGAAAGCACTCAAACAGGCTCGAGGAGCCTGTTTCAAATCATATATAGTTCGGCGGTGATGACAAACATGACGAGGAGGTGTGGTGAGGCCAAGAGCAGGCTGCATGTAAACAATTTCAGATAAGGTACTATGAAGAAAACATTCTTCACATCCATCTGATATAACGGTCATTGACAGATGGCAGCAACGGAAAGGATAATGCGAATTGTAGTCATCTGTGCAACTGGAGCAAAAGTCTTATCATAATCAATGTCATGTTCCTGAGTAAATCCTCTGGCGACTAGACGAGCCTTGTGTTGCTCAATGGAGTCATCAAGTCGATATTTGACCTTGAAAATCCACTTGCAACTAACAGGCTCGACGCCCGCTGGTCGTAGAACAACATCCCAAGTGTTAGTCTGATCAAATGTGTGGAACTCCTCTTCAATAACCTCCCGCCACTGGGGATATTGAATAGCTTCCTGATAAGTTCTGGGCTCACATGTGGAGTATATAGCTGTGAGGCATGCATGGAACTAGTAACATCCGTTCCCGTAAATACATAATTTCTGAATATTTTCTGTATTTCGATTATTTATAAATTTATTTTGTATTAAATACGTTTTGGATTTTCTATTAAAATCTTTTCTAATTGAAAATTAGATTTATTTCGAATAATAGTATATTTTAACTTTATTTTTTATTTCTAATTGATTGACTATTTACATTTTATATTATTACTATTCGGATTTTTATAAATTGTTAATCTCAAATCCTAATTTGATACATATCATTATTATTGCTATTGTTAGTATTATTATTACTTTTGATTGGTTATTAAATATCCATTTATATTTATTAATTGTATGTATTTTCAGTTACTTCAAATAAATTTCTCTATTGTAATACAAATTATATTTTGTTATATAATCATATTTTTGTTTGGTTATTCTTTCCACTAATGGATTTAAACCCAGAATCCTATAGCCCTCTTCCTTATTGGATCCTACTCGAAACCCAATATCCCAATAATTCCCTATATATACTATTCTAAAACCCTACCCTACCTAACCCTAAACACCCCAGCCGCCACTACCCTAACCTCAGAACCCCTCCATCTAGGGCCAGCTGGGCGACCGCCCAGGGCCCACTTCAGGGGAGGGGCCTAATTTTTTTAAAATATAATAGATTAATGGTCTTATAATTAATATAATGAATTAATGAGTTTGTAATTAATTTTTAGGGGATAGCCCAATTTAGTAAAATCTCTCTCTCTTTCAGTGTCACTTCAACTTCAATTTTTTTTGTCTAGCCTCTTCATCTTCTTCAAATTCTCACTCTCTTTCACTCACTCTCTCTCCCCCCTTCCGGCATCTTCAGATCTTCTTCAAATTGTCAGTTGAGAATTTTCATTTGTTTCTTTTACAGAGTTTTTTTCTTAGCAGGAGTTGTAGTTGGAGTTGTAGTCATGGTGTCTCGGGTATCAGAGGCGTAGTTGGAGTTGTTGGTCTTCTTAGCAGGACTGCAGGAGTTGTTGGTCTTCTTAGCACTACTCTGGTAGTTCAGCCCTCTCATGTTGTTTTTTTTAATTAATAGAATTGAGAATCTCTTTTGTGGGTTTAGGAGGTACTGAAGTAGAAATCACTCAAACAATAGCATTGTTGATTGATTATTAGGCAAGCTTAGTGACCAACTGAAATTTGAAGCTTATTTATATGATAAGCTTGATTCTTGGGCCCTGGCCTTATATTTTAGATGAGATGTGAATTTTTTATTTTTTTTTATTTTTATTTTTTTTTATTTTTGCAGGTGCAAGAGTTGCTGTCACTATGCTTAATAAAAATATAGAGTATTTGGTGTCATAAAGCAAAACAAAGGTAATCTTTATTTTTCTGGGTATTGTTTTTATGTCCCCCGCCGTTATATTATAATTTATTAATATATATAAAAATACATGCGTGTGTATAAAGGGCCCATTTTTTTTTGCCAAGGGCCTCAAATTCCTCAGGACCGGCCCTGCCTCCATGATCTCGCCATCAACCTCTGAACCCACCTCTCGACCGCAACTGCCACCTTCTCCTTCCCCTGTTTTCCTCCTCGAAACAGAGCGCCGCTCCCGTAGCCCCCTATTCTCCGTCGACTTCTTATCCCCTGAGCGCCATCGCAGTGCACCGCCAGCCTGTCACCGGAGTCCCGACCACCGCAAGCCAGTTATCGTCAGCCATCTTCAAAGTCGAGCGAGATGCAACTGCGACTCGCTGCTGTCTGCTGCTAGTAATGTTGTTTGCTGTTTTGTTTGGAAGGATCGCAATTGGCTGTTTGCTGTTGTGATCTTTGATTTTTTGATCTCGGCCGTCGATCACCATTGATCTTGATCATCCACCATGGATCTTGGTCGTTGATCTTCTTGATCTTTGATTGTCGCCGTGATCGTCTTGATCATATCGGATCATTGTTTCAGCATCGGATCAGCATTAGGATCTGCTTTGTTCGTGATCGTTGTCGTCAGGATTCTCATCCCGTTATTCTAATATTTCAGATGTAATTGTCTTTAAGGCAAGTCACTGTCCTCTTGAATTGTTAATTGTATCAAATTTAAGTTTTGTTGAAACTCTTACAAGTAGATCCCTTTGTTATCGTATTTATACATTGTTCACCTCCATCGTTGGGTCTATTGTGGGTTTACACGAGCTAACCTCAATATTCTTGACATCATGTCACTTTGACTCTAAAAATATTGAATCTTGCATACATTATTTAGTATTGATGATAGAAAAATTTTATGCATCTCATAACACGATTAATTATTGTAGAAAGAATTGCTAGGTTGTATATTTGATTGATCGATTGTTGTTTGATTGATATTAAATTAGTGTATGTGTGTGTTCTTAATTTTATTTATCATGTTTTTATACCCATCATGCTGATTATGAATTTATTGACTATAGAATTGATACCCATCATGTTTAATTAAATTATTTCATGAAAAATACCCTAAAACCTGTATCTTGCTTGCTGGCTGTATTTTGTTTGTTATTTTAGACCCAGTAAATGATCTTAAAATAAATTACTTTATGAATAAGAGTTGTAGCCTTATCTTTCTAGTTTCCAGAACATCTTGAATTTTTGAATTCCGAGTTGTGTAGAAAAAGTTATGCCCATTTTAGTACAACTGTGTTTTTATTTCCAGATTTCCAGATTCTTGTATTGTTGATGTTTAAAAGGTTAAAAGGCTGGTCAAATGATAAAATATTGCTCTGAAAATTTCCAGATTGTTACTTAACATGTTTAGGAGTCTAGAAAATATTTTTTATGAATTTTATTTCGAGTTTTTGCTATATCTAAAAATATAACAATTAAATGTCGAATTTCTGTCTGAATATGAAATCTGTAAAGAACAATATGTTTGACCTAGCTACTGTTGTCGGATTTTGAACTTTAAATATGAGTTGGAACCGTGTGGAAGTCTAGTTTCTAGAATTTCTGACGGTTTCAGTTTTCGAGTTCTGAAACAGCGGAAAATTACATTTTTGTACAAACTACTCTTGCTATCCAGAATTTTATATTCCAGATTTTAATAGATTAATTATTCTATATCGTAGTATTGCATGAGTTAAAGTGTGTATGTTGTATTGCATGATCCTAATGTTCCATTGTCATCATTCTAATTATCCTATCTAAGTTATCGTTCTATTGCTCTCCTATTAATACTATTGTTCATCTCATGTTTCAAATTGCATATTATATTGTTGCATTAATAAAATAATTAACAAGCCGGGGTTTAAGGGTTGACTTCAGTAGTGGACAATATAAGGAATGTACTTGAAGGAGGGGCCCGTGTTTCCCTATCAGTTGGTCTATCAGTCATATCGATCATCAGTTAATTGTAGATTACTGATTACAGTATCTCAATTGATTCGGTCATCGGTCATTGAATTATTGGTCATTATTGAATATTGTTGCCGAGTACATGAACTATAAAATCCACCACTAAGTCTAAACGTAACTTGTTTGTATGTAGCAACCATGTGGTAAATGAATGGGACACATGAAGTGCTACATTAGTTAGGATTAAAATGATTAATAGACTTAAGGATTGACACTACATCATTGTTCCTATTGATATCGAATATTGGCTAAGTGTTATTGATATTGATCATTGAATATCGTTATTAAATATTGAATTATTATTTATAGCCATTGCATCGATTTCCATGATATTGATTATTGCTATTGTCCCATATTATTGATTCCTATTGATCCATTGAAATCATTGTTATACCGTTATTCAATTGTTCATTGATTTCTCTACTTGCTTTCCATCACTTGCTCTAAGAACAATTTTTCTTCTCCTTTTAGATGAAGTGTTCACAGGTAATAAAGGAGAATTGCCTGCTGGAATTGGAGAGCAAACTTTCTAAAGAACTACTGCTTTATAATTGAATGTTATTTTATTGAACTATTGTATTGAGACTTATCATTTATTTGTGACTGGATTATTATTGTATTAGGATTATGTCCCAGATTTTATTATTTGTTTCCAGACGTTGAATTATTGTACTTGGATATTTTATATTACTTCATTTCAAGAATTATTATTCATGAGTGTTACCGCTAATTCTGGTGTGGGGGTAAACAGATAGAATTTGTGGGTTCGTGGAAAAACCTGAATAGCAGATCCGAACCTGTTCGTCTGAGTTGCGCGGTTGAGCTCCCGCCGTGCACCTGCAAGGGAAGTGCGAAACACCGGGGTTGATCCCGGCGACGCACCCTCCGACGCTCTTGTCAGTAACCAGAAGAGATTAAAAAAGAGCTTAAGCAGGTAAAAAAGTGATTAACCTGTAACAGTGGTAGGTGGGGGGTATTTATAGTCGCCGTTGGGATCAAATTAGGAATGTGATTCCTGTGATCTGATAAGGCGTAAAATCCTCGTAATCAGATTAGGAATGTAATCCCTTAATTCCCGGTGAGAGGATAACTGCAAATCAGGCCCGTTGATTTAGTCAAATCAGTGACCCTGATCTCCTCTTGCTGGTCTGGGTTTGTATCGGGTCGGGACCCGTACCCAGTTGAGATGGATCCGTTCGCGGGTTGTTGGATCTGTGAGGAGACCCAGTACCCGCTTCAGACCCGTTAGTAGGTGAAATTACCGTTTTACCCCTGAGCTTTAAGATTCGTCTCCGATGTGAACGGTCCCGATTTAATCCTATTTTTAGCCATATCACGAGCCCCCACTTCTAGAGACTGAGTTTTTCAGTCTTTGAGGAGTAGTTTTACTGTTATAATGACGTACGGGATTTTATCGGTGTTCTTTAAGGGAGTTTTGGATCTTGCTCGGGGTGTAACGGTGTCAATCTGGGCTTGTAAAATACCCAAAAATATTCTCAAAATTTTTTGGATTTTTGGTGATTTTTCCAGATTTTTCTGAATTTTTTCTCAATTTTTTGAATTTTTTATTCATTTTCCGAATTAAATAATTAATTATCGAAAATAATAAATAATTATTCTAATTAAATAATTATATTTTTCAGAATTTAAAATAATTTTTCTGAATTTATAATTATTTTTAGAATTTTTATTTAATTTTTTCCGATTTTTTAAATATTTTTTCGGATTTTTTAAATAAAAAAACAATTAAATAAATAAATAAATAAATTTAAATAATACCTGACATGTGGCGCGATCTGCACCGTCGGATCCTGGGACACGTGGCGCGATCTGTGCCGTCAGATCCCGGCACGGATCTCGAGGATGCGCGTTTCCCAAAAAAACGCTATCTTGTCGTTTAGCGCACGTGGCGCGATCTGGACCGTTCATCACCAGAAACGCGGATTTCTGGAAGATCCAACGGCTGCTGTTGTTCGGCTGATTTTTTCTCCGGCTCGGATAGGGGGTTGCTCGGCAGCCGACCGAGCTACTCGCCCAATTTTGCTCGGCTTCGGATTTAAGGCCACGTGGCTTCGCCACGTGGCATGTATATATATATTTTTTCTTTTTCTTTCTTCTTCTTCTTCTTGCGCTCTGCTTCCGCTGTTCTTTCTCTTCTCTTTTTTTTTTTTTTTGTCGAGACCTTCCGCGGAGCTCGAAGGGGGGAGCTTCGTCGAGTGCTTCAGTGAAGGTGATGAGCTCGGTGGGAGAGCTCTGTAGTTGGCGAAGGCTCCGACCTTGGAGCTCGACGAGAGCATGAGGTGAGATCCACCTCGTCGGTGGGGAAGTTCAACAATGGTGGGGCTTCGTCTTTGGCAGTGGAGCTCGGTGGTGCAGCTCGGAGCGAGTGAGAGAGAGCTCGGGAACAATGGGTTCGGCGAAGGGCGTGCTCGGAACTCGGGGCTCCGAAGTGTGAGCTCGGCCGTGGTGGTGGGAGGCGTGCTCGACGGGAGGTGGAGCTTGGCACGACGAGAGCTCGGAGAAGAGTTGGGTTCTCTTCTTGAGCTTCGACGAAGTGGAAGTTGGTGAGTTCGGAGCTGAGTTCGCCGAAGAAGAAGGTCGACGCGGTTGAGGGCTGAGCTCGTCCATGGAGCCCGGCAAGGAGTTGGAGCTTTGCTCGCCGAAGGAGGAGTTCGTCACTGTCATGGCGAGGGAGCTCGTCGAAGGAGGAGTTCGTCGACGAGAGCTCACTCGAGGGAGCTCGGAGCTCGGCACGGTGGTCGGCGACGAGTCGTGATGGGAGCTCGTGATGAAGTGGAGAACTGAAGGGCTCGGCCATGGAGCTTGCGTAGGGGAGCTTGAGCCATGGCATTGAAGGTCGACGGCAGTTGGCCACGGTGGAGCTCGCTCGAGGTAGGAGCTCAACAGAGCTAGGCTCTGAGCGAAGCTCGCGCCGTGGAGGAGGTCGGTTACCGTGAGGTCGAGCTCGCGCGAAGGTGTGTGCAGCGGAGCTCGGAGTTGGGTTCGAAGCATGTGCTGGTTTATATTTTGGTTTTGGCTCCAGCATTTTGGAGAAGGAGGGAGATGGGAAGGGGTTCGGGTCGGATCCCCTTAACGGGTCCGAACCCGGCCCATTGCGCCCATTTTTTTTTGTTTTTTTGTTTTGGGTCTTGTTCGGCGAATCCGAGCACGGATTTTGAGGCGAATTTTTGGCCATTTTGCAGCTCGGTAGGGCAGTAGCTCGGATGGTAGATCCGAGCTGCGTGGCTTGATCTGGGCCGTTGAATGGTGGCACGAATCTCGAGACGGGCTCAATTCCCAAGAAAACGCTATCTTGTCGTTTTACGACGCTGGCAAGATCTGGGCCGTTGGATGCTGGCACGAATCTCGAGACGGCTCAATTCCCAAGAAAACGCTATCTTGTCGTGTAGTGGTGCTGGCACGATCTGAGCCGTCTGATTGAGATCTTACATGAATGTTGAGGAGAAAGTGAGTTTTCTCTGTTTGCAGGCTCGGAAAGGCACTTGCTCGGCAGCCGACCGGGCTCTTTGATGTTGGGGCTCAGATGGGAAGAGCTCGGATTCTTGCTCGGACGGGAAGAGCTCGGATGGGAAGAGCTTGGATGGGAAGAGCTCGGATTCTTGCCAGGACGGGAAGAGCTCGGATTCTTGCTCGGACGGGAAGAGCTCGGATGGGAAGAGCTCGGATTCTTGCCAGGACGGGAAGAGGTCGGATGGGAAGAGCTCGGATTCTTGCCAGGACGGGAAGAGCTCGGATTCTTGCTCGGACGGGAAGAGCTCGGATGGGAAGAGCTCGGATTCTTGCCAGGACGGGAAGAGCTCGGATGGGAAGAGCTCGGATTCTTGCTTGGATGGGAAGAGCTCGGATGGGAAGAGCTCGGATTTCTCCCTCATGCGAGTGGCTCGGCTCGGATTTCCGAGCTTATTCGGCGCAGCTGCATTGAGATCCACTTTCCCGATGCTACGGAGGTCCGATCGGGGCGTGCGACCCCTCGTTTCGAAGCTAGTTCGAAGATCTACAACTTCTCTTCAGGAGCGGGATGAAGATTCACCCTCCTTCATGGTCAAAATAGCCCCGCAAGATGCTTGTCTTCATGAAGTTGATAAGTACTTTGGTCTTGGGGATTTTGGAAGAGGAGCTCCACTTCTAGGGGCGGAGAAGATGTGCTAGGAAGACCCTTGTGCTTGGAAGACCCTTGGGCTAGGAAGACCCTTGTAAGGTGTGCTAGGAAGGCCCTTGGGGCGAAGAAGAGGCGCGAGTGGGTCGGATCGCTAGTCGCTCGGCTAGGAATACTGAGCGACGTGGAGCGATCTGAGCCACTGGATCTCAGCGCGGATCTCGAGGCGGGCACAGTTTCCAAGAAAACACTATCTTATCGTTTAGCGACGCTGGCAAGATCTGGGCCGTTGGATGATGGCACGAATCTCGAGACGGCTCAGTTCCCAAGAAAATGCTATCTTGTCGTTTAGCGACGCTGGCAAGATCTGGACCGTCTGATCGAGATCTTGCACGAATGTTGAGGAGAAAGTGAGTTTTCTCCGTTTGCAGGCTCGGAAAGGCACTTGCTCGGCAGCCGACCGGGCTCTTTGATGTTTGGGCTCGGATGGGAAGAGCTCGGCTCTGGAAGAGAACCATTTGTCAGACAAGTGTCAAGAGGAACTCTAGGAGAGAGTTGTGCTCCAAACTCGTCGAGAAGAGGTCCGCTTCGGCGGCGAGCGGAGGGAAGAACTCGGCTCTGGAAGAGACCCATTTGTGAGATGAGTTCGAGGAGCAACTCTTTGAGAGAGTTTTGAGCTCCGAACTCGTTGAGAAGAGGTCCGCTTCGGGGATGAGCGGGGCGAAGAGCTCAGCTCTGGAAGAGGGCTATTTGTGAGACGAGTGTGAGGAGCAACTCTTGGAGAGAGTTGTGCTCCAAACTCGTCGAGAAGAGGTCCGCTTCGGCGGCGAGCGGAGGGAAGAACTCGGCTCTGGAAGAGACCCATTTGTGAGATGAGTGTGAGGAGCAACTCTTGGAGAGAGTTTTGAGCTCCGAACTCGTTGAGAAGAGGTCCGCTTCGGGGATGAGCGGAGCGAAGAGCTCAGCTCTGGAAGAGAGCTATTTGTGAGACGAGTGTGAGGAGGGACTCTTGGAGAAAGTTTTGAGCTCACAACTCGTTGTGAAGAGGTCCGCTTCGGGGATGGGCGGAGCGAAGAGCTCAGCTCTGGAAGAGAGCTATTTGTGAGACGAGTTTGAGGAGCAACTCTAGGAGAGAGCTGTGAGCTCCGAGCTCGTTGAGAAGAGGTCCGCTTCGGAGGCGAGCGGAGGGAAGAGCTCGGCTCTGGAAGAGAGCCATTTGTGAGATGAGTTTGAGGAGCAACTCTAGGAGAGAGTTGTGCTCCAAACTCGTGGAGAAGAGGTCTGCTTCGGAGGCGAACGGAGTGAAGAGCTCGGCTCTGGAAGAGAGCCATTTGTGAGGCAAGTGTGAGGAGCAACTCTAGGGGAGAGCTGTAGCTCCGAACTTGCTGCTTATGTGAGAGAGTCAACGGTTGTGGGAGCAATTCCGAATGGTGAACCACTTCTAACCTGCTGAAGAGCAAGTTATTTGAAGTAGAATCGAGCCAAGTGTTGGACTCCGAACCATCGGTAGAGGTAGTCAACGGTTGTGGGAGCAATTCCGAATGGCGAACCACTTCTAACCTGCTGAAGAGCAAGTTATTTGAAGCAGAATCGAGCCAAGTGTTGGACTCCAAACCATCGGTAGAGGTAGTCAACGGTTGTGGGAGCAATTCCGAATGGCGAACCACTTCTAACCTGCTGAAGTGCACGTTATTTGAAGAGGAATCGAGCCAAGTGTTGGACTCCGAACCATCGGTAGAGGTAGTCAACGGTTGTGGGAGCAATTCCGAATGGCGAACCACTTCTAACCTGCTGAAGAGCACGTTATTTGAAGAGGAATCGAGCCAAGTGTTGGACTCCGAACTCGTTGGGAAGGGGTCCGCTTCGGCGGTGAGCGGAGGGAAGAGCTCGGCTCTGGAAGAGAGCCATTTGTGAGATGAGTTTGAGGAGCAACTCTTGGAGAGAGTTTTGAGCTCCGAACTCGTTGAGAAGAGGTCCGCTTCAGCGGTGAGCGGAGGGAAGAGCTCGGCTCTGGAAGAGAGCCATTTGTGAGATGAGTTTGAGGAGCAACTCTTGGAGAGAGTTTTGAGCTCCGAACTCGTTGGGAAGAGGTCCGCTTCGGCGGTGAGCGGAGGGAAGAGCTCGGCTCTGGAAGAGAGCCATTTGTGAGATGAGTTTGAGGAGCAACTCTTGGAGAGAGTTTTGAGCTCCGAACTCGTTGAGAAGAGGTCCGCTTCAGCGGTGAGCGGAGGGAAGAGCTCGGCTCTGGAAGAGAGCCATTTGTGAGATGAGTTTGAGGAGCAACTCTTGGAGAGAGTTTTGAGCTCCGAACTCGTTGGGAAGAGGTCCGCTTCGGCGGCGAGCGGAGTGAGGAGCTCGGTAAGTCGCGGGAGCAGCCATGTAGAAGAAGCTGGACTCCGAACTCACCTTTCAGCGAGTCATGACTCGGAGAGGTAGAGATGAAGCAAGAGCAATAATTTCCAATGAAAAAACATAAAGTTTTATTGAAATAAACTAAGTGGCTGCTTCAATATGGCGAGCCCTTATTACATGCTATTGGCCGGATTACAAGCATCGGCCTTATTAAAAGTCATGATCCTGCTTCTATGATAAGGTGAAGACCTCTTGGGAAGAGCCGGGAGGTTCTGAGTCTTAAAGCTCGGCGGGCCCTTCGGTTCGTTTGTTGGCTCCTTAGGGGGGAAGCTTGGCCCCCTCTTTCTGGACGAACTTGGTCAGGTGCCCCCCGCTGTATGAGTTCTTCGATCTCCTCCTTCAGAGCCCGACAATCTTCCATGTCGTGGCCGTGGTCCCTGTGAAAGCGGCACCACTTATGCTTGTCCCTCTTCTTGCCAGGTGTATTCATTCTCGGGGGAGCGCGGAGGAGCCCTTCCTTGTCCACCTCCATAAGAACTTCTGATATATTGGCAACGAGGGGGGTGAACTTCTCAAACCGAGGAGTCGGGCGGCATTGGCCACTGCCATCCTTCTGAAGCTTCTTAGCCTCTTCTTCTTCGGTTAGCTTTCGTTTCGTCCCTGAGGTAGACCCTCCGAAGCTTGGAAGGTAGGCGGCCTCTTCGGCACGAATGTACTTGTCACACCTGAGAAGGAGGTCGGCAAAGTTCCGTGGAGGCTTCTTAGCAAGAGAGGAGCGGAGGCTGGAATTGAAGACGTTGGATTGGAAGGCGGCTGTTGCGACGGATTGGTCGAGGGAGGCTATGGACCTGACCTCCGCAGTGAACCTCTTCACATAGTCTCTCAACTTCTCTCCCTTCTCCTGGCAGAGCTGGAGTAATGAGAGGCTGGTCTTCTCTGTGTGTCTACTACTCATGAAGTGGGTGATGAAGAGGGTCTCGAATTGCTCGAAGGAGAAGAGGGAAGAGGGAGCAAGGCGGGAGTACCATTCCCTAGCCGACCCCTTCAGGGTGGCGGGGAAGGTCTTGCAAAGTAAGGCGTCCGAAGCCTGGTGGATAAGCATGAGGGTCTTGAAGCTTTCGATGTGGTCCACGGGGTCCGACTCCCCCGAGTAAGTTTCGAACTTGGGGGGTTCGAAACCTCTTGGGATAGGAGCCTCCATGATGGTTCGTGAGAAAGGGGGTCTGCTCGGACGGATGGTTCTGCTGTTCGACCCCTCCCCCTCGTCCATTCGACTGATTCGCCTCTCCACCTAATGGAGACGGCGGTATAGGGCATCGTCCCTCCCGCGGTAGTCGAACGAGTCTCTGGACTCGTCTTCGTAGGAGGGAGAGCCGGGGCTACGACGATGGTCGTCCCGAGAGCGGTGAGGGCTAAGTTCATGCTGCCGGTGGTTAGGAGCTGGCGGAGGAGAGGCAGACCTACGGCGAGGACTGGGAACCTGTTGGGGCGAAGGAACCCTTTGGGCCTCATTGTTGTTGGGTCGGAGGTTGAGAGCCTGTTGTACCATTGCCTGGAGTTGTTGGAACTCGGCACGGGTGATAGGTGTCTCATTGTTCCTCGACTGATGCCGACCGGTAGGAGAGTGGCGCCTCCTCCTGTAATGCCCGGGTGACTCTCTTCTTCCCCTTCGGACAGGAGACCTTCTATAATCTCGGTGGTGAGGGGACCGCTCACCCGGACGTTGTTGGCGGGAGGCTCCCTCTCGGGCCCGCTTCTCGTCCAGACGGTGGCGTAGGTCCTCTTCCTTCTTCTGATTTTGGGGATTGTGAGAGGCCATGGAATCCGTAGAGGTGTTGTGTATGGAGACGCGGTCCTGATTGAGCGGTTGCTTCATACGAGAGCCCCCCGCACCGGCATTCTGAGGACCGGTGGGAACCCTGGGGGGTTGCTGATTCTGAAGAGGAGGCTGATCTTGAAGAGGGTCCTCCACTTGAAGCGGGGGTTGTCCCTACTGCGGAGCGGGTTGGATGGGGACTACCTCTTGCTGATCAGCGGGGTTGGGTCCACGGTTGGACCCCCTAGATCTGACCTTTCTTGGAGGCATGGCTGGAGAAGAGCTATGTAACGCCCCGATCTCCCCGTAACTGGGAAACCGTGACACATGCCAAGATCTTTCCTTCAATTAGTCTCGAGACACAGAAAAAGCTGGAAAATTTAAAACTTTTTATTCAACACAGAGTTACTACGCAGTAATTACAATTATCCGTTTGTGATACCAAACTGTACTGCCTGCCCCTTTTCTTTTCTTTTTGACTCCAAAATCAATTCTTCCAATTTCTGTATCACTTTAAACATAAACTAAAATAGTTATGTTTTAAAGAAAATTTGGGCAGAGTCTCCCTTGTATTTTTTGCCCAAAACACAGAAAAGCTTACGGAATTTTGCTCTAAATTCCGTAGCTTACATCACAGGCAATAATAATATGGGCTCCCCAGGCCAAAATGAGCATCATCACACAGGCAATATATATATATGCTCTGGGGGCCAAACTCATAACGGTTTAACAAATATCAATTAAAAAGCATAAATTCTTTTGAAAACGTAGTAAGTTTTTTAGAAAATAACCTGTAAAAACCTACCACGACGCCCGGCACTCCACAACGAAATGGGTACGGGTCCAAACCATATCCTGCTGCCTCACACTATACTCTTCATCATCATCCTCATACTTATACATCAAAAATACAATTTAAAGCATGAATCTTTACTATTTACAATTAAAACATAATAATGAATTATAACTGGAACTCCACTCCACGGAACCTGTACCTACACCTCACCTCTGCACTGCTGAGGACCTGTAACAGTAGGGACCTAGGGTAGTCCAGGGACTCCCTAACCCCCAAACACTAAGGGGTTAGCCATTTCTGGTGTGAGTATAATTTATTAAATAAGTAAATAAATTAAACTTACAAGTAAAAACATAACGAACTCACAATTTCCAAGATAACAAATCTTACTTGACATTTGAACATGTAAACATCATAAATGAGATTTTACATCAAATACTCTCTGAGTCATCACCTGTATGTATATCTATACCCGCTCATAACATACTTATATTTAGTAACCATTTGAATAACCACTCATAATACAATATTGATTTTGTTTCCTTATCTCATGTATCCCATCATAAACATATGCCTTCATCCTCATACTACCACATTCATTCATGTCCAACCTAACATCTCATTTCACCTTACCATTTACTTGCATTTTATCACAATACACCCCATATTCCAACATAGTTCGGTAATAACACAATCACATCCCAAGCCCATAGCTTGGTTATTAATCTACTCCAACTATCACACTCGCAATTTATCTCGAATGGAAAGGACACGTGTACATATGATTTGTGCCTGTGTACCTTATGACTTAAACTCTAATGCAAAACTACCAATACAACGATGCTCTTATTCTAATGCAAGATTACTAATGCGATGATGCTCTTATTCTAATGCCAGCAAGTCTCCGAAACAGTATGCATCCCATACTACATACGCCCCATCTCAAGCCGTCTCTCCAAATATAGGGATTTGAACCCGCGTTATGAATTTCTAATTGTACACAACCTGTTCCTGACAGATACTACATGACTGATGAGGTTGCAAATGTGGTCAAGTCCCACCAATGCAGTACGCTCATGGTGTCTATGTTTGCCACTACTACCCGGTACACCGGACCTCACTCAAAAACCAGACGAACACGGGGTCTCTCCGAGCGCAGTATAGCATACAAAGCCTATCCTGTGTCGCCCCTAACTCATAGACCGTGATCTATGGCCTGTTCGCTCTCTCCTGGCCAAGGACCCGACGAAGTTCCGGGGTCCATTCCCCTAGCTCCGCCCGCCTTATCATGGCACTTCAGGAATTAACAGCGCGCGATACGCATCCCGTGCTCCCAACTCGTGAGAGGGCACCGTACGTATCCCTTTGACAGGAAGATACAACCCAATATCACCACCTAAGGCCTGCTTCGAGGGACAAGTTGGTCGTAAGGCGCTACCTATAACCAACTCCTCTCTTTTCGGCAAAGGGTCGAAGTAAAATGATCTTTATAAGTCACTACCTTAATGATGTTCCTAACCCTGAACAATCCTAGGAATGACAACATTACACAGCATGCTAGGTCTTAAATTAGACTTCGCAAGATAACTCTATTAGGCTGCTCAACCTAAACTCACCAGAATCCCTCAGGATCTGGTTCATGGCCTATCGATCCAAGACCCCGGCAATACGAATGTATTCGCATGCTACTATCCTGAACTTGGATTTCGTCACACTCCGGTCCGCAATCAACCAACGGTTAAGATCTGACGGCACCCGCGAAGTGACTCGTCCACAGTCCCTTAGGAGTAAGCTAAACACACGTCTTAATGGTCGATAGCCCTAGGGCAATGATATCACCCTAGATGAGCACAACAAACTGCGTATTAGCCAAGAAGCTACATACGAGTAACCAAAAACACATACGAGCTAAACAGCTACGTATGGGACCAACAGCTACATACGGGCCAGTCGAGCCGCGTATGAGACAACAACATGCATACGAGCCAAATAAGCTCCGTATGAGACCAACATTTACATACGGGCCAGTCGAGCCGCGTATGAGACAACAACACACATACGAGCCGAATAAGCTGCGTATGAGACCCACAGCTACATACGGGCCAGTCGAGCCACGTACGCACAAAACCACATACAAACAATCATACAGGTAATCAAACCTAGAAACAACCAACTGTGCTTACTAGCAAACTTGATCTTCTATAATTAGAAGCAACAAAAGAATCTACTATAATCAACTTAGCATGGGTTTCTTCTAAAATCAACTCATCATGGCATACCTACTATAATCGACTCAAACATGAGTTTCTTTCTAAAATCGACCCAAACATGATATTCTACTACAACTTAACCATGGGTTTCTTTCTACAACAATTCAAATCCATAGGATGGGTTCTTTTTACTCAATACTACTAACAACTAAAATGAGTTCTTTTTGAGACTCTTAGCTAAAACCACTACTATACTCACTTAAGCATGGTTTCTTTGAACCTTAGAACAACTACTCATCTTAGCTATTTTCTCAAGTTCTACCATTCATACTTTTTATAGGATCCTTTTGATCCATAAATTCTTATATCAATACTTTAGTTTATTCGAACTTCTTCAAAACATCAAAATACGTATATAAACCATACACCCATATTTTGATATCATCATCTAAAAATAACTCATCCATTATATAGGTTTTTATATGCTCAAAATAGTTAATAATCACCATATTTTTACAATCACAAAAATACGTAAATAAATCGATACTTACTTATTTCTTTAAACCACAAAATACATAAATGAATCAACACTCACATATTCTTAACCACAAAATATATAATTAAAATAACTCACACATATCTTTAAACCACGAAAATATATGAAAATACTAACTCACATATATTTTAAACCACAAAAATATATAAATAATATAACTCACATATTCATCAAACTACAACAATATATTATAAACCGACTCACATATATCTTTAAACCATGGAAATATATAAATAATATAACTCACCACATTTGATATCATCATATAAAAATAACTCATTCCCATATACACAAATATATAAACAAACTAACTCACATAATACATATGATAAATCATACTCACATAATTTTTAACACACCAAAAACACATAATAAATTAACTCACTATATTTTTATAATCACACAAAACACCTAATAAATTAACTCACATATTTCTTAAACCACGAAAATACGTAGATAAATTAACTCACATCTTTCTTAGCACACAAAAACACATAATAAGTCATACTCACATATGTTTTCTTTATAATCACAAAATACGTATAATAAATCCTACTCACCATTCCGCGAAGATCCAAAGCGCCGTGCCGCCTCGCATCCAATGGTCGCAATATATCCTATCACCAAATTTCAAGCAATTAAAACTCAAATAATTCAACTAATCACAAGAGTAAATAATCGCTATCCCAGATATCCCACAAGTGCTTACTGAACACTTGGGATATACACGCGTGATGCACGTGATGATCTAATACCAACGGTATTTTCATCCTCAATTAATTACTAAAATCGCTCCCAAATAATCTAATAGTCCAACTACAAATTTCTATTTCTATACAAGAATTAATTCATATCCCTACAATTTTCTTTTACAAACTCAAATCCCTAATTTACTAACAACTCACAATTTCTCTAATAACCTACTAATTTCTCCCATCTACAATTTCCAACGTCTCAAAATCTCTCTACCACAACATTCTTACTTAATAAAAATTAACCCAACTAAATTCTATACAATAAAATAGTTAGAGTTTATACCTTCCGAAATCCAATCAAAAATCCAATGCTACTACGATGTAGAGAATCCCTCACTTAGTCCACCCCTCACTTTAATTTGGAATCTGGTGAAGAAATGGAGGGGATTTGGAGCGGGGAAGGAATCGATCGATGGGTTTGATTTTGGTTCTTTCGATCGGGATGGAAGGAAAGAAGGAGAAGAAGAGAACGGAGGTGGGGTCGGGGTTTCTTTCGATCGCTGGCTGGGCGTGGACGAACGGGAGGAAGGGGGAGGGAGGTCGGGTGTTTTTTTGGGTTGGCGTCGAATCAAGAAGGGAGAAGAAGAAGGAAGGTGGGAATGGCGATCGGGGTTCGTTTCGAGCGGCCGGCGTGGACGAACGGGGGGGAGAAGAAGGGTGGTCGGGGTTCTTTTGGGTTCGGCATCGAACAAGACGGAGAAGAAGAAGAAGAAGGGGACGGGAGTGGGGGGTCGCTGGTTGGACGCGAATGGAGAGGGAGAAGGGAGGAGGTCGGCGGGGGGGGGGGGGGGGGGGGTTTCTTTTGGCTGGGTGCGAACGGAGAAGAAGGAGAGGGAGAGGAGGCCGATGGCTTCTTTGGGTTCGGGAAGAAGAAACGAACGGGAAGGAGAAGGGAAGAAGAAGGAGAAGGGAAAGAGAGAGAGAAGGGGTTTATTGTAAAAAGGGAATAATTAATAATAGATTGATAAATATCTAGGGGAATATTGCATATAAGCCCTCTAACTTCAATACATTTCAAATAAAGCCCAACTCTCTACTTTAATATTATAAATAGTACAAAAATACAATAAAACTGCTTTGTAGATAATCCGTATAAAAATAATTTAAATTCGAAAATAATAATAAAATAAAGTAAACAATAACGGATATTTCTTAATTAAAATAATAGTCATCAGAAAAACCCTAATCGCGCGAAATTCTCAATTGCGCACACTTTACGATGCAAAATAGCCATATGCTATTTTCCGGGTCGTTACATCACTCCCTCCTTAGAATCGTTCTGTCCTCAGAACGCTGCTAGTGGAGAGGAAGACAACCACAAACATCAATGGTTCACGAGATATTTCCCTGAATCATCTCTAGTTCCTCGAGCGATATTCTCGAAAACTGGTCTTCTACCAAGTTGAACTGTTGTCCTTCAGCCTTTTGGACAGACCCACCATGAATTTGATGCTGACATTCTTCTGCTCCTGCTCTGGAGTAGACAGTAGCTGCATTGCTTTGCTCTATTCTTGTCTACAAGTGATGTTAATTCACTCCTTGATTACGACTCCTGTTGGTTGGTGACCACTCCCTCCTTAGAAATGACGAAGTCACACATTGCCGATTCAGTGCTTAAATCACTGCATTTCCTGCCTAAGCCTTCTGACTTGCTCACTTGGACTCAGTTGCTGCTCCCGTCGTGCCAAAACTGAGCTCTAAACTTGAGTAATCACTCTTATACTGGCTTACTTGATCTCATCATCTATCTCCTTGCTTCTTTCACGATCTTTGGCTGAGGTCAATCCTTCACTTATCTTGATCTTTTGCAGTTCAGTAGCCACTCCCTCCTTAGAATAGGGCATGACCTATGATCATTACTTCAAACTTCCAGGATTCTCTCCGGCAATTTGCTCGAAGTTGATGCTGGAGCAGATCTTGTCCCTTGTAGTCGTGGACAGACTGATTTCTTGTACCCGACTCTCGCACAAGGATTGCATACTACAACCTTGGTGGTCTCTGGGATTTGCTCCCCTTCATGTTGTAGTCGTGCCAATCTGGAATCAAGGTGTTCCTACTCCTTTGCTGGGCCTGCTAATATAACTCCGAATGCATCACCCATTTACTTAGCTTGACGACCTTTCTTGATCACGTACTTCCTCAGCTTCCTCATTTCCCGATGTATGCTGGCTGCCACCGCTATGTTTTGATCCACACTTAGTCCTTACGGTGGTGAAGTCTCCTTGGCTCCTCGCTCAAGATTATCGGATCATCCATCGATATCGGTTCACTCTCTTCCATCAACACCTCCTTGGTTAGGACATCCTCGAACATCCTTCATGTGCTTAAAGGATGGTAACACATATACTGGTCTAGATATAGAAAAATTATAAAACATAAGTTGAAAGAGACAACAATATGAATTATAACTATCTACAACTAGCTAAAACCCGACTCCTAAAGGCATTCCAAGTTTAATTTTCCTACTGTGTTGGACTGTAAATTGAAGTCGGCTCTGATACCATCTGTAACGCCCCGATCTCCCCGTAACTGGGAAACCGTGACACATGCCAAGATCTTTCCTTCAATTAGTCTCGAGACACAGAAAAAGCTGGAAAATTTAAAACTTTTTATTCAACACAGAGTTACTACGCAGTAATTACAATTATCCGTTTGTGATACCAACTGTACTGCCTGCCCCTTTTCTTTTCTTTTTGACTCCAAAATCAATTCTTCCAATTTCTATATCACTTTAAACATAAACTAAAATAGTTATGTTTTAAAGAAAATTTGGGCAGAGTCTGCCTTGTATTTTTTGCCCAAAACACAGAAAAGCTTACGGAATTTTGCTCTAAATTCCGTAGCTTACATCACAGGCAATAATAATATGGGCTCCCCAGGCCAAAATGAGCATCATCACACAGGCAATATATATATATGCTCTGGGGGCCAAACTCATAACGGTTTAACAATTATCAATTAAAAAGCATAAATTCCTTATGAAAACGTAGTAAGTTTTTTAGAAATTAACCTGTAAAAACCTACCACGACGCCCTGGCACTCCACAACGAAATGGGTACGGGTCAAAACCATATCCTGCTGCCTCACACTATACTCTTCATCATCATCCTCATACTTATACATCGAAAATACAATTTAAAGCATGAATCTTTACTATTTACAATTAAAACATAATAATGAATTATAACTGGAGCTCCACTCTACGGAACCTGTACCTACACCTCACCTCTGCACTGCTGAGGACCTGTAACAGTAGGGACCTAGGGTAGTCCAGGGGACTCCCTAACCCCCAAACACTAAGGGGTTAGCCATTTCTGGTGTGAGTATAATTTATTAAATAAGTAAATAAATTAAACTTACAAGTAAAAACATAACGAACTCACAATTTCCAAGATAACAAATCTTACTTGACATTTGAACATGTAAACATCATAAATGAGATTTTACATCAAATACTCTCTGAGTCATCACCTGTATGTATATCTATACCCGCTCATAACATACTTATATTTAGTAACCATTTGAATAACCACTCATAATACAATATTGATTTTGTTTCCTTATCTCATGTATCCCATCATAAACATATGCCTTCATCCTCATACTACCACATTCATTCATGTCCAACCTAACATCTCATTTCACCTTACCACTTACTTGCATTTTATCACAATACACCCCATATTCCAACATAGTTCGGTAATAACACAATCACATCCCAAGCCCATAGCTTGGTTATTAATCTACTCCAACTATCACACTCACAATTTATCTCGAATGGAAAGGACACGTGTACATATGATTTGTGCCTGTGTACCTTATGACTTAAACTCTAATGCAAAACTACCAATACAACGATGCTCTTATTCTAATGCAAGATTACTAATGCGATGATGCTCTTATTCTAATGCCAGCAAGTCTCCGAAACAGTATTCATCCCATGCTACATACGCCCCATCTCAAGCCGTCTCTCCAAATATAGGGATTTGAACCCGCGTTATGAATTTCTAATTGTACACAACCTGTTCCTGACAGATACTACATGACTGATGAGGTTGCAAATGTGGTCAAGTCCCACCAATGCAGTACGCTCATGGTGTCTATGTTTGCCACTACTACCCGGTACACCGGACCTCACTCAAAAACCAGACGAACACGGGGTCTCTCCGAGCGCAGTATAGCATACAAAGCCTATCCTGTGTCGCCCCTAACTCATAGACCGTGATCTATGGCCTGTTCACTCTCTCCTGGCCAAGGACCCGACGAAGTTTCGGGGTCCATTCCCCTAGCTCCGCCCGCCTTATCATGGCACTTCAGGAATTAACAGCGCGTGATACGCATCCCGTGCTCCCAACTCGTGAGAGGGCACCGTACGTATCCCTTTGACAGGAAGATACAACCCAATATCACCACCTAAGGCCTGCTTCGAGGGACAAGTTGGTCGTAAGGCGCTACCTATAACCAACTCCTCTCTTTTCGGCAAAGGGTCGAAGTAAAATGATCTTTATAAGTCACTACCTTAATGATGTTCCTAACCCTGAACAATCCTAGGAATGACAACATTACACAGCATGCTAAGTCTTAAATTAGACTTCGCAAGATAACTCTATTAGGCTGCTCAACCTAAACTCACCAGAATCCCTCAGGATCTGGTTCATGGCCTATCGATCCAAGACCCCGGCAATACGAACGTATTCGCATGCTACTATCCTGAACTTGGATTTCGTCACACTCCGGTCCGCAATCAACCAACGGTTAAGATCTGACGGCACCCGCGAAGTGACTCGTCCACAGTCCCTTAGGAGTAAGCTAAACACACGTCTTAATGGTCGATAGCCCTAGGGCAATGATATCACCCTAGATGAGCACAACAAACTGCGTATTAGCCAAGAAGCTACATACGAGTAACCAAAAACACATACGAGCTAAACAGCTACGTATGGGACCAACAGCTACATACGGGCCAGTCGAGCCGCGTATGAGACAATAACATGCATACGAGCCAAATAAGCTCCGTATGAGACCAACATTTACATATGGGCCAGTCGAGCCGCGTATGAGACAACAACACACATACGAGCCGAATAAGCTGCGTATGAGACCCACAGCTACATACGGGCCAGTCGAGCCACGTACGCGCAAAACCACATACAAACAATCATACAGGTAATCAAACCTAGAAACAACCAACTGTGCTTACTAGCAAACTTGATCTTCTATAATTAGAAGCAACAAAAGAATCTACTATAATCAACTTAGCATGGGTTTCTTCTAAAATCAACTCATCATGGCATACCTACTATAATCGACTCAAACATGAGTTTCTTTCTAAAATCGACCCAAACATGATATTCTACTACAACTTAACCATGGGTTTCTTTCTACAACAATTCAAATCCATAGGATGGGTTCTTTTTACTCAATACTACTAACAACTAAAATGAGTTCTTTTTGAGACTCTTAGCTAAAACCACTACTATACTCACTTAAGCATGGTTTCTTTGAACCTTAGAACAACTACTCATCTTAGCTATTTTCTCAAGTTCTACCATTCATACTTTTTATAGGATCCTTTTGATCCATAAATTCTTATATCAATACTTTAGTTTATTCGAACTTCTTCAAAACATCAAAATACGTATATAAACCATACACCCATATTTTGATATCATCATCTAAAAATAACTCATCCATTATATAGGTTTTTATATGCTCAAAATAGTTAATAATCACCATATTTTTACAATCACAAAAATACGTAAATAAATCGATACTTACTTATTTCTTTAAACCACAAAATACATAAATGAATCAACACTCACATATTCTTAACCACAAAATATATAATTAAAATAACTCACACATATCTTTAAACCACGAAAATATATGAAAATACTAACTCACATATATTTTAAACCACAAAAATATATAAATAATATAACTCACATATTCATCAAACTACAACAATATATTATAAACTGACTCACATATATCTTTAAACCATGGAAATATATAAATAATATAACTCACCACATTTGATATCATCATATAAAAATAACTCATTCCCATATACACAAATATATAAACAAACTAACTCACATAATACATATGATAAATCATACTCACATAATTTTTAACACACCAAAAACACATAATAAATTAACTCACTATATTTTTATAATCACACAAAACACCTAATAAATTAACTCACATATTTCTTAAACCACGAAAATACGTAGATAAATTAACTCACATCTTTCTTAGCACACAAAAACACATAATAAGTCATACTCACATATGTTTTCTTTATAATCACAAAATACGTATAATAAATCCTACTCACCATTCCGCGAAGATCCAAAGCGCCGTGCCGCCTCGCATCCAATGGTCGCAATATATCCTATCACCAAATTTCAAGCAATTAAAACTCAAATAATTCAACTAATCACAAGAGTAAATAATCGCTATCCCAGATATCCCACAAGTGCTTACTGAACACTTGGGATATACACGCGTGATGCACGTGATGATCTAATACCAACGGTATTTTCATCCTCAATTAATTACTAAAATCGCTCCCAAATAATCTAATAGTCCAACTACAAATTTCTATTTCTATACAAGAATTAATTCATATCCCTACAATTTTCTTTTACAAACTCAAATCCCTAATTTACTAACAACTCACAATTTCTCTAATAACCTACTAATTTCTCCCATCTACAATTTCCAACGTCTCAAAATCTCTCTACCACAACATTCTTACTTAATAAAAATTAACCCAACTAAATTCTATACAATAAAATAGTTAGAGTTTATACCTTCCGAAATCCAATCAAAAATCCAATGCTACTACGATGTAGAGAATCCCTCACTTAGTCCACCCCTCACTTTAATTTGGAATTGGTGAAGAAATGGAGGGGATTTGGAGCGGGGAAGGAATCGATCGATGGGTTTGATTTTGGTTCTTTCGATCGGGATGGAAGGAAAGAAGGAGAAGAAGAGAACGGAGGTGGGGTCGGGGTTTCTTTCGATCGCTGGCTGGGCGTGGACGAACGGGAGGAAGGGGGAGGGAGGTCGGGTGTTTTTTTGGGTTGGCGTCGAATCAAGAAGGGAGAAGAAGAAGGAAGGTGGGAATGGCGATCGGGGTTCGTTTCGAGCGGCCGGCGTGGACGAACGGGGGGGAGAAGAAGGGTGGTCGGGGTTCTTTTGGGTTCGGCATCGAACAAGACGGAGAAGAAGAAGAAGAAGGGGACGGGAGTGGGGGGTCGCTGGTTGGACGCGAATGGAGAGGGAGAAGGGAGGAGGTCGGCGGGGGGGGGGGGGGGGTTTCTTTTGGCTGGGTGCGAACGGAGAAGAAGGAGAGGGAGAGGAGGCCGATGGCTTCTTTGGGTTCGGGAAGAAGAAACGAACAGGAAGGAGAAGGGAAGAAGAAGGAGAAGGGAAAGAGAGAGAGAAGGGGTTTATTGTAAAAAGGGAATAATTAATAATAGATTGATAAATATCTAGGGGAATATTGCATATAAGCCCTCTAACTTCAATACATTTCAAATAAAGCCCAACTCTCTACTTTAATATTATAAATAGTACAAAAATACAATAAAACTGCTTTGTAGATAATCCGTATAAAAATAATTTAAATTCGAAAATAATAATAAAATAAAGTAAACAATAACGGATATTTCTTAATTAAAATAATAGTCATCAGAAAAACCCTAATCGCGCGAAATTCTCAATTGCGCACACTTTACGATGCAAAATAGCCATATGCTATTTTCCGGGTCGTTACAAGCTAGTCGACGAGGAAGAGGCGGAGGCTATTCGTATGGTTTTCCCACAGACGGCGCCAATCTGTTACCGCTAATTCTGGTGTGGGGGTAAACAGATAGAATTTGTGGGTTCGTGGAAAAACCTGAATAGCAGATCCGAACCTGTTCTTCTGAGTTGCGCGGTTGAGCTCCCGCCGTGCACCTGCAAGGGAAGTGCGAAACACCGGGGTTGATCCCGGCGACGCACCCTCCGACGCTCTTGTCAGTAACCAGAAGAGATTAAAAAAGAGCTTAAGCAGGTAAAAAAGTGATTAACCTGTAACAGTGGTAGGTGGGGGGTATTTATAGTCGCCGTTGGGATCAAATTAGGAATGTGATTCCTGTGATCTGATAAGGCGTAAAATCCTCGTAATCAGATTAGGAATGTAATCCCTTAATTTCCGGTGAGAGGATAACTGCAAATCAGGCTCGTTGATTTAGTCAAATCAGTGACCCTGATCTCCTCTTGCTGGTCTGGGTTTGTATCGGGTCGGGACCCGTACCCAGTTGAGATGAATCCGTTCGCGGGTTGTTGGATCTGTGAGGAGACCCAGTACCCGCTTCAGACCCGTTAGTAGGTGAAATTACCGTTTTACCCCTGAGCTTTAAGATTCGTCTCCGATGTGAACGGTCCCGATTTAATCCTATTTTTAGCCATATCAATGAGATTATTATTATTACCTGCGCAATTGTTCTGTATTGATTATATTGTTGAGTTGATCAGAGCTTATGGGTGACGTTAGTCATTCGCTGAGCCAATGTAATGTACTCGTATTCCGTATTTTTGGGAAGCGGGACATGACAGAACTGTAGCGAGTAATAAGCCAGGGTGGCAAAGCCAAACTGCCAGAAGGACCAGTGGATAACAAACCAGTGGGATTCCCAAAGTGAAATGAGTAGAGTTACGAACCGCTGACGGATGTGCAGGTTGTGGAGGTGAAGGCAGTGGTGTGGGTGCATGCAGCTGTGGGGATGTGAGTGCATGTGGCTGTGGTGATGTAGGTGGTGTGAATGCATGTGGCTTTGGGGATGCAGGTGGTGAGAGTGCATGTGGCTGAGGTGATGCAAGTGGTGTGGAACGAGCCTTTGTAGGTGGGACAATAGTCGTAAGGTCAATAGAAGAAGGGAGAAGAGCTAAAGAGGTGAAATCGAATGGAATTCGTGAAGAGGTGTCAGATGAGGTAGTCGAGGAAACCAGGGAATTGAGAAAACGAATATCCTCAGAGGAGAACAGGTAGTAAGGAAAGTCTTCGACAAAGGAGATATGACGAGAGATATGGACATGACATGCCAAAGGATTAAAGCAACGATATCTCTTCTGCTCAAAGCTGATATCTAGGTGAACGCATTCAGCGGCCTAGACGGTAAGCTTCGTGCGCTCAGTGTGAGGGAGAATGACGTAACAGGTGCACCCAAAGGTACAGAGCATATTGTAGTCTGGTGGAGAGTGATGAAGAGCCTCATGAGGCGTCGAAGCAGATAGGGTAGACGATGGAGTGATGTTAATGAGGCTGACATAAGTCATGACAGCTTTAGGCCAAAAAAGATGAGGAACAAAGGAATATAGTAGAAGAGAGAGAGAGACGTTTCAAGAATGAGATTATGCTTGCGTTCAGCTACACCATTCTGTTCATGTGAGTGAGGGCATGACTGCTGAAAAACGGTGCCGTGAGACTAAAGAATTGATCACATAGTAGTGAAAGTGTACTCACAAGCACCGTCTGAGTGAAAAATCTTGATGCGCACACCGAACTGAGTGTGAATCATGGCCGTAAGGACCTGATAAATCTTAGGAATCTCAAATTGGTGGCGTATAAGGAAAACTTGGGTGTATCGAGTGAAGTCGTCTATGAAGGTAACATAATAGAGATAGTCTATGCTAGAAGGGACATGAGAGGTTCCCCATATGTCAGAATGCACAAGCTGAAAAGGATGAGTGGTCTGCTTTTGTTATTAAAAGGAAGTGATGTGTGTTTGGCTAACTTACAACCGTGACAAACAGATAAATGTGTAAAAGAAAGATGACCAAGGGCACCACTATGGGCTAAACTCTTTAAGCAAGAATCACTAACATGACCTAAATGTCTGTGTCATAGATCGGCATCAGATGACACAACACTAGCAAAACTATGATGAGATCCATGTGCATGTAGAAAATTTAGATGATATAGACGACCGTGTCGACTAGTACGCCCAAACTTTTGTCCAGTGTGTGGATCCTTAATAGAATAACCTAAACAATCAAAGGTAACGACAAGACCACTATCGCACAAAGCACTAATGGAAATAAGGTTCATAGATAAATGGATAGCATAAACAACATAGGGCAATGTGAGAGCGAGAGAGCTAATAGATCTTGAGTGTGTAGTGAGAAGTAGTGAGACATCAGTCGTGTGAAGTGATGGAGAGTGAGAGGGAAGTGCGGTGCTAGTGGTGAGCAGTGTATAATTACTAGTAAGATGATGTGATGCACAAGAATATAAAATCATTGAAGAATTCATACCATGAGTAACATATAATGCAGGGGTAGAGGAGCCAACATTGGCAGACTGACCCAAGAGCTTGAGTTCCAAATGAACGAGGCGATACTGAAGATTGACTTAATCAGCAAGAGATGACAAAACTGGAGTAATGATCAATGCAGAATATGTAAGGGAAGGAGTATGACGAGGAGGAATGAGACTGCTGCTGTGGCAGGGATCAAAACGAGGACGATGATGCTGCTATTGTCGTGATTGGGATGTGAATTAGGATTGTGATACTGGTGATGGCATCGGGAGGAGAGAAGAGGTAAAGATATGGATGGTGTTGTTGTTGCTAATGTTGAGATGAGGGAGGAGGAAGGAATCAGAATGAGGGCAGCACTAAAGGTGTTGTCGGGTTCTGGATGGGGATCGGGATGGTGTTGTTGTTGTTGCTGGTGTCGTGAGTAGGAAGGAGGCATGGATCAGGAAGGTTTTTTTGTTTTTGACGCTGGGGATAAGGGATGAGTGAAAAGAAAGGTGCAACAACTGGAAAGTCGGTGGAGATAGAAATATACTGTCGAAATAGAGGTTCCATGAAGAAGCACTAATACCTGCATATTTTTTTTGGTTTTTGGTTTTTGGTTTTGTTTTTGGGCTTCAAGCGACGGAAATCGGTGAGCAAGCGAGAGGAAGGAAGATAGTAGAAAGAAGTAGGTGGTGGATTTCGGGTTTGGTTTGGGTTTGAATTTGAATTTGGGTATGGTTTGTTTGGGATGTTAAGCTTCGGGTTTGGGTTGATCGGGTTGTGTTTGGATCAGGATTTAGATATTTTTCTTTTAATTTTCTTTAGAGGCAGTAGGGTTTGGGAAAGGAAGGTCGGGTTTGGGATGCTAGGATTTGAGATCGGGAGGTCGGGATGAGGTGGCAGCAGGAGTGGGATCAGGATCAGTTCGGGAGCGACGACGGAGGGGGGGCATGGTCAGGATTGAGATGGCGGGTTTGGAGATCTAAAGGCAGAAGGCCGGGGCTATTGAAGTGGAGGATGTGTTGGGTGTTAATGGAGTTGGAGGTTAGTGATGATGATGGAGGGTAGGTGTGGGATGATTAGGGATGATGATGGTGATTAGGGTTTTGATTTTGAGATTAGGGATTGGGGTTTGGAATTTGATTTGGGATTAGGGAAGAGAGATTAGGGTATCTATGATACCATGTTAGATTCAGAGATAGAAAATAATATTTTATTATAACTGAGTACAATGTCTCCTATATATATGAGAAAATCAAAGATTAAACTAATACATATTCTGATATGAGACTAAATTGAGTAATATAATATCTAACAGTTGCATGATTGGGTTTTAATCTGTTGAACAAGGCTATATTCATAGACACGCTTGCTTACTATTACCCGAAATTGGGCAAGACTATTACCCTATAGTAAGGAAATTGGGCAGGTAGGACTCGAATGCCTAGCCATCGTTACATGCATATGCTGAATCTCTCCCAATAATAAGTTGGTGCAAGCGACGCTTGACATATGCTTAGTCTCACCCAATAACAAAGAATTGGTGCAATTGAGGCTCAAACGTCTGAGATCTAGCTAAGTGGCTTACAATCTAACTAAGTGGCTTACAACCAGACTTCAATAGCACAATCTAAACAAGAGTCCAATAGAAAACCAAAACCAACCCACTTTTAGTCCCGCATCAGGCAGGTTGGTAGGGTGACCCATGATGTGGGACTGAAGGGAGCGATCGGGGGTTAGGAAGCGGAGGACTTGTCAGGTTCTGGTGGAGGTGGGTTCTGTAGTGGATATGGTTGAGTTGTGAGCTTGTGGGGGCCGGAGAGGCTTCGATGGGGAGGAAGGTGGAGATGCATAAGATGGTGGAGGCTGATAGGCATAATTTGCATATGAGGAGTTGGTATGGGGACTGTGATTTGAAGACAAGAAGATTGAGGTAAAGTTTTGGGGTTTGGCTATTTGTTTATGTTGTGATATGTATGAAATGCAGTGAAGTTTGTAGTCAAGTGCGCGAGTTTGTTGTAGAATTGTGATGCTAGGGTGATTGAGTAGGGAAATCAGAATTTGGGGTTTAGACTAGATAGATATTTACTAGCATGGTTGTGATTTATGTGACACTGATTCAAAGAGATTGCTAACTATTTGTAATGTCTCTTTTGGGCGGGACCTCGACTTAGGAGGATTTTGTCCTAGTATGGAGGCAACAAAATGATTTAATGGAATTATGGGCCTATGGTCTTTCATGGGTTTTATTTTTTAATTTTCAGAGAGATTTTCTTCAAGAGTACAACAACAACAACAACAACAACAACAAAGCCTTTTTTCCAACTAGTTGGGTTGGCTACATGAATCCTGGTTTTCCATTGTGTTCGGTTAAGCACAATATCTTTTGTAAGGTCACAAGCTATCATATCTTTTTTCACCGTTTCCACCCAAGTTAGTTTAGGTCTTCCTCTACTCCTAACTCTGCCATCAATACTTTTCAAATTATTTTTTCTAACGGGGGCACTACTAGATCTACCGTCTACGTGTGACATGTCCAAACCATATTCTCTCTTATCTTGGATCGGAGCTACCTTTAGCATGTCTCGTATATGCTCGTTTCTAATTCTATCATTCCTTATTTTACCACACATCTATCTTAGCATCATCATCTCCGCTACACTCATTTTTTGGACAGGTTGTTTCTTTGTTGCCCAACACTCTGCTCCATACATTATTGCTGGTCTAACAATCGTCTTGTAAATTTTTTTCTTCAACTTCAAAGATATACGTTTGTCACACAAAATATCACTGACACTTCACCACTTAAGCCACCCTGCTTGGATTCTATGTATAACATCTTCATAAATCTTCCCATCTCTTTGTATAATCGAGCCTAAATATCGGAAACGATCTCTCTTAGGTATCTCTTGGCCATCAAGCTTCACTACTTCCTCATTTGTGTTCCGAATATCACTAAAATTACACTCCATATACTCTGTTTTAGTTCTGCTTATCCTAAAGCCTCAAGCTTCCAAAGTTTCTCTCCACAATTCTAATTTAGCATTGACTCCTGCTCTAGTCTCGTCCACTAAGACGATGTCATTGGCAAAAAGCATACACCAAGGCGCCTCATCTTGTATTCCTCGCGTTTATTCATCCATAACCAAAGTAAAGAAGTAAGGGCTTAAAGCCGAACCTTGGTGTAAACCTACTGTAATAGGAAAATCGCCGGTCTCTCTTGTGATTGTTCTAGTTGTGGTCGTTGCCACTTCATACATATCCTTAATTACTTCAATATACCGAATAGTTACTGTTTTATTATTTAACACTCACCATACTATGTCTCTAGGGACTATCATATGCTTTTTTTAGATCTATAAAAACCATATGTAGATCTTTCTTATTCTCCCTATAATTTTACACAAGTCTCCATTGTTGACCTCCCAGGCATAAACCCAAACTGATTCTCAGACACTGTAGTTTCTAGTCCAGTATATGTTCAATCACTCTCTCCCAAATTTTCATCGTATGACTCATTAATTTAATTGCTCGGTAGTTTGAGCAACTTTGTATATCTCCTTTATTTTTATATATAGGTACTAAAATACTCTTTCTCCATTCATCGGGCATCTTCTTAGTCCTCAAAATTTTATTAAATAATTTTGTTAGCCAATCCACTCCTACAACCCCAAGAAAGTTCCAAACTTCAATGAGTATATCATTTTGTCCTAAAGCTTTATCTATTTTCATCCTTCCTAGAGCGTTTCGAACCTCCGAGGTCCTAATTCTACGGAATACATATGCTCTCGACTCTCCCTCGAGTTCTCTATATTTAAGTTGCCCACAACCTTTTCATTTAATAACTTCTCAAAATAATTTTGTCATCTTTCCTTAGTTTCCTCATCTTTTACTAAGACTCTTGAATCCTCGCTCTTAATACACCTAATTGTATCCAGATTTTTTGTTTTTCTATCCCTTTGTTTAGCAAGCTTATAAATGTTATTTTCTCCTTCTTTTATTTTTAATTTTGTGTATAAATCATCATAAGTTTTTTCTTTTGCATCTCTGACCGTTTTCTTAACTTCTTTTTTAATGGTTTTATATCTCTCAAAATCCTCTTCATTTCAATTCTTTTGTCATATATTGAAGATTGATCTTTTTTCTCTTACAATATTTTAGAGTTCTTCTTGTCACCACTATGTTTCTTTATTTAGCAACCCTCTATCTTTAGATTCTCCAAGTACCTCCTTTGAAATTTCTCTTATGTACGTAGCCATTTTAGTCAACATCATGTTTGCCCCCCTTCCCAATTTCATGATGCTCCTTTAAAGACTTTATCTCTAAAAACCTCTAGTTTATTTCTCTTCAAGTTCCACTACCTATTTCTTAGGTTCCTAGTCTCCTTCCTTACACATATGTGTTTTCCAATCTTAATATCCAATACCATTAATCTATGTTGTGAGGTTAAACACTTTCCTGGTATAACTTTACAATCTTTATATGTCAAGCGATCCACATTTCTAGTGATGAAAAATTATTTTAACTCCTATTTGTCCCACTTTTAAAAGTTATCAAATGTTCCTCCCTCTTCCTAAAATAAGTATTTGCAGTATAAGATCATACGAAGCCGCAAAATCTAATAGAGCTTCTCCACCATCGTTCTTATTTCTAAATTCATGTCCTCCATGCACCCTCTCATATCGCATATTATCTTCTCCTACATGTCCATTGAAATCTCATCCGATAAATAGTTTCTCACCTAACAGTACTCCTTGAATTATCTCATCCATATCTTTCCAAAATTTATTTTTAGCATGTGCATCTAATCCTACTTGGGATGCATAAGCACTAATAATATTAATTATGTTTTTTTCCTAATACAAGCTTAATTTGTATTATTCTATCCCTATTCCTATTAACACCTACTACATCGCTTTTGAATTTCTTATCTACTAAAATTCCTACTCCATTTCTATTTCAAATTTTACCGGTATAATATAATTTAAAACCATCTATCTCTTTAGCTTTCTCCCCTACCCACTTTGTTTTTTTTAAATAAGCTATATTAATATTTGTAGTTTCCTGTCAATGTTCCTATATTTCAAGTCGCTAACCTAAGCCTATTTTTCTAGGCTATCTTCTTTACCTGAACACATCCAGATTGGTACAGGAACTCTCGCTCATTTTTCACCGCACCCGAGCGCCGGTGCGACGCTCCTTGCACATTTTTCGAAGCGCCCGAGGCAGGCACAACGCATCGCTTCCAGATAATACCCTAGCATTTACACGTATATTATTAGGATTCATGTTCATAATATTTGACAAAGTTTTGTGCTGGCTATCAACTGCCTAATGCAACCCTCCTCTTTACCCGGTTTGTAGTCGGATTCCTGACTTAGGACAGACAATGGCGGAGTTAGATTTTTTTTCAAGAGTGCTTAATTTAATTGGCTAGTAAGAAATATATATCGAATGAGAAGGTTAATATAAGGGTATTGTAATTTGTTCTGAGATCATTATCGTAGTTAATGACTTGTATGCATTTAGAAAGAAAATTTCAGTTCAATTCTTTTTTACGCAATTTCTCTTATGTAACTCTAGCTAGGATGTATGACCTTATCCATACGAATAATGTCCTTGTATTGTTCTTGGATGGAGGTTTAATTAATTGCCTGTGAATTCCTTGGTTTTTTTCTTCTTCTTCTTTTATACGGGATTGATGTTGTTTCTACAAAGTCATTTTGCTTAGTTTACATTGTGTAACTTTCATAATTTCGCTGAACAACTGAATATATATTCTATCTTCTAGATAAGAAGCCTACATAGAGCATCCATAGTCTTTAGGCATTTATGCATATTATGCATATTTTCGTCAAAATCCCGCCGCAGTCGTGTGATATTTATACATATTTTACCTTTTCTGCTACAGTCGTGTGACATTTATATTTGAGAATGGATATAGAAATATGCAAAATATAAATGATGAAACATCATGTTTCGTCCGTAATATTTTATAATATTTATTAAAGATCGGACGAAACTCCGATGATATTGTGTATTTTAAAAATTTTAAAAAATTTCGGACGAAACATCATGTTTAGTCCGAGAAAAATCTCAATTTCTTTTTATTTAAACTGAAAATTTAGTTAGTTAATTAAGTGATTAATTAGTTTAATTAGATATTTAGTTAGATAATTAGTTAAATAATTAAGGTTAGTTCTAATTAATCAAATTAAACTTTAATTAACTTAATACCACCACTGCCGTGGGTTTCGGGTTTTTTTTTATGCCAATTTTTGAAAATATTTGCAAAAAGAGGACAGTCGCCAAACTATTTGTGCTTGTGGACAAACAACTAAACTCGCCGTTCCCAATGACGAGTTTAGTTATTTCATGCTCGCCTTTTGGACACGGCGAGTTTAATGCTAATTTTTTTGATAAGCTCGTTGTTTCCAACGGCGAGTTTAGTTTAAAAAATTCAAAATAACTCGCTGTTCCCAACAACGAGGGTTATTGTGCTAAACTATCTATTCGGAATAACGAGGATGTAGGAAATTTCGCATAGGAGAGCCAACACTTGGGAAAAAACCCCATAGTTGTAATTTTATTAGATACTCATTGTTCCCAACAGCGAGTTTAGTAAAAAAAATCAAATTAACTCTCCATTTCCAACAGCGATGATCTTATAGCTACACTCATTGTTGGAAACGGCGAGTTTATTGGGCCACCACTTTATTACCCCGAATACGTAAGAGAATCATTTGACCAAGTTTCTTTGTAACCCTTTCTCATCTCCTTCCCAATTCCAACCAAAACCCTAGTTCTCATCTTCGTCTACTACCTCAATCGTTGGTTGACAAGATCAATTGGTGGAATATCTAACATTCCCCAACAAATCTCTAGCCACTTAGTTCATTTTTTTGACAACATTAAGGTATGTTTTTACTTGACTCATACAATGTATATGGGTAGGGTTATGGTTATGATTAGGATTATGCTTTAACTTTGAATTAAATGTAGGGTTAGGGTTTAGGTTAGGAATTGAAGATGGGTTGTATTTGGTTTGAAGTTAAGGTTGGGTTTATGTTATACACATAAAGTGTTCGATGAATTGCGTAAGTGATCGAATTCTTTGTTATGCACATTCGGTGTTCGATGTAATGCACAAGTGGTGACCCCACATTTGTTAGTGGTGACTTGTTTGTGATCAATTGTAATTGTATGTAGTAGTTGTACCTAAGAATTGTTTGTAGGCATAGAATAGAGAAATGCAATGTACTTAATTATATATGTTACCATTTTTGCAGGCTCAAAATGACACGACCTAGCGGTTCTAAACGCCGTTATCCTAGTGCATCCGAGTGGGAAAAAGCTCATGCAGTGGTAATAGTTGTTATTTATAGTTCCAAACTCCATGGTATAAATCTATTTCATCCAACCAGTATCAGTTAACAACAACTATAATTTCATTGCAGGATGATACTGACACCCCTATCAATGTCCCTCGAACACCACATACACATACAGATACACCTGGGGGTCCCAGTCTAATAGAATCGTTATTACTTAGAATGCAAGCCTCTTACAGATTGAATTTTGTGTGGCAAGGTGTGTCGAAGGACTTGACTTTCTGAAAGCACAAAACGTTGCCTCTACACGATTGCATCATCCCATACCTGGTGGAGGCAGGATTCTAAAGAGTTGCCGTAATGGGGGGTAGTGAAGTTGGATCGGGATCTCCTAACTACTCTAGTCGAGAGATGACTACCGAAAACTCATTCATTTCACCTACTGCATGGTGAGATGACGGTGACTTTACAAGATGTTGCCTTAATTACTGGACTTCCCATAGATGGTATAGCCGTGACTGGAAGTTAGGGCGCCGATAAGTTTCATCTTGTACGACAATACCTCGGTATGGATCCGACTGAACAGGATTTTATTAGTACATCTCTTAAACTTTCATAGCTAATGAAGTCGTTCGATAACTACTTGAATCCAGAGTCGTCTGAGTATCAAGTACACTGCTATACCCGAGCATATCTTATGATGCTCTTTGGTGGTGTGATATTTCCCAACTCAACGAGCAACCAAGTACCGTTGATGTATTTGCAATTGATCGCATATATTATACTAGCCGACCAATTTAGTTGGGGTAGTACTGCATTGGCCGTCCTTTACAGAAATCTATGTCATGCTTTGTTGAAAAATGTTCAGGCGGTAAGACCGATGTTGATACTAAAAATGTGGAGCTAGGAGCGATTCCACATTGGTCGGCCGCGCATTAGAGTCCAACATCCGGTGTGCAGTTTGGGGGTGTTTGGAGTCGATAGGTTTGCTCCGATTGGTGTTTATTGGGCTGGTGACCACACACATCGTGATAACCCATGTGGACCCCCTCACATATTATCCAGATGAGCTCAATCAGTTGCGTGCGGAATGCATAGTATGGAAACCGTACAACAACGAGAGATTGGAGACGTTGCCGCTATGTTGCACAGACCATAGTGAACTTTGGTTGATAAATGCACCACTTATCCACTTCTCCATCGTAGAGCATCATCATGTAGATTGAGTACTTCGAAAATTTGGTCTACAACAAGAGATACCAGCCGCACGAACGTATGATACTACCTTGCATGGTGTCACAGGGATGGGTCAATATCACCATAATTATGTCCATTCTTAGAATGAGCGCCGTAGGGAAATGGTCATTGGTGGAATTCCTCCTTACGATGGACGAATGCATGACGCGTACATTGCATGGTATACTAGGATCACACGGTTAGTAATCACACCTCCTATCAATCCTCCTGCCCGAGTGATACTTCCGATACCAACGCGAGATAGGGAACCATCTCCCGGCCACTTATCTCAACAACCGATGTTCCAACCGAAGGCGAAGACTTTGACAACCTTGGTAAGAAAGTTTAATATGTTCGTTTGTACATTTGATTTTCAAATTCGGATCACATCTTCTAACCGCAATATTGTTGTTTTGTTGAAATATTACATTATAAATAATTGTAGGCGGAGAACGCATGGGAGATTGCTAGAATGGCAGTTCTACCTTTGTCAAGTAGCTCATCCGATGTGACTGATGCTATGAAAGAGTTCACACACGAGATTCTAGCACCGTGTAATTGTTGTGCAATCTAGATGATCTAACTAAATAGATAAACTAGACACAAATTAAAACCTCGCAAGTGTACGAATCGTTTATAGAAGCGTAGTGACAAGCAAGGGTCGATCCCACAGAGATTGTAGAAATTAACTTACTAACCAATAAAATAAGAATCTTAAAGTATTGTTCCAAAAGAAATGATAAAACTAGATCAAGTAGTTCTGAATCACAAATATCTATTAAGTAGTTGGACTTTGATCTCCACCTATAGTCAATAATGCTAAGTCACCTTCTATACTACTCTAATTACTTATGTTTGTTCCTTTAAGGGCATGGTATCTACTCCTTAAAGTAATTGTTTCCCTAAGCCAAGAATTAGGCATGGTATCTACTCTAATTCGTTTCTTTTCTTAAGTATTTAGCATGGTATCTACTAAGTTGCACTTAAGGAAAACATAGGAACGATGGAAACGAACAAACACTCGAAGTTCTAGAAATTGGTATCAGATCAAGATCCTTCAAGTTGATTAAACCAAGAATCCCTAAAGATTCCTGTGTTACAAGCTATGAGCACGAGATACGGGTTGTCTCTATGCTCATATAACAGATTCAGATTTATAATACGCAAACTTGATAAACTCAGGTTCTGCATGGCAGTCGACTTGTTGTCACTCTCAGTCGACTGCTCTTAGACTTCTGAACAAGTTTGATTATTATAAATCTATACCAGTTCAATTAGGTTTAATCAATAAGTAATAGAGTAGCATTCAGAATAATATAGCATTACATGACTACGGTTTCAATCTACCCAACTATGAAATTAGTTCCACATAATAAAACTTTTAATGACTAACAGTTTCGAATACATGATTAAAATAAAAACTAGAAAGAGAAGAAATAAACTGATGATGTTCGGCCAGATAAGTCGACTGGCTGTCACTCAGTCGACTGGCTCGTCCCCTTCAGTGTACTTGATCTCCTTCTTTCTTCGATGCTGAGAGAACAATGCCTGTGGTTGATGATTGATGATTCCCAGATTCCGTGATACCCTTCACTTCTTATTTCAGCCTTTTTATAACTTCTTTTGCCCACATCTGCAGATTTCAATTCTATCTCTTTACATGTTGAATAGATCTGAGTCGATCTTCTCACTTGCCAATCCTGGTTCCCCATCTTAATTAATGAAGAGTTGTTATTTGCAGACAACCTGGGTGTGGATAACTTAATCTTGCTTCGGATTTGGATGAGGATGCATCTTCATCTGTTCTTATCTTCTGACTCGGCTGAATACCAGTCGACTGGTTTTGTCATCAGTCGACTGTGTCGAGACATCTGTAGATTCATGATCACCAGTCAAGCCGACTGTCTCTAGAGTAAGTCGACTGTGCCAAGCATCGTCAGCCTCTCTGTTCAGTCGCCTGTTGGAAGCACCAGTCGACTTATGCCCTGCAGTTTCTGTGTACCATCCTCAAAATCCTGAATCTGCTTCGTTTTGCTGCTTTAGGCCGTTTCCTACGGAAAAGAGAAATTAAGAGTAAAATACCACATATAGAGTATTTAAATGTCCAATTGCAGTAAGATTATTGCTCCTAAATGTGAATAATATTGGATTCATCAAATACCCCCAAACTTAGCTTTTGCTTGTCCTCAAGCAAAATTAAACTACAAGCATCTCTTGAACATCTTGACCCTTCCAACATTTTCCTCAGAGAACTTGCTACATTAAGTGTCAAGGTTAGAATAAGCATTAAGATAGGTCTAAACAAGTTTTGATTCAAATGTTAATCACTTATTCACACGAATACTTAACTTGAATATCAAATAATAGTATGGCCAATGCCTCTGCAACATAATCATGATTAAGGTTAGCAAGCTCAACTATATTTCAACTCCAAATTCTCACCATGGTATACACTCACAAAGAAATATAGCTCTCATTGACATGGGACATTCAAATTAGATCTCGTGACAACTTTCATTACTTGGATGAAACCATATGCTTGATCTTGCTATTATATCTTCACACCATTGATTTGCATGTTACTTGGATCAAAAGGTCTTTTATAGGTTGTAATGGGGCCATGGGTGAGGGTTTAAACAATTGAAGGGAAAAGGAAAACAAAATTCTAAAGAATTAGTAGAGCAACTTGTGTTGTTCTAAGAGATTTTTTTTTTTTTTTTTTTTTTAGGCCATATATAACAGGCCTATACTTTATTTCTACCAACACCTTTCCCCCATCCATAACTCAGCAATTTACAACTTTTCATTTTTTCTTATGACAAATCCTCCAACTCTTCTTTATATTTTCATCCCCTTCGTCTTGTCATACCACATCTCTTTTACAATTCTTGTTCTACTAACTCAATAGATATAGGTAAGGTGACCTATTCATCTAGTCTTTGGTTAAGGATGATGTGTCTTACAAAAAGAAAGCTTTTATAGGCTTCAAAGGGGTAACTAGTGGATAATTGATGTTGGGTAGGCTATTTGTCTTTGGTGATAGAATTTTAGGTGCCTTAATCATTTCCAAGTTTTTATGCAAAAACCAACTAAGTTTCAAAAAGTAGCAAAAACAAGTTCTAGATCATCTCAAGAATGCAGTCAACTGAGATCTTCAAGTGTGTGGCTCTCTCAAAAGAAATAAATAAGGCTCAAAAACTCACAATTTGTGTAGTTAAGTTTACTCACAGTTGAACTTGCTATTCTCTTTCACAATTCGTTAAATTGACATAGCCAAATGAATGAAAGTTCCAAGTATGATCCATATGATAAGTTATTAACATTTTTAAAGGTAAAGACCACACTTAATACTAGTTCTCCACTCTTTACCTATAGTAACTGAGCTCATTTCTCATCATTGTGGTTAGAAAAGACTCAACATCAAGAGACTCCAAATGTGACTAACTACCCCCAAACTTAGATGTAACATTGTCCTCAATGTTTGAAATAAAAATTTAAAATAGGCATATGTTACCATCCGGTTTGAAGGAATAAAAAAAAAAAAAACTAATAAAAAAAAATAAAGAGAAAGTGTAAGTACTCCCCTGAAAATTGGGTTGCCTCCCAATAAGCGCTGTGTTTCCCGTCTTCAGCTAGACTTGATGAGTTCATGCAATGTATTGAATAGTTTGAAGATTCACATCTTCCTCTTGCGGATCAAGACTCATCTCAATATACGGCTTTGCCCTATGCCCGTTCACCTTGAATGTTTGATTTTTCTCTTTGCTATGAACCTCCAACGCTCCATGTGGAAAGACTTTTGTAACAATGTATGGGCCATACCATCGTGACATAAGCTTGCCTTGAAAGAGTCTTAATCTTGAGTTGTATATCAATACCTTTTGTCCTTCATAAAACTTCTTCCTTGCTAGCTGTTTATCATGGTACATCTTGGTCCTTTCTTTGTACAACTTTGCATTTTCATATGCGTCGTGCCTCAATTCTTCAAGCTCGTTCAGTTGCAATCTTCTTTTGTCACCTGCTTGTTTCATATCAAAATTGAACCTTTTAATGGCCCAATAAGGTTTGTGTTCCAACTCCACTGGCAGATGACAGGCCTCTCCAAAAACCAGACGGTACGGTGACATGCCGATGGGTGTCTTGTATGCAGTTCTGTAGGCCCATAATGCATCATTCAAGCATAGTGACCAATCCCTTCTACTTGTATTTACTGTCTTTTCCAGAATGTTCTTGATCTCTTTGTTGCTAATCTCCACTTGCCCACTGGTTTGAGGGTGATATGGAGTACCCACTCTATGTGTAATCCCATATTTCTTCATCAAAGAAGCAAATGGAAAATTATTGAAGTGGCTACCTCCAGCACTAATTATTGCTCGTGGTGTACCGAACCGGGTGAAGATGTTTTCCTGCAAAAACTTGACAACAACTTTGTGATCATTAGTTTTTGAGGGGACAGCCTCGACCCATTTAGACACATAATCTACACCCACAAGAATATATAAATAACCAAATGAGTTAGGAAAGGGACCCATGAAGTCGATTCCCCAAACATCAAAAAGCTCGATTACTTGGATGTTTTGCAGTGGCATTTGATTTCTAGAAGAGATGTTGCCTGTCCTCTAGCATTTGTCACAAGTCCTGTAAAAAGAAAAAGCATCTTTGAATACATTAGGCCAATAAAAACCAGATTGTAATACCTTAAGTGCTGTTCTTTTTGGTCCAAAGTGTCCTCCACATGCATATTGGTGGCAATGTTGTAGAATACTCATTTGCTCTTCTTCTGCCACACATCTTCTTATAATTTGATCAGGGCAGAATTTGAACAAATAAGGATCATCCCAATAATAGTGCTTGCACATGGCCACCAGTCTCTTTCTTTCTTGACTTGTCATACCTGGAGGGAAAACATGAGCAGTGAGATAATTTACAATATCTGCAAACCATGGAAGTTGTATATTTATTTCAAATAAATTTTCATCTGGGAAATTTTCATTAAGTGGGGGCACAATTCTTTCTTCCTTATGCTGTAATCTGGACAAGTGATCTGCCACAACATTGTCACTTCCTTTCTTGTCTCTAATCTCACGGTCGAATTCTTAAAGCAACAGCACCCATCTGATCAACCTAGGCTTAGCATCCTTTTTAGCAAACAAATATCTCAAAGCAGCATGGTCAGTGAAAATAATGACTTTAGATCCAATCAAATATGATCTAAACTTCTCTACAGCAAAAATGACAGCTAACATTTCTTTTTCAGTAGTAGAATAATTAAGCTGTGCATCATTTAAAGTTTGAGAAGCATAGTAAATAGCATGAGGTACCTTATTGATTCTCTGACCTAAAACAGCTCCCAAAGCATAATCACTTGCATCACACATAAGCTCGAAATGATGGTTCCAATCTGGTACCATGATAATAGGTGCAGAAATGAGAAGATTTTTCAATGTAATGAAAGCATTTGTGCACTCTTCTGTCCATGCAAACTCAACATCCTTAGCCAAAAATTCACAAAGGGGTCTGGAGATTTTGGAGAAATCTTTTATAAATCTTCTATAGAACCCTGCATGTCCAAGAAAACTCCTTACACCCTTGACTGTAGTAGGAGGGGGTAGTTTTGATATGATGTCAATTTTTGCCTTGTTCACCTCTATGCCCCTTTTTGACACCACATGTCCCAAGATAATACCTTGTTGTACCATAAAATGGCACTTTTCCCAATTCAGCACTAAATTGCATTCTTCACATCTCTTAAGTACAAGCTGCAAATGGTTAAGGCATTCATCAAAACAAGATCCAAAAACACTAAAATCATCCATAAATACCTCGATGAACCTTTCCACCATGTCTGAAAATATACTCATCATGCATCTCTGAAATGTAGCTGGTGCGTTGCACAATCCAAAGGGCATCCTCCTGTATGCAAAAGTACCAAAAGGGCATGTAAAAGTGGTCTTTTCTTGATCTTCTGGAGCAATAGCAATTTGATTATAGCCACTATAACCATCTAAAAAACAATAATGACTATATCCTGCTAATCTTTCTAACATTTGATCAATAAAAGGAAGAGGGAAGTGATCTTTCCTGGTTTCGTTATTCAGCTTCCTGTAGTCAATGCATACCCTCCATCCTGTGGTCACTCTCGTAGGGATAAGCTCATTCTCTTCATTCTTCACCACTGTGACTCCACTTTTCTTAGGCACTACATGTATAGGGCTCACCCATTTGCTATCTGAGATAGGGTAGATGATACCAACATCTAGTAGCTTCAAGACCTCTGTTCTTACCACTTCCTTCATGTGTGGATTAAGCCTTCTCTGTGCTTCCCTGCTAGGTTTTGCATTGTCTTCAAGAAGTATTTTATGCATGCATTTGGATGGACTTATTCGCTTGATGTCTGCAATGGTCCATCCTATTGCACCCTTGTGTTCTCGCAGTACCCTTAGCAGCTTATCTTCTTCTTGTGCACTCAAATTTACAGCAACTATCACAGGTAGCGTCTGGTTCTCACCCAAATATGCGTGCTTCAGATGTTCAGGCAGCGGCTTAAGCTCCACGTCTGGTGTCCTGGTAACAGTCGACTGGTTACAAAACCAGTCGACTGGTATTGAGGAAATAGAAGTGTTATCAGACACAAGATTTTCAAATGCAGGTGCAAGCTTACCTGAATATGATTTTGGAGTTTCAAGGTAATGTACTGTCTCTGCAATCCTCCAGTCATCGTATTCCTGTTCAACATGAGACAATGTTAGAGATTGTGTAATTGTGGTTTGTAGTGGTTCAATGCTATGTACCTGAAATGTTTGATCAACAATCTCCTGTACCACATCAATATTATAACATTCATGATCATCATGTGGTAATTTCAGTGCATCAAACATTTTAAATTCAACATTTTCTCCATTTATTTTCATACTTATAGTACCCTTTTTAACACAAATTTTTATATCAGCCGTACTCATAAAGGGACTACCTAAAATGATCGGTAAAGAAGATGGCATTGAAGAGTCCTCCATATCCAACACAACAAAATCTGCAGGCAAAATGAAATCATTTACCTGAACTAGGACATCTTCCAAAATACCTCTAGGTCTTCTGATGCTGCGATCAGCCAACTGCAAAGTAATGGATGTTGGTTTGAGTTCCCCCAATCCTAGCTTTTCGTAAACAGAGTAAGGAAGAAGATTGATGCTTGCCCCCAAGTCTAGCAGTGCCTTTTCAAAGAAGTGCTCACCAACCCTGCAAGGAATGGTAAAACTACCTGGGTCCTTCAGTTTAGGAGGTAATTTCCTTAACAAAATGGCGCTCACTTCCTCTGTCAAAGCCACATCCTCCCTAACCTGAAATGTTCTTTTGTGAGTACAACATTCTTTCAAAAATTTGGCATAAGAAGGAATTTGTTTAATAGCATCAAGTAGGGTGATATTAATTTCTACCTTTCTGAGAGTTTCAAAGATATCAAGTAAATGTTGTTTTTTCTTTTGCTTGACTAACCTTTGAGGGAATGGTGGCAAAACTGTCCTTTCTTTTTCACTTACCTTGTTAGATCCCAACACTTTTGATGGTTGTGTGTCTGATTCGTCTGCGTGTGTTCCAACCTTGCTGTCAATTATCTTACCATTTCTTAGGGTTGTTACTGATTTGAGCTGTTCTTGGCCTTTAGGGTTGGGTATAGTTTGTGATGGGAGTTCTCCTGCCTTTCTTTCACTCAACTCCTTCGCGATTTGACCGATTTGGGTTTCCAATTTCTGAATTGCCTGCCCTTGTTGGTTGCTTGTTTGATGTTGTTGTTGGAGCAATTGAAGAACGGTGGATTCAAAATCCAACTTCTTCTGTTCTTGACTTGGCCGATCATACCCACTTCCCATCTGGAAGTTCTGTGCATGTCCTTGTGAAGATTGAGTGCCTTGATTGTTGCTCCATGAGAAATTTGGATGGTTCCTCCACCCTGGGTTGTATGTGTTCGAGAAGGGGTTGTTCTTTGGTGGAAACACTCCTTGTCCCACATAATTTGCATGCTCCTGATCTGTGAAAGAAGACATGGGACACGTATCAGTCGTATGATCAAAATGAGAACAAATTGCACAAATTTCTTTTGTTTGATTTTTTACACTGCCCATTGTTGTCATTGCATTAACAAGCATATCAATTTTTTTGTTCATGTTTACCATTTCTAATTGTATGTTATTACTACCAGAAATTTCGTAAACTCCCTGTTTTTTAGAAATGCCTCTTCTCCTTGTTGAGAATTTCTGTGGGTTCTCGCTGAGTTCTTCAAATAATTCGATGGCCTCCTCACCACTTTTCCTCATCAAGATCCCGTTGCAAGCTGAATCCACAATTGCCTTATTAGTATCATTTAAACCCTCATAAAATGCTTGTACCTGATCATCCTTAGGCATGTTGTGCGTAGGACACTTGAGAAGCTTGTTCTTGAAGTCCTTCCATGCTTCGAAGAATAAATCTCCATCTTTTTGTTGGAAGAGTTGAATCTCACTTTTTAGTTGTTTGGTTTTCTGGGCTGGAAAGAATTCTTTCAAGAATTTTGTTGCCAATTGCTCCCATGAATTAATTGATCCTGGTTCCAAAGAATTATACCACAATTTAGCATTAAGTTTTAAAGAGAATGGAAACAAGATTAACCTGATTTGTTCAGGGGTAAGTCCTTGGACGCTTTGTGTTCTGCAAAGATCAAAGAAGTCTTGCAGATGGAGGTGAGGCTCCTCGTCTGGTTTGCCACTAAAGTGGGGAACCATGCTAAGTAATTGGGGAGATAGATGCATATTCTCTGTAACATTAGGTTGATAAGCAATGCAGGAAGGTTGCTCAATATTCTTAGGTGTGAATTTGTCCTGCATTGGTACTCGATTTGGTACTTTCTCAGCCATTGCTGCTTGTGAATTGGATCTCTGTGCAGTCGACTTGTTCCGTGCACCAGTCGACTGGTTTGTTGCAGACAACCGACCTAGTCTATGCAATGTGCGTTCTGTTTCTGCGTCAATAGGTAGTAGCTCTGGACGAAGTGATCGTCTCCCGTGCATTCACCAGAATCCTGTAACCTAAAAGAAAAATATTTATTAATAAAAGAAAAAAAAATGAAAACTATTTTACTGATTTGTAAGTTAAAATACTAAACAATCCCCGGCAATGGCGCCAAAAACTTGTTGTGCAATCTAGATGATCTAACTAAATAGATAAACTAGACACAAATTAAAACCTCGCAAGTGTACGAATCGTTTATAGAAGCGTAGTGACAAGCAAGGGTCGATCCCACAGAGATTGTAGAAATTAACTTACTAACCAATAAAATAAGAATCTTAAAGTGTTGTTCCAAAAGAAATGATAAAACTAGATCAAGTAGTTCTGAATCACAAATATCTATTAAGTAGTTGGGCTTTGATCTCCACCTATAGTCAATAATGCTAAGTCACCTTCTATACTACTCTAATTACTTATGTTTGTTCCTTTAAGGGCATGGTATCTACTCCTTAAAGTTATTGTTTCCCTAAGCCAAGAATTAGGCATGGTATCTACTCTAATTCGTTTCTTTCCTTAAGTATTTAGCATGGTATCTAGTAAGTTGCACTTAAGGAAAACATAGGAACGATGGAAACGAACAAACACTCGAAGTTCTAGAAATTGGTATCCGATCTAGATCCTTCAAGTTGATTAAACCAAGAATCCCTAAAGATTCCTGTGTTACAAGCTATGAGCACGAGATACGGGTTGTCTCTATACTCATATAACAGATTCAGATTTATAATACGCAAACTTGATAAACTCAGGTTCTGCATGGTAGTCGACTTGCTGTCACTCTCAGTCGACTGCTCTTAGACTTCTGAACAAGTTTGATTATTATAAATCTATACCAGTTCAATCAGGTTTAATCAATAAGTAATAGAGTAGCATTCAGAATAATATAGCATTACATGACTACGGTTTCAATCTACCCAACTATGAAATTAGTTCCACATAATAAAACTTTTAATGACTAACAGTTTCGAATACATGATTAAAATAAAAACTAGAAAGAGAAGAAATAAACTGATGATGTTCGGCCAGATAAGTCGATTGGCTGTCACTCAGTCGACTGGCTCGTCCCCTTCAGTGTACTTGATCTCCTTCTTTCTTCGATGCTGAGAGAACAATGCCTGTGGTTGATGATTGATGATTCCCAGATTCCGTGATACCCTTCACTTCTTATTTCAGCCTTTTTATAACTTCTTTTGCCCACATCTGCAGATTTCAATTCTATCTCTTTACATGTTGAATATAGATCTGAGTCGATCTTCTCACTTGCCAATCCTGGTTCCCCATCTTAATTAATGAAGAGTTGTTATTTGTAGACAACCTGGGTGTGGATAACTTAATCTTGCTTCGGATTTGGATGAGGATGCATCTTCATCTGTTCTTATCTTCTGACTCGGCTGAATACCAGTCGACTGGTTTTGTCATCAGTCGACTGTGTCGAGACATCTGTAGATTCATGATCACCAGTCAAGCTGACTGTCTCTGGAGTAAGTCGACTGTGCCGAGCATCGTCAGCCTCTCTGTTCAGTCGCCTGTTGGAAGCACCAGTCGACTTATGCCCTGCAGTTTCTGTGTACCATCCTTAAAATCCTGAATCTGCTTCGTTTTACTGCTTTAGGCTGTTTCCTGCGGAAAAGAGAAATTAAGAGTAAAATACCACATATAGAGCATTTAAATGTCCAATTGCAGTAAAATTATTGCTCCTAAATGTGAATAATATTGGATTCATCAGTAATCGATCTCTTGATATTGTTGGTGAGGGGCCTGCATTCGATGCATTTATGGAAGCACATCGTTTGTCAAGTCAGCGTGGGCGTGCACCGCCTCCCACTGCGCCAACACAACCTGAACAAGAGATTCAACCGAAGAAGATTAGGGGCAAGGTTCCGAACTCCATAGAGTATCTCAAGCCGACGAACTTCTCGTATCTCAAATAACACAAAAGACCCCAACTCCAAAAAAGTGGAAAGCTGTCACGCACCGACATTGTAAACAGACAACTAGGTACACGCCGAGATAGGAAATTTGTAAATTTGGGTTCTAAAGATGTGGTTGTGAACTTGATGAAATCTTATGAAGTTGTGTATTTGATGGTTTCGTTTAGTATGAAAGATGTCAAATTAGTATGAAGTTGTCATGTTTTCATATTGTATGTAGTTGTGTTGTTTCCTTATGTTAACCAAGTTATGATCCTTTACCATGTTCCGGCTTGTATTAATATTTTGAAGCAATTTGTGCTTGTTGCAATTATGTTTGTGGCAATTGTGGTGACTTTTGAAGTTGTATGGGTTCTCATTATGTGTTCGTATTACCCATTAATTTATGTGTATGTAAATGAGGATGTTTGTAATAGACAAAGGAACTGTGGTGTTGTATGTAGAAAAGAATTTGGTTGCTAATTGAACAATAGTTTCTGTGATTCAATTAGTAAACTCGCTCTTCCCAATGGCGAGTTAAGTATGTTTACTCTCGCTGTTGGGAAGAGTGAGTTTGCTACTTGTAAATTTTTTGTTGCTTTTGTTCAATAAACTCGCCATTCCCAAAAGCGAGTTTAGTTCTTTCTCTATCGCTCTTGGGAATAGCGAGTTATTCTTATGGATCCAACAGAGGCTTTTCGACTCTCTGTGAAATCACAAAAATCCTCACAGTCGCTGTTCCTAATAGCGTGCTTAGTACATACGTACTTGCTGTTGGGAACAGCGTGCTTATACTAGTTTGCCTTTGACAAGCACGCTGTTCCCAACAGCGAGTACATATGTACTAAGCGCGCTATTGGGAACAACGACTGTGAGGGTTTTTGTGATTTCACAGAGAGTCGAAAAGCCTCTGTTGGATCCATAATAATAACTCTCTATTCCTAAGAGCGATAGAGAAAGAACTGAACTCGCTTTTAGGAATGGCGAGTTTACTAAACAAAAGCATTCAATAATTTACAAGCAGCAAACTCGCCTTCCCAACAGTGAGAGTAAACATACTTAACTCGCCGTTGGGAAGAGCGAGTTTACTGATTGAATCACAGAAACTTTTGTTCAATTAGCAAACAAGCAATTTCCATTTACATACAAATAACTTAATGGGCACTATGAACAAATAATGACAACCCGTACAACTTCAAAAGTCACCACAAATGCCACAAAAATGAGCACAACACGTACAAATTGCTTCAAAATAGTAAGACAAGTTCAACAAGAACACAACAAGCACAAAAGATTAGAAATAGTATTACAAGTTCAACATGAACACAACAACCACATAAACCAAGAAATAGTAATACAAGTTCAACCTGAAGGCTTCAACGACAAAAGATTTGAAATAGTAATACAAGTTCAACATTTATACAACAACCACTAACATGAACACAGTAGGAAAATATTAGGTAGCTTACAACCTTCAAGAAGCACGAGATGATGATGATATATTACAATTAGATCCAATAATATTACAAAAGCAAAGGTTGAGTTAAGTCATCATCCTGGTTGCTATGCTAATGATGATGATATATTCAGCCTTCCTGTTCCTTGCCGCGATGATGATCCTGTAAATATGGTAAAAATTATATGTTATTTTAAAGTAGATTGTGCATATGCAAGAAAATTTTGAACAAGTAATTATCTAACCTATGTCCGTTCCTCAGCAACAATACTTGTTGTGACCTTTTAAACCCCATTTTGAACAAGTTATAACTGGACAGCTCGTATTATCTCCCACATCCATATCGCTGCGAATACGTTTGGTCCATGGACGACCTTTTCTACATCTTCTAAGACTTGGATCAGCGGTCAGTTTTGGACCAGTTTGGATTGGCCAATATGCTTCGTTGGGCATTTGGTAGAAGACAGGTGACAAAGTTAGAATTAAGTTTTTCACTGAAAAGTATTGATCTACAAAGGGCGATAGTCAATAGCCCTAAATGCACACGCCACCAAAACCAGTGGACATGGGTAGGACATGGTATAGCTGAATTTTTTGACACGTACAAAAGTGCGATTCCAAATCCACCGTATGCAATTTACCACCCTTTTGATGAACACGTTCCTTTCTAAGTCCCGTTTTAATTTGGAACACACCCGTGTATGACTGGACATTATAACCTCATGCATATTCGCCCTCTCACGCTCCACAGCAAGAATCTCTTGTACTGCGGGAGTGAATTCTTTGCCCTCACTTAGAAGCTTCGAAGCCAATTGACGACGTTGGGTGAAGTATAGATTGAGGCGATAGAATATCATCTCGATAATTGCAGTTACTGGCAAACTACGAACACCTTTCAAAACCGAAATGAATACTTGGGATATATTTGTAGTCATCATTCCATAATGACGTCCTCCATATGCTCATATTGACCATTTTTCAAATGGTTTCTTCTTCAGCCACATGACAGCCTCGGGTTTGAACTTTTCTATTTTTGCAAATTTCTTCTCAAACTTCTTTGGTTGATTTTGACATGCAACCACCTTCAGTTTTTTTCTCACAGCTTTATCATGAAATTTGGTAAAAAAAAATTGCAGCAAAGTGTCGCATACAAAACCTATGATATGCATAAGGCTCATTCCATGCACCGTTCATCACAGATAAAATACCCGGATGATGATCAGAGATGATACACATTCCCTGCCGATCTGTTACAAATTTTTGAATACAGGACATAAACTATGACCATGTAGCTATACTTTCACTATCGACTAGTGCAAAAGCAAAAGGAAATAACTGGTTGTTTGCATCAGGAGCAACGACTATTAATAGAAATCCTTTATACTTTCCATACAAAAATATGCTATCAACGCTTATAACTGGCCTGCATTATTTAAACCCTTCAATCGATGGCCCAAATGCCCAAAACACCGATGATATGGCTAAAATGGGATTAAATCGGGATCGTTCAGATCGGGCACGAATCTTAAAGTTTACAGGGGAAAAATGGTAATTTCACCTACAGACGGGTCCGAAATGGAAAATGGGCTTCTCTTCCGAAGCCCGATAACCCATAAATAGATCCATTTGACTGGGTACGGGTTCCAACCCGTTAAGGACCAGTTTAGCAGGATATGAAGAAATCCTGGCTTGTCCTTATCTAAGGGAGGAGGTTTTAACCACTTCTATCCATTCACGCCGGGGAGTAGGGATTCGTTCTTATCCTGAAGCAGGTCCCTATGGCGACTATAAATACCCCCTACCTCCTACCGTTACAAGGTGATCATTCTTTACCTACCTAAAGCTTCTTTTGATATTCTTTTTTGAGTATTGACAAGAGCGTCAGAGGGTGCATCGCCGGGATCCATCCTGGTGTTTCGTACTTTGTGCAGGTCCGTGCAGCTGCGAGGAGCTGCGAAGAGGTCAGATTTGAACCATTCGAGTTCGTGCGAATCCACAAATTCATCTGATTGCCACCACACCGAATTCAACGGTAACAGAATGGCGCCGTCTGTGGGAACCTCGAATAGCTATCCGACCCTCCTCCCTCAACAAAAGCCACTCCTCGCCATGCCTCCAAAGAAGGGAAAGTCCGCGACCTCTGACCGTCGAACAATCTCTATTCTCCCTCCGCCCGTCCAACCGGCCCTGCAGCTCTAACAACCCATTCCAAAATCCGTTCAGCAGCCTCTAGGGCCCCAAGTGGTCGTAGGGGAACCCTCTTGACGAAGCCATCAGAAGCAACCCACGCACCAGGTCCACTTCTCCGTGCACAACCCTTCCACGAACTCCATGGCCTCCTATAGCCCTCCAACTCCGAGAGATCTGCCGGATGTTCTCAACAACCGGAAGAACGATCTAGATATTTGAATCCGCTTGGATGAGAGGCGGACCCGTGATGGGGACCATCGCCAGGAGCGTCAGAGGGACCGATCACCCTGCAGAACAGATCGCAGAGGGTCCACCTCTCCCAGGGGGCGGAGAGAGTTGCCCCAGCATCGCCAGAGAAGAAGTCGCTCCCCGGTCGGCCATCCTGCCCTATGAGCTCATCGGGAGCAGGAGGCCCCTGTTACCAGGGTAGAGTTCCAACAGTTCCAGGAGGCATTCCTTCGGGTGCTCAATGCCGCCCCCAACAACGGCCAACGAGCTCCTAGTCCTCGGCCAGCTCTCATCCATCGCCGCCCATCTCCTGATCATCACCACCGCTTTCCAAGTCCTCAGCCAACTCTGAGCCATCGCCGTCGCTCTTCCAGTCCTCGGCCAGCTCCGAGCCATCGCCGTCGCACCCCCAGTCCACGGCCTACTCCAAGCTACCGCCACCCAAGCCCCAACCATCTTCTACATGAAGATGAGTCTCGCGGCTCAGCTAGGCATGACCAAAGAGAAGACTCGGTCTACCGCTATCTCCACGAGATGGAGAGGCGCCTGGGCCAGCTAGACAAAGATGAAGAACAACGGGCGAGGAACCTCCGCCCGAGCAAGGCCCCCTTTCTCCCCCACTATCATGGAGGTGCCCGTTCCTGAGAGCTTCAAGCCTCCACATTTTGAGTCTTACACCGGGGAGTCGGACCCTGCTAATCACATTGAGAGTTTCAAAACTTTAATGATGATCGGCATGACGCCCTTCTGTGCAATACCTTCCCGAACACGCTTAAGGGGTCCGCTCGGGAGTAGTATTCCAGACTTGTTCTGGCATCCATCTTCTCCTTAGACTAGTTTGAAGGCCTCTTCCTCACACATTTCATAAGCAGTCGCCGCTCTGAGAAGACGAGCACCTCATTGCTCTTCCTCAGCCAACATAACGGTGAACGGCTGAGGGATTACGTCAAGTGGTTCACCGCGTAAGCCAGGTCTATTGATTCCCTGGATCAGTCACTGGCTTCTGCTGCTTTCCAATCCAATGTTATCAACCCTGACCTCAGGGCGTCCCTGACCAAGAAGCCTCCTCGGGACTTCTCCGAGATCCTCCTCAGGAGTGAGAAGTATATCCGAGCTGAAGAGGCTCTCAATCACCCCACTATAGAGGGGTCATCTTCCGAGAACAAACGGAAGACTGCTGAGGAAGAAGGAGCTAAGAAGCTCCAAAAAGACAACAGAGGTCAACAGCGCCCTCTCCCCCGCTTCGAAAAGTTCACTCTGCTCAATGCCAGTGTCTCCACCATCTTGATGGAAATTGGGAACGAGGGTATTCTACCACCACCTCCAAAGATGAACACCCTCGGGAAGAAGAGAAACCAGGATAAGTGGTGTTGCTTCTACAGGGACCACGGGTACGACACAAACGACTGTCGGGCCCTGAAGGATGAAACCGAGGCCCTCATTCAGAAAGGGCAGCTCGCTAGGTTCGTAAGGAGGGATAGGGTTGATTCGTCTCCACCCCCAGGGGGCTAACAGGCGAACAGAATAGCATGCAGAGACCCCGAATGTCAAAGCAGAGGCCATCTTGCACCTGATACACGGAGGCTTAATGGGGGAGATTCCAACTCCTCCCGAAAAGCCTTCGTTAGGGAAGTGAACTCCGTGCAGAGCCATCCACCCCCAAGGGCCTTGGAGTCCTTGTTACGTTCTCTGATAGAGATTTGGAGGGCGTCTGAATGCCCCACTACGATGCCCTTGTTATTAACCTCCGAATGGCTAACTTCGATGTGCACCAGATCCTGGTGGACAACGGCAGTTCGGTCAACATCCGCTTCTTGGAGGCGTTCAAGGGCCTCCAGCTGTCGAGAGATCGGTTCAAGCCCACTGGCTACACTCTTCATGGATTCACTGGGGTGCTGGTGACGATCGAGGGAGTTATAACCCTCGATGTGACCGCTGGCAAAATCCCGATCACCCGCACGGAGCTGATGGACATCATGGTGGTGGATGTGAAAGCTGCCTATAATCTTATCCTGGGTCGACCAGGTCTGGCCGCACTCCAGGCTATCCCTTCGGCCTATTACATGAAGATGAAGTTCCCCACCCCCGCAGGACTGGGAGAAGTGAGAGGAAGCCAGGAGGCAGCTCATAAGTGCTACATAACCTCAATGAGAGGCCTAGTCCTCTCCCTGGAAGTCCTCGATCTCCCATAGGGAAGCAGCTAGACTATCTCCGAGCCAGTGGATGAGCTGGAGGAAGTGTCCTTCTCAGACGAAGATGCCACCAAGACCTTCCAGATCAGCAAGGCTCTTTCCCTCTCCATCAAGAAATACATCTCCCAATGCATAAGGGAGAACCGCGATCTCTTTGCCTGGACCGCGGCGGATATGCCTGGGATCTCAATGGAGCTCTTGATGCACCACCTCAGCGTTGCCCCGGGAGTCAAGCCCGTCCAGCAGAAGCGACGCAAGTTCGCTTCCAAGCGTTAACAAGAGATCAAAGAAGAGGTCGAGAAGCTCCTGAACGCCTGATTTATCCAGGAGGTGAACTACCCCGAATGGCTATCCAATGTGGTGATGATTAAGAAAGCCAACGGGAGCTAGAGGATATGCATCGATTTCACCGACTTTAACAAGGCGAGCCCAAAAGATCCATTCCCCCTTCCGAGCATCGATGTTCTAATCGATGCGACCTCCGGCCATGAGCTCCTCAGCTTCATGGATGCCTTCTCAGGGTACAACCAGATCCGGATGTTCCCCCCGGACATCCCAAAGACCTAATTTGTGACTGATCAAGGCCTATCTTGCTACCGGGTCATGCCGTTCAGTTTGAAGAATGCGGGAGCTACATACCAGTGCCTAGTAAACAGGGTCTTCCGAGACTAGATTGGCCGAAACATGGAAGTCTATGTGGACGACATGTTGGTCAAGAGCATCCGAGGGCATGAGCATGTCCTCGACCTCCAGGAAGCCTTCGGGGTGTTGAGGAGGCACAACATGAGGCTGAATCCGAGCAAGTGCGCGTTCGGAGTCTCATCCGACAAGTTCTTAGCGTTCATGGTCAGCCACAGGGGCATAGAGGCCAACCCCGAAAAGATCTAGGCCATACTCAAAATGGCTCCCCCTCCAATGTTAAAGATGTACAGAAACTCACCGGGTGCCTTGCGGCAATTGGGCGCTTCCTCTCCTCCGGGGAGAAGTGCCTCCCGTTCTTCAAGGCCCTCAGGGGGACTAAAGGCTTTGAATGGGGGCAACAGCAACAAGAGTCCATCGACTAGCTCAAGGCATACTTAGCCAACCCCCCATTCCTGAGTAAGCCAAGGCCCGGGGAGGTCCTCTACCTATACCTCACCGCTTCGGAGCAGTCGCTGTCTTGGTAAGAGAAGAAGACAAGATGCAGAGGCCCATCTACTACGTGAGTAAGGTCCTCCGGGATGCTGAACTCCGTTACCCGAAGCTAGAGAAGATGGTTTTTGCCTTGGTTATGGCGGCCCGAAAGCTCCACCCATACTTTCAGTCTCATTCGGTGGTCGTTCATACCGACCAGCCGCTGAAGCAAGTTCTCCATAAACCCGAGATATCGGGACGCTTGATAAAATGGTCCATAGAGTTGAGCCAGCATGACATCAGCTACCAACCCAGAATCGCTATCAAGGCCCAAGCTCTAGCAGAATTCATTGTGGAGAGCACCATTCCCGACCCCTGCTAGTCGGCTACCGAACTCCTGGTCTGGACTGTCTATGTTGACAGGTCCTCGTGTGCCGACGGAAGTGGGGCCGGCATCATCTTGACCGGTCCAGACACTTTTGTTCTACAATACTCCTTCCGCTTAAACTTCTGAACATCGAACAACGAGGCCGAATATGAGGCCCTCATAGCGGGGCTCTGTATGGCCCGCAAAACAGGGGCCAAGCGTGTCCAGGTCTTCAGTGATTCACAGCTGGTCGTGAATCAAGTGTCCGGGGAGTACGAAGCAAGGAATGAGCGCATGGCCAAGTACTTGGTGAAGGTAAAGGGACTACTGGCCTTATTTGAAGATGCTCGACTCCAGCGGATTCCCCAAGAGGAAAATGCACAGGCGGACGCCCTCTCAAGGCTCGCCTCCTCCTCCCTCCAGGGTTTGAAGCAAACCGTACTGATAGAGGTACTCCTGAGACCGAGTATTGAGCAAGATAGCCGAGAGCCAATGGATACTATGCCCCTCACACTTGGGGAGAATTGGATGAAGCCCTTACTTGAGTACCTTAGAGATGGAGTTCTTCCAAAAGATCCAAAAGAGGCGAGAAGGATCAGGACCAGAGTCGAGCGGTACACACTTCTTAATAGAGTCATGTACAAACGCTCCTACACTCAGATCGACAGCCGACCCTACCTGAGGTGTCTCTCCCCCGAGGAAGTGCTCTATGCCCTGAAAGAGGCCCAGGACGGTATGTGTGGCGCGCACTTGGGAGCGAGATCCCTCGTCCGTAAACTCCAAAATTACGGCTACTTCTGGCCCACACTACTTAGTGACTCCGAAGAGTATGCTCGCCAGTGCGATTCCTGCCAGAGATTCTCTCCAATCCGTCGCCTACCACAAGCCCAGCTCTCCTCCTTGGCAAGTCCAGTCCCTTTGGCAATGTAGGGGATGGACTTGCTCGGACCGTTCCCTCCAGCGCCGGGCCAGCTGAAGTTCCTGGTCGTGGCGATAGACTACTTTTCCAAGTGGATCGAGGCCGAACCCCTTCAACGATTACCGAGCACAAGGTCCAGAAGATCTTTTGGAAGAACATTGTTTGTCGGTTCAGTGTACCCCGTATCCTCGTAACCAACAACGGGACTCAATTCGCAGGAGCAACCTTTCGCAACTTCTGCGCCGACCTCCGCATCTAGCAGCGGTTCTCCTCGATATCCCATCCTTAATCCAACGGCCAAGCGAAGAATGCTAATTGACAAATATTCTTCGGCCTAAAGATGAGGCTTGATAAATCTACCAAGGGGTTGTGGGTCGAACAACTTTCCAATGTGCTTTGGAACTATCGCACCACCAAGATTACTCCGACAGGGGATTCCCCCTTTAATCTCACATACGGTTTCGAAGCCATCATCCCTTTAGAAGTGGGCCTGCCTTCACCCTGACTGATAACCTATAGTGAAGAACAGAATGCGAACTAGCTTCGCAACAGTCTGGACCTCATCGACGAGATCCGTGAAAGAGCTTCCATCCAACAGGAGACGTACCGACGTAGGATCACCCAGTCCTACAACAAGAAGGTCCGGCCAACCAATCTTAAAGAGGGTGACCTAGTACTTCAGAAGCTGTCGATCTCCATTCCAAGCAAAAAGGCAAGCTAGCACCCAATTGGGAAGGTCCGTATAGGGTCTCCAGAGTTATTTTTCCAGGCGCATATCAACTCGAAGGCCCCGGGGGTAGGAGAATACCGAGGATATGGAATGCGGAGCAATTGATGAAGTACCAAGAAGGTGTCTAAACACCGCTCCAAGCAACTTCCCCAAGAGTGCTCCATAAAATATGTCAAAGTTTTTTTTTCCTTATCAAAGTGTAAGGGCGGCTCGCAACTTAGAAGCGGCCGCCTAATTGTTTTCAATAAAAGCAATCGATTTCTTCAAGTTCTCTAAGCATTCTAATTATACTACTTTGGCGCTTACAAAAAATATATATTAAACGACACGCTCGGAGTCTAACACTTGGTTCGATTCTGCTTCAACTACTTGCTTTTAAGCAAGTACGAAGTGGTTCACCATTCGGAATTGCTCCCACAGCTGTTGATATTCTTTGAACGACACACTCGGAGTCCAACACTTGGTTCGATTCCACTTCAACTACTTACTCTTAAGCGAGTATGAAGTGGATCACCATTCGGAATTGCTCCAATAGCCATTGATATTCTCTAAACGATGGTTCAGAGTCAACACTTGGTCCGTTTCCGCTTTAACTACTCGCTTATAAGCGAGTATGATGCGTTTCGCCATTCAAAATTTCTCCCACAACTGTTCAAACTAGCTTTAACAGTAAGTTCGGAGCACAACTGTCCCTTAGATTTTCTCCTCAAACCCACCTCCAAGAATGGGTCTTCCCAAGAGTCATACAAAGCTCAACTCAACCGTTCACCAGATAATGCCCGTCGTTCACCGCGTTTGCCATGTTCGCTAGCAAGCGCCGAACAGATGTGTTTCCGAACGAAAAATGGGCAAAGTGCGTTGACCAGTCAATGCCGCTAGTGCCACGTGTTGTTCTCTAGTCGTTCGTCATGTTCGACGCCTCGTTCGACACGTTCGCCGCTGGTCGTCGAATAGACGCGATTCCGAACGTAAAATGGGCAAAACACTGTTGACAAGTCAACGACTTAAGAGCCACGTGTCGCTCGCCTATTGTTCACCACGTCCGCCGCAAAGAATGAGAACTCTCTCAAAATTCGTGCCCAAGTGCAAGAGAGAGTCAAAAATTACTTTACTTTATTTCATCAAAGTTAAAAGATACAAGTCTTATTCTAGATACAAATCTCACACTAGACCAAAATCCACAACAAGAGACTACAAGACTACAAGGCATCAAGAGGCCACCCTAACCCCTCCTAGGGGACGGCGAGCACCATGCTGCTAGCGACCCCTCTCTGCAGACGTCCCCAGGCCAACGAGTCGAGTGGCATCGTCGGCACCCACTCTAACTGTGGCCCCAACGGATGCTCCGCTCGACGAACCGGCCATGCCACTTTGTGCATCCCCGGGACGTCTCGGTATAGGGGGCGAGCAAAGTGCTAGCTTATGGAATGACTTTCCCTGAGCATACTTATCCCGAGGGCAGGAGGTGCTCCTAACATTGCTTCCTTCGGACAACCGTCGCAAACGAGCGTTCTCCGCCTCCAGCTCTACGAATCACTCCTTAAGCGCATCATCGGTGACTCTTATCTTCAACCGAGGCAGTCGAGCTGAACTGGCTCTGTGCGAGGCATCATAAATTATTCTCCGTAGATGAGCCGCCTCACTGCTTTTCTCAAGAACCACGTTCTTGAGTTTTTCCCTCGCAGACTTCGCGTCAAACAGGGAGTGCTAAAGGAATTTGAGCCTTAAACCTTGGTTTACCACCATCGACGGGCATGCCTCCTCACCTTCTGGTGCTGCTTCATCGATTCTCTCTTCTAACCGCTTCATCTCTTTATCACGGTGGGCCAAGATCAGCTTCAGATGGTTCAACTCCAACTCAGCCTTATAAAGCCTCTCCCGATTTGAATGAATCCCAACTTATAGATGCCTTGCTCGGAGCGGATACGGGATGCCTTGCTATCCTGGAGGGAAACAAAAGAGATATAAATCTCTTAGAAGCAGACTATACCTAAAGCTACAAGATAGTTTTACGCTAAGTTAGGGACACATATGTTGAAACATCAAAGCAACTTTCATTACTTAGTAGAGATAAAATAGTGGTGGCCAGTTCACTATTAGGCATCACTACAATCAAACCTACTACTAGAAATAAAAGAAAAGCTACTAGAAACAAAATAAAAGCTATTAAGGGAATCAGGGGTCCACCTCAGTGGGTCCAAGCTCGCGACCACTCCCCCTCAGCTTCCTCTAGCAAGCTCACAAAAGCCATTGCAGGGTCCCCCATAACGAGCCCCTCTTCGTCGCCCCCTACTCATCAACCTCTTCCCCCTCCTCAAGATCTGCCTTAGTGTTTCTTCTCGCCTCATCGGGAAACAGGTAGTAGCCCGTGCGATCAAACCCTGGAACTCGTTCGCTGACGTCTTTCAAGGCCGTGTCGTAGGCCTTCTGCATGTTGTTCTCCAGAAAGCCAATGGCCTTCTTTTCCGCGGCTGCCTTTGCCTTTCAAACAGCGTTGCGCACAGCCTTGCCTCGCTCTAGGGCCACCTTCTCCATCTCAGCTGCCCTCTCCCTAGCGGCCTCAGCCTTCTCCAAAGCAGCACTCTCCTTCGCCTTCGCTAATGCCGCCTCTAACAGGGTTATCTGAGCGGCCTGAGATTCGGCCAGCAAAGCAGCTGCTTCGGACTCTTTCTTCGACCGCAGCCGCTCGGCCTTCTCCCTGTCGAGGGCTGCCTTCAATTCCTTCTCTTGCTCCGCCATTTGCCTCAGTAGGTGGCTGAAGTGGCAGACCGCCTGCAAGAAAGGATTCAAGGGTGAGAATAAGAGTCGACAATCTTGCAAAAGAAAAACAAGAATTCAGTTACCGTCATCTATGCGGCGATCTCCAAAGCAGAGTTGCCCACAGTCCCATGCTCCATGGCAGCCTTGTCTTTGGGGGTGGCCAAATGACGAACAACGTCCATACAGCTCGTCGAATCCCCTAAGAAGTCGTTGTGCCTCCAAATTGCCAGTCGGGGATGAAAATCCTCTTCAGCTCGTCGGTCAAAATCGACTCAGCAACCGCTGTGAGAGGAGGAGCCTCGTGTGCAAGCGTCGCGGAGAGGGGGAGACCATTAGCCGAAGGAGCAGTAGGCGCTGCAGCCGCGGACTCTAAGTCCACAATGGGTGTGGCAAAACTCTCGCTTCTAGTGGCCTTAGACGGCGGCAGTCGAATGAAAGTTCGCTTCCTCTTCTTTTCATCGACCCGCCTAGCACTCAATGAAGAACGCTTGCTCATAATGGCATCAAATTCCATGCTCGGATCTCCTACAAATGAAAGAAATCGAATGTTAAAAATTTCAACTCTTGCAAGCTAGGAGATAAAGAAACACAAGCAAAATGCGTACTAGGGTTCATCAGGCTTAGACCCCCCCCCCCCCCCAAGAGACTTTCCTCTGAGATCTCTTTCCAACTCAACGTGGGCTGATCCAAGAGAATCCCCACCATCCTATCTTCTTTCGGGCTAAGAAACGGTTCTGCTTTCGCCCTCCTCGGCACATCGTCCCTCCAAACGGTCGGGATATCCCACGACACCCTACTTCGAATCAAAAAGTATTTGTACCTCCAAGATTTCATAGAGTCGGGGTTGTCGACTTGTGCGATGCCTTTACGAGCGTTGAGATAGAACCGGTACTCCGTCTTCATCTTCTGGTGAATCTTGTACAACCTATGGAGCACGTTGAGGCGAGGCTCGATCCTAGCGGCCTGGCAGCGAAGTATGAATCCCGTTACGTGTCTCCACATATTCATCATCAATTGAATCGGGCCACGCCAAACTACCGCAGCACTTCCCTCACGAACGGGTGTAGGCGAAGTCGGAGACCCGCATTCAAAGCATCATAGGGAAACACACATACATCCGGAGGGAAAGAAGAACAAGACCTCACGCCAGGACCAGGGAGGAGCAGCTCGAACTCCTCAGGGATCATGAAACACATTTTGATAGTACGAAGGTCCTCCTCGCTAAGCACGATGACAATTTTGTTTGCCTAGTACGATCTTGTGGTTCGTTCTCTTCATAGTGTCGCGTCATGCCATGCTCGATGCGCGCCAGCTCTTTGGTGCTGTACTGCCGAATCCCTCCCAAGCGAGATACAGCTATGGAGTGCCTCCCAAACTCGCCCATCCTTCTCTCTCTCTCCACGATCGTCTCTACTGCGGGCGATGGTTCGACCAACAAACCCTTTCCCTTGTCGACCCTAGGAGTTGCTGTCGGAGGAGTCGCTTCGACACGATCTGAGGGAGAGGTCTCTTCGCCAGACAAAACCCTAGACATCTCTTCAAAACAAAAATAAATTACCTCTGATGTGACGTACACGGTCGGAAAGATCGCCGAAGTTCGGAATAACACACCGGAATCTTGCTCTAGGGGGAGAGTGAATTTTTCTTCAGGTGATGAAAGTGAAAGAGTGGGGTTAAAATGAAAAGGGGGGGGGGGGGTTATAGTTTTCCTTAGTGGGCCTGGGTCGGAAGCTCAAGAGGCCTTTGGGAAATCCTAGAAGGCGTGAAGCCCTAACGGTTAGAAATACCAAAAGGCGGCGGTCAAATCACCAAGAAGTCAAACCGTCAGGAAGTCCAACCGTCCAAGACTATAAAGGTCCCTTGGTCGTTCGACACGTTCGACGCCTTGTTCGACACGTTCACTGCGTTCGCCGCTGGTCGTCGAACAGACGTGTTTCCGACCAAAAAATGAGCAAAATGCATTAACCAGTCAACGCTGCCAGTGCTGTAACGCCCCGGATTCCCATTACCGGATATCCGTGACACTCCCCAGAATCTTTGCCTTCAAATGCATCTCAACACAGTAATAACATGGAAATTTAAAAACTTTTTATTGCCAAATGCGTCATTACATCATTGATTACAACCAATGTCTTGTTCTTGACAAGAATACAAATTACATAAACTCAGTACATCTTATTACAATATACATTACTTCCTTCTGTAAAGTTAACAACTTCGCTCTCTCTGAATGGCAGTCGACGGCTCACTGCCGAAGCTCCGCTGAACAGTCAATTTGCTTCCCTGGGACTTGCTCCTCGGCTTAGGTCTTCTGCTGCGCGACTCTGATATCTCTGCACCTGCTCGAAAGGTAGAAGTCGATACCTAAAAGGTGGGGAACGTCAGTACTTCGACTGACGCAAAGCTGATGATAACAACGATCCTCTAAAATTCAATCACAACCCATTTTGAATGGAAAAGGGAAACGTACATCCTAAATTATGTGGTGCTCGTGTATGCCATGATCTAACAACTAAATGCACCAATCACAAGCCTATTCTAAAGCAAGCAAGACTTGGAAATCTAGATCCGCATGCATCCCATACTACATGCGTCTAAGACCCAAGCATAGCCTAATCTAACGCACGAACAAGAATGCACACGATGCACCTACTCTAATACAATTCAGTTGGGAACGTATGCATCCCATACTACATACTTCCCCAAATCAACTTCGATGGAAATGTATGCATCCCATACTACATACTTTCCAAGGAGTTCACCTCTTGTGATTGTAGGGTTCAATCCCTCGCCATGCACCCTACCCTTGTATCCATCCAGTTCCCAATAGACTGTTCGTTGCCCAAGGAGATTGCAGCGGTCGGTCCATTTCCGCCCTGCAGTGCCCAAGTGGTCACCGCCAGTTGGTACCCGCGTACGGACCTCCTTAGAAACCACGTTGAACCTGGTCCTTACGACCCTTGGTTCCACATGTCCATTTATGGACTCTCGCATGCGTGTTCACCCCTGGCCCGGGTTATGAACAAATATATACCAAACACAGAATACAAACCCGTGTTTTAGGGACGTGAGCACCACGGAAGGTCAATTCCTTCGGGCCTCCCGCACCTTACTTCGGCAAACTTTGGGAATCAACAGATCGAGATACGAGCCGGGGACTCAATCCATGAGCGGCCGAGAACGTATCCCTACGCCTGGAAGATACAACACCGACTATGGTTTACTAGGACTAATGCAATTCCCCAACCCCCTAATAAACCATTCTAACCCCTACCTTACTCTAATTCTTCGGGTAAGAATTAACTGCTTCCATACTTGCCTATCAACCTCTGGCCCCTGGCGACACCGGTCTGGTCCGCCACTTCCCCGACTTGGACTCGTCCAGCAAAATGGCCTACGCCTGCCGCTACCCCGGCTATACATATAAAATTGCCCTGTGAGCTCCACTCACTGGCATGCTCGGACATCCTACGCTCGGCAGAAGTCTAATAATATAGGCTTGATAGGTGTAGGGTATCCTTTACCCTAGTGACTAACTCGAGTCACACATCCCACTCGGGAAAACAACAACCTCAATAACAGAGATCGACCATCCCTAGCCACGAGTCACCGAATCGGCTCACACACAAGAAAAAGTTGCTTTCACAATCCTTAGTCCTAACCCAGACTAAGCAACCTACGGGTTTCCGCCCGAATCTCAACATGGTCATCCCTCTCTCGATACAACTCCGATTGGAGTGTATGGCCCAACCTGGAAAGGTATGATCCTAGGCTATAACTACCTAGTTGATCACAAGCTTAGACTCAACCGTCTAAGTCCTCAAATTAGCTTTTCAAGCTCCAACCTGCGTGCTTCCTGTGCACGGGCTGCACCTTACCAGTAACACAAAATCCTACTCGTTCATCAGAACGACACAAACTCAAATTCTGTAGAAGGGTGTGGGTGTCCTCAACAACTTTCTAGTTGGTCATGAGTACAAATTACACCATTAAATCACCCTAATACGCTCATCTATCATCGATACACCCATTACACAATTGGTCTCTCCAATTCAGAGCATTCAGCTCTACTATCGTCCCCTGTCCAGTCTTACAAAAATCATAAAAATTCAACTGTTTACTGGATTTGCCTCAAATTAGTTTTGTTGGAAAGGTCTAGGTGTCCCCTACAACTCTCTCCTGGGTCATGATCCTCAAAATATGCCTCTAACAGGTCTCAATTTCCCAATATTTACAGAGTGTCGAAACTGGCTGAAAACAGCACAGTGCTCAAACACAAAATCACAGTAAATTGCACACTTGTCCAATTGACACAAAATTTATGTTGGTGATACTAGACATCATACCCAACATCATGCAAAAAATCTCATGTCAAAATTCTAATTATTCAGTGAGTAATAGCTACTGTAAGTTATCTCAGAAACCATCCAGTTCTCTAATTCAACATCAGATACTGATTAGAGATAGATTTTTCTCATGCCTTTAAAATCATCCAAATAATCTACCGATTTTTATAGATAATCAACATGCATTCAGGAATAATGAGTAAAAATTTCAGATCAAAATCATGCTTCAATAATTCACGAAAATTCCTACAATATCAACCATTCTGTTTTTCTTTTCCTGAGTTTGCCTTACGACCTATATCCATCTCACAATTTTATTAGCACATCAAATGATCATATAAAAATTTGAAATAATTCATTTATGATCATAACACATAAATGAACAAACCCTTTTTAATTTTGTGGTCTAATTCAACATATTGTGCTCTCGAAAAAATCCACAACTTGACACTCCGAACCAGCTTTCTCTAGTTCCATTCTGACTTCTACTTCTAACTTTAGAAAAAGCAATCCTATGCATTCTAACACACATGCATGCAACCAAATTTAATTACGAGATAAGAATTCAAGTTTAGAGAAACTTCCCACCTTAGGTTGTAGTAGTAGAAGGAATCACTTCAAGCTCCTCTTGGAAATCTCCTTCTCCTTCACTTCCTTCTTCTTTTCTCTCCTCCTTCTCTTTGGGGTGTTCTCTTCTGAAAATTCCAGAGCAAATGGGAGAAATGAAGTGGAAAATGAGGGTGATGGGAAGGGGTGACCGGATTTGACAAGGGGTGGGGGGTAGGTTAGATCTTAGGTAGTTTTGTAGGCCCCAAAACCATGGCTAGCCCATTGATTTTGTGTTAGGTGTGTTGGCTGCCCAACTTAGCTCTTAACGAGCTCCAACGAGTGTGAGACGCGTGTTTTAACGAGCGCATGCAACCTATATTCACTATAGTACCATACCGTGTTATATTTGCATGTGCATCGTACTGAAAACTAGCAGTTATACTAGTATCGGTCCGTCTCGTTCTCGTGTATCTTTGGAATGCAACTCTCCCAAAAACCGTCTCGTAGCCCTAACCATCCACCACGATGGCACAATCGATCCATAATACTAAAATAAATTGCACGCATACTAACAATATACATACACATATGCATATCTTCAGGTATCGTACAAAAACGGGGTGTTACAAGTGCCACGTGTCGTCCCCTGGCTGTTTGACACGTTTGATGCCTCGTTCAACACGTTCACCGCAGGTCGTCGAACAGACATGATTCCGATCGAAAAATAAGGAAAATGCGTTGACCAGTCAACGCTGCCAGCGCCACGTGTCGTCCACTAGTCGTTCGACACGTTCGCCGCTGGTCATCGGACAGACGTGATTCCGATCGAAAAATGAGCAAAATGGGTTGACCAGTCAACACTGCCAGTGCCACATGTCGTCTCCTGGTCGTTCGACACGTTCGACACCTCGTTCGACACGTCCGTCGCTGGTCGTCGAATAGACGTGATTCCGATAGAAAAATGAGCAAAATGCATTGATCAGTCAATGCTGCCAGCGCCACGTGTCGTCCCCTGGTCGTTCGACACATTCGATGCCTCGTTCGACACGTTCGCCGCTGGTCGTCGAACAGTAGTGTTTCCAAACGAAAAAGGAGCCAAACTCATTGACCAATCAACGTTGCCAGTGCCACGTGTCGTTCCCCAGTCGTTCGCCATGTTCGATGGATCGTTTGACACGTTCGCCGCTGGTCGTCGAACAGACGTGGTTCTGAAGGTATTGCAAGCGAAAAGACGTTGACCAGTCAATGACCCCAGTGACACGTGTGGCTCCCCTGTTGTTCGCCACGTTCGACATGTTCGCCACGTTCGACGTCACGTTCGACACGTTCGCCCCGCCGCTCGTCGAACAAATGTGGTCCCGAACGAAAAATGGAAACTGGAAACCCTCGTACGCCATCAGATCCCCTCAAATTCGCATCACAATATGATCAACGTCCCAGATTCAACCACATCGCCAGGCACTGATCTACCGTCTGATCGTTTAGATATTTGCGCCGATGGCTGATGGACGCTCCAGATCGTGCCACGTCATAAATACAATGATTAAATCTTTTTTTATTTATTAATTCGAATTGTTTATATAAAAATTACAAAGAAATGACTACAAATTTAGGAAAATTAATTAAAAATTCTAAAAAATAATTATGAATTCAGGGAAATATTTTTTGAACCTCTGGGTAAATAATTATTGGTTAGAATAATTAATTGGTGCTCCCGAAAAATAAATTATCGTTTTGCAAAATTGAATAAACGTTTCGAAAAATAATTTAGAAAATGGGAAAAAATCACCAAGAGTCCAGAAGAGCCTAAGAACAATCTTGGGTGCATCGCCAGCTCAGAAAAATACCGTTATTTCTCAAACAAAGATTCGAACACCCTTTAAGAACTCCGAAAAATTCCCGTACGCCCTTGAAACGACAAAACTATTCCTTAAACGCTGTGGCTAATAGTCTTTGGGAGTAGGGGGCTCGTGATATGGCTAAAAATGGGATTAAATTGGATCGTTCAGATCGGGCACGAATCTTAAAGTTTACAGGGACAAAACGGTAATTTCACCTGCAAACGGGTCCGAAATGGGAAATGGGCTTCTCTTCCAAAGCCTAATAACCCATAAACGGATCCATTTGACTGGGTACGGGTTCCAACCCGTTAAGGACCAGTTCAGTAGGATATGAAGAAATCATGGCTCATCCTTATCTACGGGAGGTGGTTTTAACCACTTCTATCCATTCACGCTGAGGAGTAGGGATTCGTTCTTATCCCGAAGCAGATCCCCACGGTGACTATAAATACCCCCTACCTCCTACCGTTACAAGGTGATCACTCTTTGCCTACCTAAAGCTTCTTTTGATATTCTTTTCTGAGTATTGACAAGAGCATCGGAGGGTGCGACGTCGGGATCCATCCTAGTGTTTCGTACTTTGTGCAGGTCCGTGCAGCTGCGAGGAGCCAGCTGAACAGCAGTGGAAGAGGTCAGATTTGAACCATTCAAGTTCTTGCGAATCCACAAATTCATCTGATTGCCCCCACACCGAATTCAGCAGTAACAACCGACTTGAATGTTTCCTCACTAACCCCGTGCTGACTTTATCCCAATGGACAACAGTGACCGGATTTGAAACTTGTAGCGCTGATAAAGGAGCAGGCAACTTCTCATACGCTTCTGCAAACCCTCCGTATAACCGTTCAATAGCTTTATACTTTGCACGCCTTGCCTTGCTATATGATATTTGATAATTGAATCGAAGTTTCACATCTCACTTATTGCCTTCGGGGCTATTCCAGTTTTTGCCTTCACAACTTGCAATATCAAACCCGAAACTAGCTTTGAGTCCACTTTTGAGTGGTCTTGATTAATTGACGGATTAACACATGTATGTGGCCCGTCTATCATATTCGCAATAAAGTATGTTTGCCCTTTTGGAACAACTGCACAAAATCTCCAAGCACAACCGGGACTACTGAATCTCCTAAGTGATGAATTTGCTGTCCTCTCCGCTTTTGTATACAGTTTTGGTGCCATTTTACATTTAACGTTGTACACGGTGGTTGATGATTTCACTATTACGAATTCGTGGTGTTGATTTATTAAAAATGTTTTGACCACATATTGGACATCTGTTAGGTTTCAATGGCAAACACAGATTGAATACACAACGGAAAAATTACAAAAATTATTAAAACCTAGCCATGGATCCATGCGAAAACCATAAATCGTGTTTCGAAATTATACCTTATGGATGAATCTGCTGTCTCCAAGATATGTCGATCACAGCACTGTAATATTGCGGTGCCTCTAAAGTATCCACACGAACGGATCAAAACTAAACTTTTCTTACGCCATGGTGCTAGCTGCGGGATGGGACTGTTCCTCACGATCTCTCTCTCACAATTTCTGTGACGGTTAGGGTTTTCTCGTGTCTTTTTTTCACAGATATGTATCATATATATAACTGCAGAAAATTAACCCTAAGAGCGTAATGAGGTCATTGGGCTTACAATCTGACCTGGATCAGATTCATGTGTGGGCCTCTGACTTTAGTCAACTCATTTAATCTAATTAAATGTCCAACCAATGTCAGGAGTCTGAGTCTTACTTGGATTTCCAATTAAATTCATCTTATGAATTTAAATCCCAATTTCGATCCATTCTAACTGTGATCCTGTAGGTTCTCGTTACGTTGACAGTAATACTAAAATCATATTCTAGTATTACAAACAGTGAGCGGTATCCAGTAATACATCACTGCTACTCAAGTAACGGGAATGTCAGTGATTAGACATAACCTATCCGTGACCAATGTTACCATGTAGTATAGTCCCTTTGTCCAAATATCTTAATTGACCACAAGGCATAGAGTGTGTTACCCTTATATAGTTCAATCTTTGGTTTCTTGATGTCCAAGTAGACTTACTAAAACAAATGAGCTCAATATCTCATATTGACTTATTTGAGCACGATCATGCATTTTGCAGTCTCATTCAATCAAGGGGCCCTTAGATATCGCTCTTGTTATGTAAGAGGAACAAATCCTTTCTAAGTCACTCACATCCCTCTGCATGATTTGTAGTATATCCAATAATCAACTTTATAATCACCTTATTACAAGCAACATTTGACGACATTAAAATATATAACTTCTCATGTAGAGAACCGTAGTGACTTCAAGTCAAAGGACTTCATACACCATGGTCACTGTGAGAACCGCTTATGAAACTCACGTAACGATCCATACAGCGTTCTCATGGTGGGTCAGTCCAGTACATTATTACTCTAATATGTACCAATGTGAAGACTTGATATCTCATATCCATGACCCGTGAGATATGGTCATCAATCTACGCACATACTAGTCTCTATGCATTATTGTTGTCCTAATTCACAATAATACTTGACTAGAGACATTTAAGAATAGTGTTCTGATTACAACCAATATGATCTCACAATCAAGTCATGCACTAGATATCCCATGGTATTGAACCTACTAATCTAAAGACTTTATTATGCTCATTTAATCACAATAAACAACACAATAAATGAAATGCCTCATATCTGAAATAAATGTCATAATGCAATGTAAACTAGTAATGTCAATATACAATTGGGCTCTAGGGCATACACCAACAACATCTTCTTTTGTTTCAAACATTTGCCCAATGTATAAAGCATCTTCGCCGGCATCAGGAATTGAAGGACCCTCACGTTGATGAATAACCGCATTATTAACCCAGTCAACCGATTCAGATTCAACTAAATGTGCAAAAAACCTTTGTTGAGAAGAGGAGTGTCTACGACCTTCATTGGACTGGACGTTGTCTTCACAATTACTCTGTGTCTCACCACAAACATTAGGTACGTTAGCTTCTTCATCTTCTTCACCCTCTCATCTTCATCACATTCTTCTTCCTCATCGACATCTAATCAATCGTTGTTCACACATGCATGATTGAATAAATCCCCCATATTTTCATTGTTTACCGAATTGCGTATGAATTGAGGGGAACCAGACAACTCATCTTCAGTGTTGTTTGGTTCAGTTGGGATTGAGAATGTATCTTCGAAGTTCCTCAAATCTTCACGAGTGTTCGTCAAACCAACGGCGATGTTCCTTGATTCTTGAGTCCGAACTTCATCTGATGTGTTTGTAGTGCGAAGAATATTACACTGACGAATTGGCATCAAAATTTTCTTAAGGTACATCTCAACAACTATCCAATTAGAGTATTGATCTAGCAATCGTCCAATCACTCCAGCAAGAGCAACATCATCGATTGTGGGAACGGCCATGAAATATTGCCCTTCACCTTTTGACGCAGAGTACTGACATTGGATTTTAATCATCCATTCAACTCGATCCCAGTTAGTAATTTCATATAACTTATTCACTAGTTCATGTTTTCTAATGTTACGATCAATGCGAATGACTTGTGGTTCAGCACCTCTATAACTGTATCCCACTTTTGGGGTCGCGATAACTTTCTCCCCCGTAATAACACCAAACAGGAATTTTGTATTCCATACCTACGCGTAAATAAATAAATAAATTTTGTTGACAATCATCAATCCACAATCCACACTCAATTGGACATTTCGTCAAACACTAAGCGGGCATCCAAAATATGTCACCACAACCAACATATTTTACACATTATTTTTCACTATAAGTAACTAATTTGATAAATCTCAAACCTAACCATTCAATTTGAAGCAATAGTAACATAAACTATGTTTCAGATTTTTTTCAAATTTAAAGAATATAAACAAGTTTTTTACAATAGAAACAATAACTTTATGGAGATGATAATCATGATTCTGAGAAGGAGTGAAGAATGAATGCTCTTCGGAATCTATGAAAACATTCACCACACTTCTATGAATGCCAAGAAGAAGGAAGCTAGAGTTTTGGGTTTATGTGGAGAATCGGTAGAGAGATTGAGAGAGAGAGAGAAATGAGAGAAGAGTTGAATTGAGTCGGGTAAGGCAAGTGGGGACCCAGTATACTCGCTATTCCCAACAACGAGTTTGGTATATTTCTCCTCGCTGTTGAGAATAGCGATCTATTCTAGTTCTTTACCGAGTCCAACAGAGAGTTTTCGGTCTCTGGTAAATAGGAAAAACTTCACAGTCGCTCTTCACAACAGCGCGTGTAGCTATAAGATCATCGCTGCTGGGAACGGCAAGTTAATTTGAATTTTTTTTTACTAAACTCGTTGTTGGAAACAGCGAGTATCTAATAAAATTACAACTATGGGGTTTTTTCCCAAGTGTTGGCTCTCCTATGCGAAATTTCCTACATCCTCGTTGTTCCAAATAGCGAGTTTCGTACAATAACCCTCGCAGTTGGGAACAGCGAGTTATTTTGATTTTGATTTTTTTTATAACTAAACTCGCCGTTGGGAACTGCGAGCTTATAAAAAAAAATTAGCATTAAACTCGCCGTGTCCCAATGGCGAGCATGAAACAACTAAACTCGTTGTTGGGAACGGCGAGTTTAGTTGTTGAGTCCACGAGCACAAATAGTTTGGCGACTGTCCTCTTTTTGCAAATATTTTCAGAAATTGTCATAAAAATAATTATGGGTTTCGGTCCCTGGTGGGTCCCAAAAAAAATATATTTAAAAATTTAAAAATTTTAAAAATCACCGGAATTTAGACGGGACATCATGTTTCATCCATTCATTTTTTTCTACAACTTTGCTATATTTTGTCATTTTTCCCTACAATGAAATAACGAATTATTATTTCTATATATTCATATATGCATTTTTAGCTCTCACGGTGGATGCTCTAAGAATGTTATTTTAATGATTTCAGAAATTCATGGTGAATATAAGTAAAGAAGCTTGCTCGTTTCCCTCAGACTGAGTTTCTTATGCTGCCATTGAAAATTTTAATCAATTTAAATATTAATTTTCACTTTCTTATCTCTATCTAGACATGAGAGTTTTGGGATTTTCTATTTGATTGTTCTGTCGAATTTTAGTAACTGCTACTTGTTGCGCTCTATAGAAAAAAAAAAGAAAGAAAAAAAAAACGAATTAGTGGAATCTTTAGCAACATTGGCGTGCCCGCACATCAGTTTCCGACTGCATTCTGGTTAATATATATCATGTTTTCGGCAGGTGAATTTTGGGCGATATCCACGAGAATGGTGCGTATCCTACCCTCTTTGTTGGCTCAGATACCTGATACCTCCAGTAGACTAGGGCGTTGGCAGGGAGACAGAGGGTGTGTTGTCACTTGTCTCATCTGATCTAACCAGCGTTCCTGTTAATATGTAGAATTTTGGATTGTTCTCCCTTCGCTTGTGTATTTTGGAATGGGCTGTATCTTTGCTCGCTGTATGCTTTCATGATGTATTTTGGTTGTATTTCTCCTGGATGGTATTGAGTATTTTGTACACAAGTTATGGGGTGTACTTCAGGGCTGCACTTGACTTTGTTAACTTATTAATGGAATTGTATTTACAGTTCAGATCAATTTTCTAATCATTTTATCAGCATGGTACCTACTCCACATTCCAAAATGATACGCCTACATCAGCCATCAGTATTATGTCCTTCCTCTTGAAATTAAAGCTTGAAATGTTTAATCTAATACCTGTGGGTCCTCGTCTCATGAGTACGTACTCAGGGGGCCTGTTCACCCATCAAAGTCTCAATGGAGGTAATCGTCTCAAAGCATTGATGTCTAAATACGCACTAACAGTCTATCAAAGTGTTGATGGCTGAAGGAATTTGTTTTCAACTACCAACTCCAATTTATGAAGAGAACATCAGAAAAGCTGAGGATACCTTGAATTTCTCTGGCAACTTATCAACAAATATCAAATTTAACGGTGCACAGAATTCTATAAAGAATTTCTCAAGCATTTTCAAGCATGTCATAAAGAGTTGTCTCGGTTCCTGGCAGATGTAAACCTCTGCTCAGCAGGTGTCGCCCTCTTCCTCACTACAAATTTGTTCTCTCCATAGCGCGGCAACAGACTATCAAGTTCCTCATCGTCTATGTCTTCCTCTTCGTCCTTGTCATCCTCATCATCATCTCCAAATTTTAAAAACTTCTCTTTACCAGTTCTGGGTTTCTTCCATAAGTAATCATCATATGTGCTGCCCCCACCAGAATCCGGGCAACCGCAGTTGCATTTCTTGCATACTGTGTTTCCTCTGAAATTCAGAAAATCACACCTACAAACCAAGAACGAAGATTCAAAATGAGGATACATAAAGATGACGAGAATACAAGGTTGATTATTGAGTAACATTTCAAGACTCACTTGGGGCATTCCCATTCACCGTTTTGTAGTTGGCGTTTTGGTCGTGCTTGTCGGCAGCGGAAGCACTGCTTGTTGCGGGCAAAGTTCATAAACTCACAACTGTTGACATAGAAGAACAACATTAGTTTCTGTTAGTATGATACTAACATGCTTTACCCAAAGTTTGATTATAGAAGGGAAATTACTTTGAACAAGTCCAGTCCCCAGGCTTCATTTCTTTATTGCTAAACTCAACAGTTTTGGGTCCATCTGCCTTACACTTTAGACAACGCACATTACGAGCAAAGTTCGTGAAATTGCACCTGCATCGCATAAATGAGTCAAATTATTGAGATCATGTAAAATCAACTCAGCTGCGAAATGGTATTTACATATTTGTTCAACAGTGCATAATCTAACTACACGCAGGCCTATGAAGCATGGATACGGGTACGTGTATCCGGTACAGTACGTATCCGGTATGCATATACGTCAATTTCTCAAAAACTATGATACGGGTACGTTAGGATATGCTAAATTAAAATAATTAAAATAATTAATATTATAGATATATAAATAGTAAACTAAAATATTCAATTCAATACTAACATTAAAAAAAAAAGAAATAAGAACATGGTAATTAAAATTAATACAAGCCAGTGTCAAACAAGAAGTACTAATGAATCATTTTAAGTTTCCAACAACACCAATACTAATATTACATGACTGAAATATTTAAATAAACGTAGGCTAGTATTAAACCTATTCAATAGAATCAATATCATAATTACATCTATCATAACTTCACAAGTCATAACCATGAACCAACCAAGACCCTTCAATACTACATTCTACTGTCATATATCTATCATCTTAAAGAAATCTAACACTTGAACACTAAAGCGAATAAAGATGCAGCAACTTGTACAATATATCAAGTAGTCAATCAACCAAGAACTACATCCTACATCTATCATTTTCTCGATGTATTTTAATCAAATGAAACAAAATAATATCTTATGAAATTAGGATTTGAAAGGAGAAGACGAAGAGAATAGTAGAATATATATATATATATATATATATATATATATATATATATATATATATATATATATATATATACCCCTCCACGTATCCAATCAATATCCAAGAGTAACCCAACGTATCCGAGAGTATCCCTAGAGTATCCGACCTTTTTTTCTTTTTTTTTAAATAATTGTTGGGATACGTATCTGGCGAGTATCCCACCGGATACATATCCGGTACGAGATACACATCCCCGGGAGAGTATCCGTGTTTCCTAGCAGGCAGCTAATGTTGAACTTCTTTGTTCATCAAAGTGTTCCAAGCATGGAAAGGGAAAATAATGACTGAAGTGGAACCAGACACTGTCCTATTGTAATATAAAAGTTTCAGCCAAAAAGTCCTGCCCACGTAATCTGGACTTAAGAGCAAAAAATCGTTGAATGATTTTGAGTTATACGGACTAAATAATCTGGGTCAACTTAAAATCGTTGAGCATTTTTCGAGTTATATGTTCTTTTAGTTTCTTGTTAATGGAACAAGTTAGCCTATTTGGGTCAACTTTTAACTAAAAATCGTTGACCGTTGCCTTACTACATTTTAATAGCCGCACAGGGAGGTTTATAGTGGGTTGTAACCTACAACTTGATGCTTTAGCTAGAAATCAAAAGCTGTTGGATACTAATGATTACCCAATTGATTACATCTTAAAACCCGGTAAACCACTTAAGCAAGTCCTTTATATAGCTAAAGAATAAAATATTGAAAGAAACAGGATTTGCAACATCATCATCAGGAACATCTCCAGGTGGGGATGATTATGCAGCAAAAGGCTCTTAGAGAATCTGTAGTCGTTGGCCAAATATCCAAAAAATGGATAATTTGGCCAAAAAACATCTGCAGTCGTCGTCCAAATACCCATTTTTTGGGTGAGAAGTGAACAGTAGACTACCAAATTTGGCAGCGAATTTAACTTTTTCCATATTTCGAAAATCGGAACATGATTTACCATTTCGAAGTCGGACGGTAGATGATATGCCGTAGATGATATGCCGTCTGATCTGATTTTTTTTTTGGTAAATGGTTGGACGGGATATGATATCCCATCCTGATCATTAAAAAAACAAAAACAAAAATAGGAAGATCATCTTCCGTTTGTGAAGATAGAAAAAGAAAAAAAAATCAAATGCGTTGGACGGCACATCATGTGCCGTCTTTCACTTTTTTTTTCGAGACGACAGATGAACCTTCACAATATTTAAAAAAAAAAACGCAGATCTTCAAAACGGTATATCATCTTTCGTTTCGTCCAAAAAAAACCAATTTTTGAGTATAGACGACTGCAGCGTTTCCGCTATTTGCTATTTCCAAAATTGCCATATACCCATTTTTTAACTTACACGACTACAGATGCTCTTAGAAAGGGAACAAAATACTAAAGAGCGGATGTCGACGCGGTTGTCGACCTGACATCAAACCATTCGTATTTAATGCCAAATTCCTGTCAGGGAAACTAGGACATGGGGAACTTGCCGCAATCGTAAATGACAAGTAAATTACTATCCAAATTCTCCTAGACTAGCAAATCATCTACAAAAAGGGGAAAAGGGATAGACTATTTTTGCATATTAGTCCCAATAATATGTGAGTTACTAGAGATGAATTCACAAAACAACAATAATGGTGCTAGATAAACTTCTCAGAAGTAATTTAAGATTACACCTGATGCCCCTGAGGGCTTGAACTAAGATTCCATTGACTTCAAAAAACTGCAAGTGAGCTAAGCTCTAGTCGATAATGAAGCTCTACATTAGCTCCAATCTCTTAAAATAAGGTGCAATATTCCAATTAGAAATATAATGCATACTTTAGAAAGAAGTCGAGTAATAAGAGGCAGATATATAATGTTAAGCTGAATTTGTGTGATATTTGTCCTCTCAGACCTTATAAGCTCTTCAAGTTTTAGTGTGCATAGTAGAAGTAAGCCTCTGGGTACACTTTATAATACAACATACACAAAAAAGAAGTCTACATATCAATTTATGGGTCAATCCACAAATCGAAAATTTTCCATTCAGCAGTGAATAGTCACCAGTCAGTTATATTACAAATTGTCCTATGTTATTTTACTAGCAACATATTATCATGCTACTACAAGTGCGTGATCCTAACACTCCTAAGGCACTCATGAGATTCTATTACATGTTCAAAACATGTAAACCAACTTATAGGTCAATGCAAAAAAAAAAAAAAAATCAAAATTTTCCATTCAGCCGTTAATTGCCACTACTCGGTTATACTACTAATCATCATATATCGTATGTCACTTTACTACCTAACCAAATTATCCTATTCATGCTCTTCCTACAAGTGTGATGCTAACGCTCTTAAGGCACTCATGGGTTGAAGACTCGAAGTAATGAACTTACTGATTTCCTTTTTTATTTTATTTCAAAAGAAAATACTAGCACTAACCTTTCATCAATAAACACATTTCTTATCCCAATTCCATCAGACTGCCATTAATCAAACTTGGCATCTGTCCGCAACTACATCATTTTTTTAACAGGTTGCTCATTAATTGCCCAAAAAGACGTCCATAAAACATGGTTTATCGCACTACCATTATAGTAATTAATAAATCAATTCTCTTGTGATAATATACGTAGCTACCCTATCAAAAGCTCATATTCAATATTGGAAGCTGCAAGCCGACACAAGACAACAGAAACAAATCTTATAAGGTTAGTATTGATAGAATCACTACAATAATCCCAAATCTACTTTCTCAGATAATTGTATCTTTGCATTGAATGAGAAATAATTTATGATCCTACAACTTACCTTTACTTCTAATTCATGATACTATAACGTTATTTATCAAAAAATAACAAATATTGGGCAGCTTTGGTTGATCATATTAAATATGATATTCTAATCTATAAAGATTATCATATAATTTTGCAATATTTGAATTATCAAGAACCTACAGTTTTCCTGGACACTAAGTATGATCGTATCAGATGTGACAACCATTTTAGTTTGTCTATGTAAGTTGAAAGGAAATGAACTAAAAAAATCACATAATATAAACAAAGAAACTATACTCTCAGAAGACTTACTTAGAGCATACCCAGTCACCTTTCTTCATCTCAACATTCTTCGATTTATCCAAATAATGGGTGTCCCTCCGAGAAGATTCTTTTTTAACAGAAGCTTGCACTGCAGGTTTCAGGAGGGCTGGGTCAATGGTTGTATCGCTCAATCTAATAAGCTCCACAAGCAGGTTTCGAGCTGACTCTTGAGCATGTTCTGTAATGGAAGGGTTAGTTCCCCCTGAACAAAGGGCGGGGTCCACTGCATAGGTCATTAAAATGCGCACAATATCCACAGTACGAGCTTGGTCATCTTCCTTAAATTCTACATTTGCTTTGTCACACTCTCCTTGTAGCTTGCAAGCACTACAGACCTGAATCACATAGTTTTACATTCAAATTTAGTATCACTAAAGCAGTATCAATTTGATATCCCTTCATAAACCATATAACAATATTTTTTTCAGTCATGTGTCATTTCAAAAGAATAAATACAGCAATTCTGTAGCAATACATGCTCTACCCGACAGGCACGGAACAATAAAAGGTAGTTAACTATAAGGTGTAATCAGACACTTACACCGCGTTCATTGAGTCTGAGAAATGCTCTCAGCCTTTTTGCTGAATTAACAGCCTTCCGATACACATTCGGACACCCAATCTCAACAACAGCTTGAATATCTTCTTTAGGCAAGGACCTGCATTGTATGAGTACCAAATTGTCAAGAGAAATGCTTTGGAATACCAAGTTTAATTTTTTTTTTTTAAAAAGGAAAATAATAACTATGTCGAACTTGTGAAACATTTGAGACCTGATACTTTGATAGTGGCTTAGCTGGTTGGCTCAAACACAAATTTGTGGCCCTTGTCATGTGGAAATGCCTCAAGATACAATTGTGACAATCAAACAAGGCAGGGGATAGGAAGACTAATGGATACGCGTGTGCAAAAATGTCTCGTTCATCAGATGGTTATCAAATAACTATGTATCATTCTTCATACAACCCATCAGTAATAACATCATATATCGCCTTTAACAATCAAAATCGGGCCAATTAAATTTTGCCAAAATTTAAAAACAACTCACAAACGTCCACCTTAAAAAAAAACATATGCTTAATTTTCAGCCAAGTTAGATATTATCCCCCAAGCCTTCTTACAGAGATACAGTTACAAAGTTCAAGCTCATTCATTACCGAGATGATAACTTTTTCCAATTCAACACACATAAAACCAAAAAACCGAAAATGGGTATCCCTGAAAATGTCAGAACCGTCAACCTTAAATTGACCCTATATTCCCAACCAAGATATTATCCCAACCCTTGTTTACAAAGTTTAAGCTCATTCATTACCAAGATGACAAACTTTTCCAATCCAACACACTAAAAACGGAAAATGGGTATACCTGAAAATGTCGAACCGTTCGCGGGCAAACTTCAAACAAGCATTCTTGATCTTATTAAGATCAGAAGGAGTAAAAGAAGGCACTTTCTCATCAGCAGCAGCAGCAACGTCCACAACTGCCGCAAAGTATCCCTTGCTTCTCATCTTGTCAATGAACTGGCCCCACTCAGGCCATGGATGAGTAGACGATAACAACGACGACGACGAAGAAGAAGCAGAGACAACATCCACGTCAGCAGTTGCGGCGGAGCTGCAGAAACGGAGGGAGAGGGGGGTAAAGGAGGGTTTGAGGAAGAGAGAGGGAGGGAAGGGTTTGAGGGTGAGAGGGGTTCTTCTGTTGATGAGGAGGAGGGAGGAGGAGAAGTGATGGTACAGCTTGGAAGAAGCCATGGATGGAAAATTTGGAGCTTTTTTAGAAGTTGGAAGAGGAGGCGGATTGCGGATAAATCTTGATGGCGAAAATGGGTAGGGTTTTAGGGAATGGAAATGGGGATGGGGGGATGTAGGGGTATAGGATATCATATAGGACACACAAAAAAGAAGACCATTGGATTATACTACTAGATATGAGATTAAAACACACACAAAGTGCTTGATAAGTAAAGTAATCCTTTTGGGTTGTGAACAAAACTAAAAAAACAAAAACAAAAAAAGGTTAAAGAGGATGACTCATTTTATCTTCGCATCGGGTATCTTTGCTTGGTTGGAGGGGAGGGGAGGGATTTTTTAAAACATTTCTTATTTGTTTCATTTTTTAGGAGGGGAGGGGAGGGATTTTTTAAAACATTTCTTATTTGTTTCATTTTTTAGGAGGGGAGGGGAGGGATTTTTTAAAACATTTCTTATTTGTTTCATTTTTTAGGAGGGGAATGGAGGGGTGCAAAATCCCTCCAGAGCCAATTTTAGCTCCCCTCCTATACTGGGGGATTTGTAGGGAGAGAAAGTAGGTCTAATTTCTTTAAGTTATTGGACTAAATTGTCCTTTTAGTTCTAAATCTCTAAATGTAAATTAATCCGACTAAATACTCAAACAATCAAACATCTGGGTATAAAAGACTCTCCTAAAATATTAGCTTTGTATAAAAGACTCTCCTAAAATTACTTTTAAATAAAAAAATAAAATCTGTGATCTTAATAACTATTTTCACATTTAAAATATGCGCAGGTACACAGTACACACACATTTAGCTTAAGCTAATTTTGGTCTTACTTGCCAACTCTTATGTTAAAACCCTTATAATGTGCTTGGAAATGTTTCTTCTAGGTTATTTAACATTTATTCCCTAATGTGTTTGATTGTTTAAGTATTTAGTCGGATTAATTTAATTCTGCCTAAGGAAAATTCCTAGGTCTGACCTGTGAGTCTATCACCAGGTGCTCCTAGTTGTATTTTGTTTATATTACCAAATTAGAATTAGAAACAATAATACATAGACTCTCCTAAAATGTAAAAGGGTATAAAAGTAATTTAATTATAAAATTCCTTCACTCTCCTTGTGAACCAAACAAGAAGAGAATTATTTTCCCTCCCCTCCACTCTTTTCAACCAAACAGAGTCATGATTAAAATTCCTCCCCTCCCCTCCCCTCCTTTGAACCAAACAGAGAGTAAGTGAGAAATTAATATAATTAAATAAGTGGGTATGAGATTCACCAATGACAAACAATATCGTTATTTTTTTATTTGTTGGATCCATCTTAGTGAATAAGAAATTCTCAAATAATATGTTCCTCTCCAATTTTCTAGTTAGAAGTTGTGATTTTTCTGACACCATCTACATGGCTGACAGCTGACGTGGATGGTTGGAGCACCCATTTTAGCTAGTACTAGGTTTGCCCGTAGGCACGTGCCTACGACACGTATTTGAAACAATGCAGCATATGAAAAGCCCTGCAAACAATAAAATATATGCAATCTTATCTAACTAACAAATCACATAGGTATCAACATGTATATGCAATTCAATGTAACTTTAGAGGTTGAAATTTACCCAAGTGAATATCTATTTAAATCTTCCATCGCATTTGAAAGTAGAGAAGATGAGATCAAGAAATTCATAGAAGAAGAAGAAGAAGAATAGGAGAGAGAAAGAGAGAAATAATTAAATAAATAAAGAAGTTGTTTTGGGGGAAGATTCGAATTTGAGTTTCGGGGGGGGGGGGGGGGGGGGGGGGGGGGGGGGGGGGGGAATGTGTTTTTTGATGTTAGATATGGGCCTTTGATTTTGGGGGAATTGAAGAAGAGCCACTTGATAGCTTTCTTTTTGTTTTATTATATAGATTTTTGGATAAACCAAATGAAATAATCTTGTTATTTTATTAGTTTTTTTAAGAGTCAAACAAGCCTAAAGAGAAAAGTGGAGGAGACTAGGTGCTAGGCATCAAGGAATATTGTTTATACTCGAGATATTTTATCATGTTGTTTATACTAAAGATATTATAAATGTACATACAATGCACATATTTTCTTAAACTAATTTCAAGAAATGTGGGGATTTGTCACCAATATTCAAGTATTCTGTTTATTGCTGCTGATTTTTGTTGGATCCTGTAGGCACTGCAAGAAACACACAGAGTACACACGATGTATCCTGGTTCGATCCTCCCGACCTACATCCAGTCCCCAAGCAACCTACTTGAGATTTTCCACTATTCTTGAAATAATTACAAGAACACCAGACGATGCTAGACAACAACCTTGTCCAACCCGTAGTCCTTTCTCATAACTAGATAAAGCAACCCACTCTTCCACCAAGAGTGAAAACCTGACTCTACACCCTAGAGCCCTACTCTCCAACCGAGAGGAACCACTCTCACAACCCGAGAGTGAAGAACAACAAACAAAAAGTTTACAATCAACTTATAGCCTTGTTGTGGATGTGATTTTATGCGTGGCTATTAGATCAACTTCTGAAATCAGTCTAAAACGAAATCACTGTTATGCTAGACTGATTTCAGAGAACCAAGACTTAGGACGTGAATGCTTTTGAATACTTTTTCTTATTAAAACCAAAAGCTTGAGTACTTGAGAAACAAAAGCTTGGAAAGAATAAGTTGTTCACCTTTTCCAAGTGATTTCTATTCTCTATTTATAGAGTTAGAATCACTGGACGTTGAGAAGCAGTTGTATCAACTGTCAACCAACGGAAATAAAACTTTTGAATTCGAAAAATTAAGTTTTGAAATCAGCAAACTGTCGAAACGACTTGAACAGTCGACTGAGTTGCCGTTATGAGTCGACTGGTCAGAGTTTGAATAAGTTCAGTCAGTTTCGTACTAAGACAGTTGACTGGTGCCTTATGACAGTCGACTGGTACTTAACAGCTGAGATTTTTCAATCTTGTTTCGATCTTTTTAAGTTTGAAAAATACTCAATTATTTTAAAGATAATGTGTGAGTGTGTGTGACAATGCTTTTACAGAATTTCTAAGACTCAAAAAAGAATAAAAAAGTTACAATTGTTACAAGACACTTAATACAATAAATTGAAGCATATGTCTTGTCTTGAGTTTTGAGTCTTGAGATGGAGCTTTTAGCCTTCGTCTTTTTCTTGTAAGCTGGCAACCTTGTAGCTTTCTTGATCAATTAGCTATAAGAGCTATGTTTGTAGCTTTGCTTGATCAACATGCTTGAAGAAGCTTGTTAGAACATTTTGCCTTTGTTTATCCTATAATATGTAAGAAGTAGAACAACAACTTTGCATTGTGTTGTAATCATCAAAATCAAGAATCAACATTCTCCCTCTTTTTGATGATGACAACGCAATAGCTTACAATAAAGGGAATAAATATTACAAGTACTCACATGCTCCCCCTATCAAATGTACAACATGCATAGGTGTGAAAGCATGCAAAAGTGAAAAAAACATGTACAAATATATGTATCACCACAACATAACACACAAAGCAATATAAAAATTGGAGCTTATATTTTCTCCCCCTCTGTCATCAACAAAAAATGGAAAAAAATAATCCTCACAGAAAAATAATACAGACAAAATGTCATTCATAAAAAATTAGTCTTAGGTCAAACAATTACATAAAAATGCAACAAAAAGTAGGAAAATACATAGAAATAAATAAAAAAATAACTCATCAATCTTCATCTTCTTCATCTTGGTCATCATGAGAGGGAGGAGGAAATTGAGTGGTGAATAGGTGGGTAAGATGAGAAATATGTGACTCAAGAACATCTTGACGATCCATGATATAATTGACAGCATGATAAATACTGTGAGGATCATAAAAATCTACTTGAAGACGAGAGGAACTAGAAGCAGAAGACCGACGAGCTGAAGTAGCTAAAGGAACAGGAGGGGAAGTCCTAGAAGTAGACCTAGGTGGAGAAGTAAGAAGCCTCATGCGTGCTAAACTTGCACGATCAAAAGACTCATAGTGCTTTACTACATTGGTCTCTGCATCGAGATTGACATCATAAGCACAAAAGACTCGAGTAAGAAGGGCATCAAAAGGAAGAAATGAAGTATGAGCCTTATGAAGCCTAGAAAATATGATACGACTCCAATTTAGATTAATTTTGCCGAATATTGCATAAACGGCTTATTGTAATTTCATGGAATACTGATCATAACTCCCTGTTTTGGAAATGATATTGTATGATAGTATCCGTGCAACAAGTTTTGCAACAGGGGTAATGGACTTATTTGATATAGGGGGTTCATGATTTGGCAAATAAATTCTAGATAAAGTGGTATCATCATCCATCTCAATTTCTCCTAAGTCAAGCCCTTCATCATCTAAACCCAAAATAAGGTTGATTCTTTCGGATGTGAGTTTCATTTTCTTATTTTTGACAGAGGTATAGATGAAAATCTCACTACCATCATCCGATTGGACAACCTTCATATTTGTATAAAACAAATAGATGAGTTGAGGGTAATAGTAGGGTTGATTTTCTAAAGATAAAAACTCATAAAGACCACAATGTTGAAATAAAGACATGAGATTAAACCTATCAAGATCGAAAAAATTTACAAACCGACCCGGAAAAATCATAATGGAACATATTATATACCATTTTTCAACAAGGTTGGAACTTCTAAGATATTGAATATAGTCCCTAGAAGATGAACCCTCCTCTACATGAGATGTTTTTGATCGTTTAGGAGCCATAAAGAGAAATCCTAAAAAACAAGAGATGGAAAAAGTTCTAAGAGGGTATATCGACAAGGAAGTAGCAAGGAGAAGTAAAAGAACTTCAAGAGATCTTCAATCTGGGTTTCAAAATTCCTGGAAATCCCCAAGCAGCAGCAGCAGCCGACTTGAAATTTTGGTAGAGAGATAAAGTTAGGGTAAAAGTGAAAGAATGAGGGGAGAGAGTTAGGGTTTTTACTTAGAATGGACGACTGAGATGAAGGTAAGGAGTTTCAAAGGCTCAGATCGGTCAAAGCGTAAAAAAATAGCCTCAAACGATGTGCCAAAATTCGATTTTGAAGAAAATCTGAGTCGCGACAGTCGATTGGTATTAGGAGGCAGTCGACTTAGTCGAGAGTCAAAAAAAATTGAACGTAATATTAATACAACTGGTCAGTCGACTGGGTACTAAGCATGGTCGACTGTCCAGAGCATAAAACTCAGACAAAATTTAGAAAAAGCAACTTGTTAGTTGACCGAATAATATTTGTAAGTCGAATTACACAAAAAAAATTCAAGAAACATCATGAAAACTACAAATTCCTAGTTCTCTACTTAAGGTTATAAAGGTGTCTTCTTTAAGGGGTTTGGTAAAAATGTCAGCTACTTGTTTATCAGTAGAAATAAAATCTAAAGAAATGTCTCCCTTTAAAACATGATCACGTAAAAATGATGTCAAATATCAATATATTTCGTACGTGAGTGTTGAACCGGATTTTTAGATAAGTTAATGGCACTGGTATTATCACACATTATTGAAGGTTTTTCAAATGAAATACCATAGTCTAATAGGGTTTGTTTTATCCACAAAATTTGGGCACAAGCCAAACTTGCAGCGATATATTCAGCTTCTGTAGTAGATGGGGATACCGAATTTTGCTTCTTATTGCACCAATAGAGTCCCACTTGTACTCTTGCGGCCAGTTTTACTACTAGCAAAATCTGCATTACTATATGATAAAAGTTGAAAATTGTCGGTGCATGGATAAAATAAAACATAATCATACGTGCCTTTAATATATCTTAAAATGCGTTTCACAGCTTTTAAGTGAGATTCTTTAGGATTTGACTGATATCTAGTACACAAACATACACTAAACATAATGTCCGGTCTACTAGCAGTTATATATAAGAGTGAGCCAATCATACATCGATAGAGTTTCTGATCGACACTCTTACCTAATTCATCTTTGTCAAGGATAGTGGTAGTAGCCATAGGTGTGGTCTTACTAATCGTGCTATCCATGTTAAACCGTTTGAGTAATTTCTTGGCATATTTTTCTTGATTAATGAATATGCCATTATGTGACTGCTTAATTTATAGTCCAAGAAAATAATTGAGTTCACCCACGTGACTCATCTCAAACTCGTTTTTCATGGTGTTAGCAAACTCTTGACATAGATTACTATTAGTAGAACCGAAAATTATGTCATCAACATATATTTGTATGATTAAAATATCATTCTTAATTCTTCTAATAAACAAAGTAGTATTTACTTTACCTATTTCAAAACCTGTTTCTAAAAGAAAAGTCTTCAATCGATCATACCAAGCACGAGGTGCTTGTTTAAGACCGTACAAAGCCTTTTTCAATTTAAAATCGTGATTTGGGAATTGTTCATGTTCAAAATCTGGTGGTTGTTTAACATAAATATCTTCCTTTATAAACTCATTAAGGAATGCACTTTTAACATTCATTTGAAAAAGTGTAAAATTCATAAAACAAGCAAAAGATAATAAGATATGAATTGATTCTAATCTAGCAACAGGAGCAAATGTTTCATCAAAATCTATGCCTTCTTCTTGATTATACCCTTGAGCAACTAGTCTAGCTTTTTTTCTAACAACTTGTCCTAATTCATCTAACTTATTCTTGAATACCCATTTAGTACCAATTATAGTATGATCAGAAGGTCGTGGAACTAAATCCCATATATCATTCCTTATGAATTGGTTTAACTCATCTTGCATGGCATTCATCCAAAATTCATTGTCACACGCTTCTTGTATATTTTTTGGTTCAAAATTCGACAAGAAAGCTGTGTGAGATATCATGTTAACATATGATCTCGTCTGAATACCATGTGAAATATCATCATTTATTAAGTCATGAGGATGATCTCTAACTTCAACGAACGACTTTGGTAAGGTTGGAGATATCATAACAGGATCAGTCGACTTGACAAGTTCCTCAGTCGACTGATTTACAGTAGTCGACTTAACTTTCTTATCGGTCGACTTATCCGCAAGACTAGTTTGTTCTAAAAATGTAATTACTTTATTTAAGGGTGATGAATTAGTTTCATCATCTTCAATTACAGTCGATGAAGATAGAGATTCATCAAATGCAACATGCATGAATTCTTCAATAGTCATTGTTGACTTGTTGAAGATTCTATATGCTTTACTCCTATTTGAGTATTCTACAAAGATACCCTCATTAGATCTAGGATCAAATTTATCTAAATTATCCTTAGTGTTCAGAATAAAACACTTACATCCAAATATTTTAAAGTAAGAGACCTTAGGAATTCTATCAAAAAATAGCTCATAACATGTTTTCTTTAGCTTAGGCCTAATCAAAATTCTATTTAAAACATAACAAGTTGTAGCAACAGCTTCAGCCCAAAAATACTTAGGTAAATTGCTTTTAACAAGCATTGTACGTGCACATTCTTGCAAAGTCTTATTCTTCCTTTCAACCACTCCATTTTGTGGTGAAGCTCTAGGAAATGCAAATGAATGAGTTATACCATTCTTGTTGCAATATTATGCAAACGTTTCATTTTCAAATTCTCCACCATGATCACTTCTAATAGTGACTATGGTTAGAGACTTTTGATTTTGAATTCGTTTACAAAAATTTACAAATTCTTCAAAAGCATCATTCTTATGTTTTAAAAAGAAAGTCCAAGTGAATCATGAAATATCATCTACTAAAACAAATACATACCTACTTTTATTTAAAGAAGCAACTCTAGTAGGGCCAAATAAATCCATGTGAATTAATTCAAGCGGCCTACTAGTAAAAATTACTTCTTTCGTTTTAAAAATAGATTTAATTTGTTTACCTAGTTGACATGCATCACATAACTTATCCCTTTTAAAGGATAATCTTGGTAGCCCTTTAACTAGGTTGTACTTAGACAATTTAGAGAGATTTTTCATATTCACATGGCCAAAACGTCTATGCCAAAGCCAAGAATCGTTATTAAAAGCTACTAAGCAAAAATCATTCGAAAACTCATATGCTTTCAAACACAATTCATAAATGTTATTTTTCCTAAACCCTTGAAAAATTATATTTTGGATGGTAGAATCATAAATTAAACATGCGTCTTTTTCAAACATGATTTTATAATCCTTATCACAAAGTTGACTAATACTTAATAGGTTATGTTTAAGTCCACTAACTAATAAGACATCTTCTATAGAGGGGTTAGTGTGCTTACCGACCATACCAATTCCTATGACCTTTTCTTTATTGTTGTCACCAAATGTAACTGTTCCTCCATCAATGTTTAGTATGGAAGATAGGAGGTTGGCATGACCAGTCATGTGCTTCAAGCATCCGCTGTAAAGTATCTAACGATCTCTCTTAGGTACCTATAAAATATTCAGTGTGAATATGGTACCCTTTTTATTGGGTCCAAAATAGATTAGTTTGTGGGAAACCAAACCCATGATGAGTTTGATTTTCCACCATAAGCAGAGATGAAATTGGCAGAATTACATACATTAAGCAATTCTGAATTAATATAAGCAATTCTATCTTTCGAACTCAGGTTGACTGGAACCCATACATATTTGCTCTGTCCAGTTGACTTTACAACACTTTTCAATCGACTTTTACTATTAGTCAGTCGACTGGGAGGTAGTATAGGTTGACTTATCTGAGGTATCTGTCTCGTTGAATAAGACTCAGTACCTCTGGACAGGCGACTGGTGGATGGGTGCAGTCGACTTGACTGAAGTTTAGATTTGCCTTTATCATGAAAACTTACAGTTTTAGGCTTTTTAAAGAACTCATAAAGTTTATGCTTAACACTGAAAATAGATACATGTTTATTTACACTAGTGTTCTTAGAAGAATGTGATTTTTCAAGTGACTTTTTAAAGCCAAGTCCAAACTTTTGACTAGATTTCACTTGATTTTGAAGAACCTCATTAAAATTCTCTTTTCCTTTATTAAATTTAGATACGTTCTTGGATATCTCTTCATAATTTTTCTTTAGAGACTCAAGATCCAAATCTAAACTAGAAATACGAGAATTTAAGGATTTTACTTCTTTATCAAGGTTAAGATTCTCTTGAGAAAGTGTTTGATTAACTTTCTCTAAGTTCTTAACTCTAATCTTTTTCTTTTTAAGTTCTTGAAAAATTTCATTGAAAACATCAAGTAAATCATTAGAATCATACTCACTACTTACTTGATTTTGTGACGCCAAAAAACACACGTTTGCAACCTCATTTGTCTCATCAAATTCTTTTTCTGATGAAGAATCGCTATCATCCCAAGTTGCTTGGTATGCCTTTTTTTTCTTCACGAACTTGTTCTTTGAGTACTTATCCTTCTTGAAGTTGGATGTCTTTCCCTTAGATTTTGCGTTCTTTAGTGGGCAATCCTTCTTCATATGGTCTGTTTTGTTACACCTGAAATAAGTTGGAGATTCATTAGATTCCTTAGAATTTGAATTAAACTTATCTTTTCTTAGGAACTTTTTGAACTTTCTCGTGAACATGGTAATCTCTTCCTCATCTTCTTCTTCATCCTCGGAGTCCGACAAGGCTTTGAATGCTAATGTCTTCTTCTTTGATTGTTGTGGTTCGGCATCCTTCTTACGCTCTCCAAGTTGTACCTCATAAGCCATAAGATTTTTCACAAGATTCTCAAGAGAAAGTTGTGTTAAATCATTGGCCTCTTCTATGGCGGTGGTCTTCTTCTCCCATTTGGGGGTTAGTGCACGGAGTACCTTTCTCACCATCTCGGCTTGAGTGTATGTCTTTCCAAGTGCCACAAGTAAATTTGTAATGTCTGTGAACCTTGTAATCATCTCGGACACATTCTCATTCTCCTTCATGCGGAACATTTCAAACCTGTGAACAAAAACAGATATTTTAGATTCTTTTACTTTGTTTGTTCCTTCATGAGTTACCTCGAGTGTGTGCCAAATTTGATGTGTGGTTGTTGCATTGGACACACAGTTGAACTCCTCCTTTGTAAGGGCACAAAATAGCGCGTTCATCGCCTTTGCATTGTTCATTGTTTAGTTCTTCATGTCGTCGTTCCATTGTGCATATGGAATGGTAGGAGCGGTGTACTCGGTCTTCGTCATGTTCCATATTTCATAGTTGATGGACTGAAGGTAGATCTTCATTCTACACATTCAATAGTTGTAATTGGTTCCATCGAAGAGGGGTGGCCTTTGTGTAGATTGGCCTTCATGGTACTGATTTGCATTAGAATTAGTTACCATTGCACTCAACCAGGCTCTGATACCAAGTGTTGGATCCTGTAGGCAAGGCAAGAAACACAAAGAGTACACACGATGTATCCTGGTTCGGTCTTCCCGACCTACATCCAGTCCCCAAGCAACCTACTTGAGATTTTCCACTATTCTTGAAATAATTACAAGAACACCCTAAGATGCTAGACAACAACCTTGTCCAACCCGTAGTCCTTTCTCACAACTAGAGAAAGCAACCCACTCTTCCATCAAGAGTGAAAACCTGACTGTACACCCTAGAGCCCTACTCTCCAACCGAGAGGAACCACTCTCACAACCTGAGAGTGAAGAGCAACAAACAAAAAGTTTACAATCAACCTATAGCCTTGTTGTGGATGTGATTTTATGCGTGGCTATTAGGTCAACTTCCGAAATTAGTCTAAAACGAAATCACTATTATGCTAGACTGATTTCAGAGAACCAAGACTTAGAAAGTGAATGCTTTTGAATGCTTTTTCTTGTTAAAACCAAAAGCTTCAGAACTTGGGAAACAAAAGCTTGGAAAGAATAAGTTGTTCACCTTTTCCAAGTGATTTCTATTCTCTATTTATAGAGTTAGAATCACTAGACGTTGAGAAGCAGTTGTATCAACTGTTAACCAACGGAAATAAAACTTTTGAATTCGAAAAATTAAGTTTTGAAATCAGCAAACTGTCGAAACGACTTGAACAGTCGACTGAGTTGCCGTTATGAGTCGACTGGTCAGAGTTTGAATAAGTTCAGTCAATTTCGTACTAAGACAGTCGACTAGTGCCATATGACAGTCGACTGGTACTTAACAGCTGAGCTTTTTCAATCTTGTTTCGATCTTTTTAAGTTTGAAAAATACTCAATTATTTTAAAGATAATGTGTGAGTGTGTGTGACAAGGCTTTTATAGAATTTCTAAGACTCAAAAAAGAATAAAAAAGTTACAATTGTTACAAGACACTTAATACAATAAATTGAAGCATATGTCTTGTCTTGAGTTTTGAGTCTTGAGATGGAGCTTTTAGCCTTCGTCTTTTTCTTGTAAGCTGGCAACCTTGTAGCTTTCTTGATCAATTAGCTATAAGATCTATGTTTGTAGCTTTGCTTGATCAACTTGCTGGAAGAAGCTTGTTAAAACATTTTGCCTTTGTTTATCCTGTAATATGTAAGAAGTAGAACAAAAACTTTGCATTGTGTTGTAATCATCAAAATCAAGAATCAATATGATTTTGGTGTGGAAGCAAACAGATGAATTTGTGGATTCTTTCGGAAATAATAAAGGTAAACCTATTGAACTTCACCGGCATTTGACTGTTTCTTACCGCTACTGTTAACCTGCAAAATGTTCGATACACCGGGATGGATCCCGACGACGAACCCTCTGACGCTCAAGTCAGTAATCAGGAAGATTATGATTGAGCTTTGGTGGAAAAAAGATTGATTACCTTTTTTATGGTTGGGGAGAGGGGTATTTATAGTCACCTTTAAAGACAGTTTAGAGATAATCATTTATTCCTATATCCCGGTGTTTTTTGGATAAGATGTAGATTTTAAATCGTTTCATGATAAGAGTTTTAGTTTAAACCGTCTCTTAAGGATAATCATAAATTTGAATTACTCTTTAATCATGCTGGGCTGGTTTGTGGCGGGCTACCACCTATACCCAATAGGACAGATCTGTTTTTGGGTTATTGGGCTATGAAGAAAGACCCAGTTCCCATTTCAGACTCGTTTGTGGTGGAAATTACCGTTTTACCCCTGGAGCTTCAAGATTCGTGCCCAATTTGAACGATTCCAATTTGGTTCTATTTTTAGCCATATCACAAGCCCCCCACTCCTGAAGACTGAGTTTTACAACCTTTGAGGAGTAGTTCGCCCGTTTTTAATGGCTTATAGAATTTTATCAGAGTTCTTGGGGGAGTCTGGATCTTGCTCGAGATGTAAATGTGTCATTCTGAGCTTGTAAAATACCCAAAATTATTTTTAGAATTTTCTAGATTTTTAGTGAATTTTCCAATTTTTTCTGAATTTTTTCCAGTTTTAAACCATTTTTTGAATTTTTTATTCAATTAACGAATTTAAATAATTAATTTTTGAAAATTTTAATTAATTTTTCCAATTACTAATTATATTTTCAGAATTTTAAAATTATTTTCGGAATTAATAATTATTTTTAGAATTTTTATTAAATTTTTTTCGATTTTTAATTAATTATTCTAATTTTTTAAAATAATAATTCAATTAATTAAATAAATAAATAAATTAATATTTACTTGTACACATGACGCAATCCTGTGCGTTGATCACGATCAAGCAAGCGTGCATCGCGAGGAGGCATTTTTTCTTATTTGGACGTCGGGAGAATGCTCGGTGGCGTTGACTTGGTCAACACCGAACACTTCTCTTTTATTTTTTTATTTTTTTATTTTTTTATTTTTTTTATTGTTTTATTTTCCTTCTTTCTTCTTCTCTCCTTCTTCCTCCGACTTCCTCCCACGCTTCTTCTCCCTTTCCCCGTTTTCCCCGTTCTACTTTGAGGAACCCATCGCACCTCCGCCTCCGACCTCGCCCTCCCTTAACCTCCGCTGCACCCTGAGCATTGCCTTGGACCGCATCCACCTCCCACTGGCTTTGCCATTGCTCGTCGACCTCGAACGCCATGGAAGCCCGACTTCGTCTTCTTGTCCGAGTGCCAGTGTAGCGCGCGATTCGATAGGTTGGCGAGGAGTTCGGCGAGGAGGGGAGGAGTTTGACGACGATTTCTATAGTGGAGGAGAGCTTCGAAATCACGATGAGTTCGACAGTGGACAACGAGTTCGACTTGGAGTACAGTGATGGTGGCGGAAATGCAACTTGTTGGAGGTGGAGCTCGACGTTGTGGGCTCAGAGAGGGGAGGTCGAGCTCAGCAATGGTGGTTGGTAAGCTTGACAGTGGAGGGTTGAGGTCGACGACGGAGGAGGGGAGGTTGAGGTGCTCGAGCTCTGCTTTGGAGCTCGATGGCGACGGGTTCTGGCGACGTTGGATTTTGAGCTCAACGGTGGAGAGGAGCTTGGGGATGCTGGAGCTCGTGAGGTCGAGCTTTGGCGAGGAGGGGTTCGGTAAGGAGAGAGCTGGAGGTGCTGCGTTTCTTTTGTTTTGGTGCTCAGTTTCGCAGGAGAAGAAGAAGAGGAGGGTTGCGGGTTTGGGCCTATAACGGGTTCAAACCCGACCCGTTAACCCATTAATCCTTTTTTTTTCTTCTGGCGAATCTGAGTCGTAGATCATGATTGAGCATGAATCTTGAGGTGGGGTTTTTCTCCATTTTTTAGTTCGGTGGCAAGAATGCTCGGATTGCGTTTCCGAATCCAGAAGAGGCTTCGACGGCTTGACACGTGGCGATCAATGGTTGACCGATGACTCAGTCAACGTTGACCGTTGACTCTTTTTTTTGTTTTAATAACAATCGTTGATCACGATCGAATGTGCATCGGGAGGCATAGTTTTTTCCTTGATTGTAAACTTCGAACTAGTTGTTACGGAGTTTTCACCGAGTTGTAGGAGCAATTTTGAATGGTGAGCTTCTCCGCACTTGCTAGTTTGGAAGCGGCTAAAGCAGAGTCGAACCAAGTGTTGGACTCCGAACTTGTTGTTTGGGGGTTTCAACGAGTTGTAGGAGAAATTTCGAATGGTGAGCCACTTCACACTTGCTTGTTCGCAAGCGGCTAAAGCGGCGTCGAACCAAGTGTTGGACTCCGAACTTGTTGTTTGAGGGGGTTAACGAGTTGTAGGAGCAATTCCGAATGGTGAGCTGCTCTGCACTTGCTCGTTCACAAGCGGCTAAAGCGGTGTCGAACCAAGTGTTGGACTCCAAACTCGTCTTTTGAGCTTAGTAAGTTGTGGGAGCAACCATGTAGGACAAGCTGGACTCCGAACTTACCGTTTAATGAGTCATAAATGTGACTTAGAGAGATAAAAATGAGGCAAATGCAATAATTTTCAATAGAAAAAAGCTGAGTTTTATTGAAACAAACTAAGTGGTCGCTTCAATGGGACGAGTCATTATTACATGCTTTTGGCCGTGTTACAAGCATCGGCCTTATTGAAAATTGAAAACCTACTTTCTACGATAGGGTGAAGGCCTCTCGGGAGGAGTTTGATTCTCCCCCCAATGGACCTCCATGGATAAGGTGGAGGATGGCCCCAGCTTCGGAGTCTTGGAACTAGTTGGGCCTCTGGGTTCGATTGTTGGCTCCTCGGGGTGGAGGATCGGCCCCGTCTTTTCTGACGAACTTGGCTAGGTGTCCCCGCTGTATGAGTTCTTCGATCTCTTCTTTGAGAGCCCGAAAATAATCCGTGTCGTGTCCGTGGTCTCTATGAAAGCGGCACCACTTATCCCTGTTCCTTTTCTTGCCAGAGGTATTCATTTTAGGGGGACCACGGAGTATCCCTTCCTTGTCCACCTCCACAAGAACGCTGATATACTAGCAATGAGGGGAGTGAACTTATCAAAATGAGGAGCTGGGCGGCACTGACCATTGTCATCCTTCTGGAATTTTTGGGATCCTTCTTCACTCGTATTCTTCCGTTTGCTCCCGAAAGATGACTCCTCTTGACTGGGGGGGTTGAGAGCCTCTTCCGCTTGGATGTACTTCTCACTCCTAAGCAGGAGTTTTGAGAAGTCCGGAGGAGACTTCTTGGAAAAAGACGCCTTGAGGTCAGCGTTATTGACGCTGTGCCTGAATGTTGCAGAGGCCACCGATTGGTTGATGGAGGCAATAAACCGGGCTTCGGCGGTAAAGCACCGAATGTAATCTCTTAGTCATTCACCCTTTCTTTGGCTGAGTGCTAGCAAATATGCACTTATTTTCTCGGCTCGACGACTTCCAACGAAGTGGGTAAGGAAGAGCTTCTCGAACTGTATGAAAGAGAAGATGAAGGCTGGGGATAAATGAGAGTACCACTCTCGCGCTGATCGCCTCAACGTTGCTGGGAATGTCTTGCAGAGGAGCGCATCTGAGGTTTGATGATCATCATGAGAGTTTTAAAACTCTCGATATGATCGTCCGGATCTGACTCCCCCTTGTAGGATTCAAAGCGGGGCGGCCTAAATGCTTCGGGGACCAGAGCTTCCATGATGGCCCTGGAAAAGAGGGGTCTGCTTGGGTGGAACCTATTGGGAGTTGTTCACCGCCGTCTGACTCCCCATTGTAGGATTCAACAGCACTGCAATGTTGTAGTGCCTCTAAGGTATCCGCACGAATGGATCAAAACCAATCTTTCCTCATGCCGCGGTGCTAGCTGCGGGACGGGACTGTTTATCACGATCTCTCTCTCACAATTTATGTGATGGCTAGGGTTTTCTCGTGTGTCACTTTTTCACAAATGTGTATCATATATATAGCTGCAGAAACTTAACTCTAAGAGAGTAATGAGGTCGTTGGGCTCACAATCCGACTTGGGTCAGATTCGTGTGTGGACCTCTGAATATTAGTCAGCCCATTTAATCTAATTAAATGTCCAACCGATGTCCAAGTCTTACTTGGATTCCCAATTAAATTCATCTTATGAATTTAAATCCCAATTTCGATCCATTCTAAGTGTGTGACCCTGTAGGTTCTCGTTACGTTGACAGTAATACTAAAATCGTATTCTAATATTACAAACAGTGAGCGATATCTAGCAATACATCACTGCTACTCAAGTAACGAGAATGTCAGTGAATAGACATAACCTATCCGTGACCAATGTTACCATGTAGTCTAGTCTCTTTGTCCATATATCTTAATTGAGCACAAGGCATAGAGTGTGTCAGCCTTGTATAGTTCAATCTTTGGTTTCTTGATGTCCGAGTAGACTTACTAAAACAAATGATCTGAATATCTCATATTGACTCATTTGAGCACGGCCATGCATTTTGCAGTCTCACTCAATCAAGGGGCCCGTAGATATCGCTCCTGTTATGTAAAAGGGACAAATCCTATCTAAGTCACTCACATCCCTCCACATGATTTGTAGTATATCCAATAGTCGACTTTATAATCACCTTATTACAGGCAACATTTGACGACATTAAAAAATATAACTTCTCATGTAGGGCGTAGTGACTTCAAGTCAAAGGACTACATATACCATGGTCACTGTGAGAACCACTTATGACACTCACGTAACGATCCATACAACGTTCTCATGGTGGGTCAGTCTAGTACATTATTACTCTAATATGTACCCATGTGAAGACTTGATATCTCATATCCATGACCCGTGAGATATGGTCATCAGTCTCCGCACATACTAGTCTCTATGCATTATTGTTGTCCTAATTCACAATAATACTTGACTAGGGATATTTAAGAATGATATTCTAATTACAACCAATAGGATATCACAATCAAGTCATGCACTTGATATCCCATGGTATTGAACCTACTATTCTAAGGACTTTATTATGCTCATTTAATTACAACAATAAACAACACAATAAATAAAATGCCTCATATATGAAATAAATGTCATAATGCAATGTAAACTAGTAATGTCAATGCACAACTGGCCTCTAGGGCATACACCAACACCTCTAGCGTGGTGGTCCCCTGGTTCGGCTCGACTTATTGGAGTATGAATTCTCCGCCAACGACGTGGAGGAGATTCTCTTCACCTCCTCGGGAGAGGGGATCTTCTGGTTCTCGTCCTGCGGGGGGTCCGGGCTCTCGTGGCCCCTGGGCGCTCAGATTGAGGAACTTCCTCAAGGGATCGCCTTTCATTCAAGCGAGTTCGAAGGTCGACCCCTTGCTAATGGTTAACGATTACTTGACGGATATCCTGCTCAGGAGGGCTTTGAGAAGCCATAGAGTCAGTTGAAGCATTGTGGATGGAGACGTGGTCGAGGTCGGGGTGTGGCTCCCGACAGCTTCGACGGGAGCCCCCCGGGGCAGCCCCCGTGGAATTAGGAGGAGGCTGTTGAGGAACAGGTGGTTCAGGCTGCGGTTGCTGAACTTGGTTGATTTGAAGAGGGAGATCACAGAGTGGAGGAGGAGGTGAAAGAGAAGTGGTTCTTCGGCTGGACTCCACTTATTTTCCTTTCCCTTTGGGAGGCATGGCTAGAGCTACTTTTGGTGGCAAAGTAAGGTTGGATTTGTAACACCCCGCAAAATTGAAAATTACAATTTTGCCCCTGGGTGTTACGCACGTATATTTTTGTAATGTGTTTCACTACATATTTTGGATTCGTACTATTTATACATTTTCCGTATTGATTTCAGTCAACTAAAATATAATATTTCAATCCCTAGGATTTACGTACTTCTTACGTGTTTTGATGCACGTGTTTTCACCACTACGTATAATATTTTCTATAGGTTTAAATTATTTATTTTTATGTATTTAAATCTATTTTATAAAACGAAAATTTATTTTTCCCCTATTTTGATTAAAATGCATTTTTCGATTTTCCGCACGTATAATGCACGTACTTTCTACGTGTAATGATTTCATCATGAAATGTATAAAATTAGTAAATATAATTTTTCTTATGTTATTTTGGATTATATTTTAATAATTTTCGTTGATCTCGCATTTTGATATTTTACGTGCAACGCACGTGTTTTAGGCGAACATATTTGAGTATGTTTATTTTCAAAAAAAAAATTTTGAAGTGTGTGTAACACCCGTGATTTTCAAATAATATAAATAGTATTATATAGATATTAACAAGTTCATACATATGTATAAGTCAATGTATGTTTGTATGTTAATATGTTGTTGAAAATGGAATTGTATGTGGTGTGTGGGGGCCCACGGGAAAATTGAAGAACACATTGTGCTGTTGGGAAATTAAATGGTGAATATGTGTAGTAGAATGTTGTATAATGGATTGATGTGTGTAATAAAAGTGAGATATGGTAATGGAATGGAGGCCCATGGTGTGAATGGGTTAATAGGAATTAATTGATTTATAGTGGAGGCCCACTTGAACATACAAAACACACAAGTGTGCTCTAAGTGACCGGATTGCATAGGAGTGGGAAGAGAGAGTTTGGGAGTTAGAGAATTAGAGAAGTAGGTATATGAAAGGATGGGAGTTGGGATTTTAGAGTAATGGGGAGATAAAAGGTTGGGAGTTTTTAGGAGTTGAGAAATGAAAAGATGGGTAATTAAAAAGAGAATTAAAATGAGAAGTTATTAGGTGGGAGATTTTGCAATATAGTCCCTAGCATTGTCCTATAAATAGCAACTCATTTCTCATTCTTTTACACACCAAAAATAAAATAAATAAGAGAAAGAGAAGAAGAAAAGAAAGAGAGAAAAGAGTTTGTACTTGGTGGCCATTGTTAGGAGGAGAAGATCTAGGAGGACATTGGATCTAGAAGTGGTGCTCTTCCCTTCATTAGTCAAGTTTCAATTGAGGTGGGTGGTCCTATACTTTCTAATTTTAGAACAATGTATGCTAAGAAATAAATAATGAGTAGTATGGAATTTCTTATATGATCTATGCTATGGTATGAGATGAGAATGATAAGTAGTTCATGTATGATTAACAAATTAAGTCATGTTAGTGGTTAATGAGAAAAAGAATTGATTGATTATTTGTCATACATTAACATGCTATTATGATTAATGAGTAGTATAAATTTTAATACATGATTTTCTGTTAATTTTCAGTCTAATTAAATTATTAATGAAAGATTTGATTAAAAGGGAAAACTAAGTTTTACGAGACTAATGAAAAATTGAGTTTTATGATAATAATGAGGGAGCATATAGTTGGGACAAAAACCCACAAAGTGAGTCTATGTCGTTGGGTGCTCTTGGCTTGTTGGTTTGTCGTGCGCTGGCTTCCTGATCGGGTAGAGTTCGAACCCTGTTATTCCCAAACATTTCTGTGTGTGTTTTTTTTTTAAAAAACTATTTCAAATCCGAGGATTGCTTAAAGGGTTTTCGTTTCGGAAACTAACCACCCAGTCCACTTAGACTATTGGTTGTCAGTGGGTGCTTTGGGCTGTGTCTGGACACTCATGGGTTCGAAGCCTCAAGGGGGGTCCTTTTTATTTTAATATTTTTTTGAGTTTTAAGGGGGCTTTGGATAAATTCTAATGTTAAAAAATTGGAGAAAAGATCTAGTGTTTACATAATATAATCAAGAGTTATAAGAGATAGTTTTGAGATTTTTAGTGCATAGTTGAAGAACTAAAAAGGGAAATTTTTGAATAAAAATTTGAGAATAAATTCTAGTATTCTTATAAAATGAAATAGAGTTATTAAAATAGTTGTAGAATTTTTCAAGTCTATTTGAGATATAAAAATGAATATTCGAGATAGAAAAATGTAATGTGACTTTAAAACTTTATTATTTTGAGAATCGAAACTTTCCTTGTGAAAAAGAATAAAATATTAGTTGTGAAGTAATTTCTCTTGAAGAGTTTATACTCTTATTGTGTTAAAGAATAATTTGTAGCGAATTGAGATATTGTAAGAGTTTGAATTGTTAATAATATTTCATTGTGTTCTTGAAGAAAAATTATCCGCTTCCAAGATTATGAATGAATAGATCATGAATAATGAGGAGACTATGATTACTTGTGATTAAGTTGAAAGATGAAATTATTTAGGTCAAGACATGATTATTAAAGGGTATGTGTACCCATGTTTCTTGCACATGAAGAGTTTATGACTTAGAATTAGTAAGACCTCGGTTACCGGTAATTTTGAAAGAAATGTTTTTGAGACTTGATTTTGAGATAATGCCGTCGGGAGATCTCGTATTTTGTGAATAAACCCGGTATGAGGTAAAACTGATTCTAGGGTGATAACATATTCATGTCTTGAACTAAAAATAATTAGGCACTTAGGTGAAGATGTAATAGACTTGTGCAAACGTAAATGGGTGTTTCTATATAGTCGGCGGTGGATCTCCGTGGCTATAGACCCAGTTGGTGGACTGTGGTTGCTCCGTAGGAGATGGACTGTATTTTATCCGGGACTTAGGGTAGTCGGCGGATGTTTACCATACTCCAAAGAATATGTATATACCGGGGCTAGAGGGACATTTACGGGATTATTCTCACGATATAATAGCCAGGGAGGCTGGGATCTGTTATTATAGCCAGGGAGGCTAGCCAGGGAGGCTGAGATCCGTATCTGTGAAATAACTCTAAAACTTGTTTTATTACTGGGTAGTCTCATGGCGAGGGATCGAACCCTTCAATATGGAGTACGTAGGCACTTGCCCTCAGACCTATGTAGTATGGGATGCATAGAATCTGAACAAGTGTGCATTAGTGTCATCCTAGTGTAGAATTGTGTGCATTAGGCATTAAGGCATGACATACACTTATATTTAGAACAATCACTCTTGACACTTTACTTATTCATTCAATCTTTTTTTGTGATTTGTTAAAGTATGAGATCGTTATACTATTCCCGGCATAGAGAGGATAGCCGTGTATAACATTTCGTCAGTTGTAAGTAACTGACGAGCCCACAGATTAACATGCAGGTAAAGGACCATTCATGGAGTTATAAAGTGGATATGCGGTTGCTGTTTAGAAGTTAAAGATGTTGCAAATGATGTTAAAGTTATACAAGTTGTATTTCATTGTTGTAATCTTTTAGTCTTCCGCTGTGCTTCAATCTAGTGTAAAGGAACTCTGATGTATTATGAATGAAAAGTTTTAAATTCCTTGTAAAATTGTACGAAGTGAAGTAAAGATCCTGTGAAATCTCGAATTTATCCTTATTTGAAATTCGGGGTGCTACAGGATTTCTTTTTGTTTCCCACAGACGGCGCCAATCTATTGTTGCTAAATTTGGTGTGGGAGCAAACAGATGAATTTGTGGATTCTTTCAGAAATAATAAAGGCAAACCTGTTGGCCTTCACGGACATTTGATTGTTTCTTGCTGCCGCTGTTAACCTACAAAAAATTCGATACACCAGGATGGATCCCAGCGATGAATCCCCCGATGCTCAAGTCAGTTGTCAGGAAGATTATGATTGAGCTTTTGAGGAAAAAAGATTGATTACCTTTTTTATGGTGGGGGGAGAGGGATATTTATAGTTGCCTTTAGAGACAGTTTAGAGATAATCATTTATCCATATACCCCGGTGATTTTGGATAAGATGTAGAGTTTAAATCATTTCATGATAAGAGTTTTAGTTTAAACCGCCTCTTAAGGATAATCATAAATTTGAATTACTCTTTAATCATGCTGGGCTGGTTTGTGGCGGGCTACCACCCATACCCAATAGGACAGATCTGTTTTTGGGTTATTGGGCTATGAAGAAAGACCCAGTTCCCATTTCAGACCAGTTTGTGGTGAAAATTACCATTTTACCCCTGGGAGCTTCAAGATTCGTGCCTAATTTGAACGGTCCCAACTTGGTTCTATTTTTAGCCATATCACTGTTATTGGCCACTCAACGGCCATCACTTGCACATTCAGGATGAATAAAGTAAGTGTATTGCAAGTGTAGATTGACTTCACATTTCTAAATTTGTTGTAGTAAAAAATAAGAACTTCAACAATACTAAGCATAATCAACTATAAAGATCTCTTGCTAGAAAAACATTCCAATACATCAGCACTCTAGCAATATTCAAATGCATAATACAACATAATTAACCAAGAAGAATGATTCAACCATGATCAACAACACAGTAGACTTCAGTCTTATTTTTCTGCTTGTATGATGGAAAAGATTACTAGGAGACTGTATCAAACACAATGTGGCTGGAACTCGTATCTTGCTTAACATTGAACATGGTGAGCCAATATCAATAGTTTCTTAGTGTTGCATTCCCTGTGCAAATTGTACAGACTAAAATAATTTGAGAGACTCATAAAATTATATGGAACTCCAACAAAGTGCAAGAGAATTGAGAGAAATTATCTCTTCAAAAGTATAGTTTAGTTGAATTTACACTAAAAAATATGCTCACAGTCCCGCCTTTATGTAAATCCTGATCGACAACACTGTGGTCATGGCCCACCTCATCTCGAGTCTCCCCTCCCCCTCCCAAATCCACACCCTCACTGATGAAGCCCTCCACTCCTCCTTCCTCTCTAGCGTCTCCGCCGTCCTCAATCGCCGAGACGTCCCCCGCTCCAACACCCTCCTGCATCTCTCGTCCGCCTTACCCTGCCCTTCACCACCCCCTTTCTTGCCAAATCTCATTCTTGGATCCAACACCGCACTCATCCCAGTCTTTAACCTGCACTCTTACCAAAATTCAAATTTCGAGATTCTAGAAACAAAAAATAGAAATTGAAAATGAAATCATGTGGTAAATTATGCTAAATTAATATATGCACCACACATATGATACATTTGATTTAGTTAAGCAAAAATTTTCAAAAGCATTTTCACAAACACCTTGCGTGCTACATAGGCGTTTCACTGAACACTTAATGAGCAAAGCACAATTTTAGAAATTACGTACCAGAATTGTAGGTTTTCAAGGGTTTTTAAGTGTTTTCTATTCAGATATGTATGTGGTAATAGCAAAAAAGAAAAAGTAGAAGAAACCTTAACAAATCTCATTCTTGAATCCGACACTGCAATCATCATCGTCTTCAACCCGTACTCTTCTCCAAATCCAAATTTCGGGATTTCAAAAAAAAAAATTATAGTTGATTTGGTTAAGCAAAATTAACATATACGCCACACAGACACAATTGATTTAGTTAACCAAAATTTCTCAAAAGCATTTTCCCAAATACCTTGCATGCTACATAGGTATTTCATCGAACATTTGATGAGCAAAACACAATTCTAAAAATTAAGTATCGAAATTCTAGGTTTACTAGTGTTTCCTATTCAAATATGCATGAGGCAATAGCCAAAAGGGAAAAGTGGAAGAAACCTTACTAAATCCCATTCTTGATTCTAATATCGCAATCATCCCCATCTTCAACCTATACTATTCCCAAATTCTAGTGAAAATAATACCTTAATGAATGCGGTGGTTCGGAAACATCGAAAAAGACGACGTTGTGCGTGGGAGGAAACAACGTCGGAGGTGATGTCGAGGTTTGGGGAGAGACGTGCTAGAGGGGGTTGCACCGAACCTATGTACTATGGAATGCATAGAATCTGACAAGTATGCATTAGAGAGTCAGCATATAGCATTGATGTTTTCTTGACTTGTTTTTATGCTTGTGTTTTCCTATTTTTCCTACACTTGACACTTAGTCTAGATTCACTTGATATTTTTATGTATTACTATTTACTATATTATATTTCTTGATGTTTTCGTGCTTTACTTATTGTTATTTCTCATTTCATTTTATTCTTGCTGTTAATACATGTTGTTGATGACTTTATGCTCTATGTTTTATTCATGTTGTTTTCTCTTATGTCACTCAATCCGTTATGGCTGACCCCTATAGTTTTGGGGTTAGGGTTATCTCTAGCCTCATGTTTTACTAGTAGGTGCTTATAGCTTGGGATTTGGATCCTTGTGCTAGATTGATGTTATAGAGCTTGTGTAAAATTTGTAAAATATGTGTTGTAAAAGAAAGTTTGTAATTCAAGGTGTTTTGTATTTCGCTGTGTTTTATAAACAAGTGATGTAATAAAAGTTGAAATAAAAATTATCTATGTTTTTGGCTATATTTACTATTGCAATTGAAGTTGATGCTGGGAATTGTGCCACGTATTTATGAGATATCATATTGGAAATTCAGAGCGCTACAAAGATTGGTATCAGAGCATGCTTCAATAGTAATAATAAGCATAGTATAAAAATAAACCTAAGTGTGGACACTAGAGTGTGAGTACCTAGGTGTGGACATTAGAGTGTGAGTATCACATAGAGTTAGAACATGATGTTTTGGCTTGGGGTATGGTTGGGGTTTTGCCATGGGATATGGATATGGATGTGAATTATGTTGTGATGTTCTAACTTTACCCTCATTTTGCAGAATTCAGTAGAATGGCAGGACCCAGAACCAGGAATGGTGGTAATGGTGATGGAGTAAAAGGTTCCCATAGAGCAGGAATTGACCTTGAGACTGAGATTGACAAGGTGTATCAGACCTTGAACACATTCATGGCAGCTAATATGGTGCAGAATCAGATTTGGGGGCAAGACCAGTGTTTGCTCATGCTGATCCTATCAAGCAGGTTGAGTCCTTCAAGCGGATGAAGCCTCCTGTATTTGAGGGGCAGTCCGATCCAGATAGGGCTGATGATTGGATTAGACAGATGGAGATGGTGTTCGAAGTCTTAGAGACTTCAGCAGTCAATAAGGTGAAATTGGCTGTGATGCAGTTAGAGAAGGATGCTGACATTTGGTGGCAGTCGGTGAAGAGGATGTTTGGGGATTAGCAAGTGACTTGGGAGGCTTTTCTGGATGAGTTCAGAGATCGTTTCTTTCCCTTGGATATTCAGGAGAGGAAGGCAACAAAATTCTTAAATCTGCAGTAAGGTAGCATGACAGTGCGCGAATATGAGACAATGTTCGCTCAGCTGTCGAGGTATGCACCGGAGCTAATTATTAATGAAGCGAAGAAGGCCAAGAAGTTTGAGCAGGGCTTGAGGCCGAATTTGAGGTCCAGGATGATTCCTTTGGGCATCAGGATGTTTGATAAGCTGGTCAGGAGAGCAGCTATGACAGAAGAAGATATGGACCAATTTCAGAAGAAGCAGGAGACTTGGAACAAGAACAAGAGGCCAGCAGATAGTCAGAGTGGAAAGGAGTTCCCAGTGAAGCAAGGTAAGTTCAGTGGGCCAGTGAAGAAGGCACCCACAATTTCAGGCGTGACTTGTTTCAATTGTGGAGAGGCAGGTCATTATCAGGCAGCATGCACCAAGCCTCAGAGGGCACAGGTTTGTTATCAGTGTGGTCGTGAAGGGCATCTCAGACCAAACTCTCCGCAGCTGAAGAATGATGGTGCAGGCGGAGGCAAAGTTCTGAGGCAGTGGCGAGTGTTCGCATTGACTGAGGAGGATGTGGGTAACCTAGGGATGTGATCCGGGGTGTGCAAGAATTTTGAATTTATTCATTTATGTATTAAGTAAAACTTTGTTTGAGAATAAATTGGAGATTTGAGTATCTTTCTCCATGTAACAGAATTTGTTTTGGGTTAATGGAATAAAAACTAAAGTTTTATTTGATACTGTTTTCTTGCATACATTTGTGTCGCCCAATTTTAGCTAGTCTTAGGTGTGGAGCTTAAGGTGTTTCCAGACGGAGCATTGACGGTGGCAACACCATCAAGGAAAGAATTGATTGCTGATCGATATTACGAAGAATGTGATATCGAGAGTGGTGGGAGATCATTTGGTGAGAATTATCTTCTTCACAGTAGTAGAATTTTAGTAGAGCTATTAGAAAAGTTGGGGGTGATTTTAGTAATTGTTAGGGGATAAAAACCCCCGTAGAAATTTATCTATTACGTGCAATGCACGTGTGTATCCCAGGCGTTCAATGAACGCTTGTGTGATGTTTGGAATAGGGTTATTGGCCTTGTGATTGATTTGGATGATTTGAGTTTTAATTGTGTTGAAATTTGATAATAGGAAATATTGGCGACTTGGATGCGAGATGGCGCTTCGAGTCTTCGCGGGATGCTATGTGAGTATGAATATATTTACATATTTGTTGTTTTAAGTGAATCTTAATCTAATACGAATGATTGATATGAATTACGGAATGAGGGGTAATGATATAAACTTATAGATGATGGATTAGTATGTATATATATACGGGGATAAGTTACATTTATATAAGATGTCGGTGTGTGGTGAATTGTTGTGATTTTGAATATCTCGTGTGATGGTAAAGTAATTGGTGTATTAATATATATATGATGTTGTGATGTGTTGATCTATTGGGCGTATGCAATCATGTAATATTGAGATAATAAATAGTATGATATATTCATGATGTGTGAGGTAATGATCAAATAAATAATACAGTACAGATGTAATGTGTAATATTATGATGTGATGATTTTATATATTAATTACAGTGATATTTTCCTTGGTGTGATGCATTGAAAGGGAGGTGTTAATATGAAAAGAAAATGTTAATGGCAATAAGTTCGGTTGGCTTGAGTTGATACCCCAGGATGGACCTGGGAGTGCAGATACCTCCGGATAGACCGGAGAGAGTAGATACCTCAGGGTTGACCTGAGAGAGAGTTGATACCCCAGTATAGACCTGGGAGTGCAGATACCTCCGGATAGACCGGAGAGAGTAGATACCTCAGGGTTGACCTGGGAGAGAGTTGATACCCCAGGATGGACCTGGGAGTGCAGATACCTCCGGATAGACCGGAGAGAGATATGATACCTCAGGGTTGACCTGAGAGAGAGTTGATACCCCAGGATGGACCTGGGAGTGCAGATACCTCCGGATAGACCGGAGAGAGATATGATACCTCAGGGTTGACCTGAGAGAGAGTTGATTCCCCAGGATGGACCTGAGAGAGTAGCTACCTCCGGATAGACCAGAGAGAGAGTTGATACCTCAGGGTAGACCTGAGAGAGAATTGGTACTCCGGGATAGACCTGGGGTAAAATGAATATGATATGAAATGTGAATGAGAAAGAAAAGTGTTTGGTATAAGCTGAAATGAAATAGTAAAGTAAGTGTATTATGAGTTGAGAATAAAGAATAAATAAGTGTTAATAATAAATGGGGTAGTAAAGAAAGGGAATAGCAAAATGTGAATTGTGTGTGGAAAAGAAAGTGAATAGTGAAATGTGAATTGTGGATGAGTAAGAAAATGAGTTATGAGTTAGTGGATGAAAAGAAATGATAAATGCAGTACGTGGTCAATTTAAAATGGAATAATAAAAGAGGCATGTGTTTTTATGAATGGTACGAAGTAATTATATTATGTATGTGATCATAGAAGTAAAATACAGTATGATATGAGTGGTTCCACCTTGGGATTGTGTCAAGGAACTACCTGCCCGCTGTTTCTGTGGAAATAGTGGGAACTACCTGCCTTGGCATAATTCGCAGGGTGAGTGGGCATGATAGGGCTATGATCAATGGAAGTGAAGAATTAAATAAGTAAAGATAAATAATGATATGAAGTAATTGTATTACGTATGGGGTTATTAAAGTAAAATACAGATTGATATGAGTCGTACCTTGGAATTGTGTCAAGGAACTACCTGCCTGCTATTTCTGTGGAAATAGTAGGAACTACCTGCCTTGGCTCAATTCGCAGGGGGAGTTGGTTAGAAAGTGATAACGATTGATGGAAATGAGAAATAAAGCAAAGTGAAGATGAAAGTAAGTTAGTCAGAAATTAACTTGAATAATAGCGAAGTGATATAACGGGATGAGAATGAGTTATAAAATATATTTTCGATGTGATAAGAATGAGTATTTAATAAGTGATATGTTCATGATGTGATGAAATGTGAGTGAATTGCAATAGGTAATGAAGTGTTATATTTTGTCATAAGGCAGGAATTAATGTGGTATTATGTGGATATATGCATACGTGATGATATGGGTTATAAGAAATAAATGAACGCGGTGTTATAAAATATGAAATTGAGAAAGAAAGGGTTTATGAATGAAAATGAGTATTTGAGAATATGAGTCATGAGTTCCTCGTTGTAAATGAATGGGAAATGAAGTGCGGAGTTATCAAAGTATGAAGAAATGAGTTAGGGACTTTATGTGAGTATTTATGGAAATAGAGAAACGAATATTCGGGTTAGGGGATTCAAATTGAAAAGGAATGGATTGATTGAAAGTTCGTATTGTGCGAATATAAAGTAAGGATAGATAGGAGATTGATGTGATATATATAGTGGAATGTGTGAGTATGGGTAAATTTTATAATTTGATACAGATTTGAAGAGTAATTGAAAATAAAGCCATATGTATGATGTTTTAAAGTTCAGAGGTTCAAGATGTATCTTCTTACTCGATGTTTGTAAGTTTAAAATTATTTTCGTTATATAATTTAATTTATTTGTAGATTTTTAAATTATACTCACACCAGAAATGGCTAACCCCTTAGTATTTGGGGAGTTAGGGAGTCCCTAGACTACCCTAAATCCCCTACTGTTATAGGTCCTCAGCAAAGCAGAGGTGAGGCACAGATTTTGTTGAGTAAAGTCTTTTATATTAAATTTGATGTATAAGTGTAGTAATGTGAATAGTAGAATTTATAGTTTAAATTGTATTATGGATGTATAAGCACGTATATGATGATGGTAAGTATAGTACGATGTGGTATGGTATGTTTGTGACCCGTACCCACCTCGTTGTGGTGTACCGGGCTCTGTGGTAAGTTTTACAAAGGTTTTTCTAAAATTTTACCTTGTTTTCAAAGAAATTTATGGTTTTTATTTGATAATTGATAATTCGTTATGAGTTTGGCCCCCAGAGCTATATATATTATTGCCTGTATGTTTCTGCTCATTTTGGCCTGGGGAGCCCATGAAATTATTGTGTATTTTGTGAGCTACGGAATTTTGAGCAGAATTCCGTAAGCTTTTTGTGTTTCGGGGCAAAATTTACAGGGGAGATTCTGTCAAAATTTTTCTTGAAATATAACTTTCTTAGTTTATGATTAAAGTGATATAGAAATTGAAGGAATTGAATTTGGAGACTTAGTTTTCAGGAAAAAAAAAATTTGGGGTGTTATAGAGAGGCTTTTCTTATTTTCTATTTGTCTTCGTTTGATTTCTTCAACAAGATGAGTGATATATTTGTTTTGTTTTGTTCTTTGAATATTGTATATGGTGTTTCATCTACTAGAAAGCATTCTAGGGTTTGGGTATGAATATATATGATGGATTGGATGAATTGGTGAATTAAAGTTGGATCTTTTATGAAAACCTAATTATTTATGAGTAGAATTGCATGTGGATGATTTGAGATTTGTTGAATGACCCATTAAATCATGAGTAGGCTATTTCTTTTGGATTAATGCTGATTTGATTGAGCATGGTGAATGTCATGCATACATTGATTAAAGATGAGATTTTTCTAGAGTTTGGATGAGTGCAACTCGATTATGGTAATGTTAAATTCGTGTATGTTTATGAGTCAATAATGGTGATTGAGTTTGAGGAAGTTTGAGAAGGACCAATGAATTAAGAGATTATGTCTTGAGAATTAGATTTGTGATAAATCGAATTGGGTTTGATGCGATATGACTAAATTGGAAATTTTCTGATTTTGTGAGAGGTTTTACTTGAATTTGGATTTCTCCAATACTAAGATTTAAATCTGAAAACTTTGTTAATTTTAACTGATGGATTTGTGAAGTTCTTTTAGTGCACAAACATGCACAAGCATTTTACATGAAGATCGTATTTCATTGCTTTTGAAGAAATTGAGTCTTTATGTGTTTTCGAAGAATTTGACTATATCCCAACTTATTTTGGTATTGATATGGTTTGGAATACAAAACGTAGTTATTTTGATGTATGATTGATACTTAAAAACTCTATTTTGGGATATGTGCACAATTCATGTTCTATTTGGAGTAAATCAACAAATTGTGATTTTTAGTGGTTTTGATTATTTATGGACTCTTATATATCATACAAGTCGTATTTGATCATATCAGAAATATGCTTTTCATAGAATTCATTTTTATAAAGTAAAACTCTGTATCGGTTGAAATGTGCACAACTAAAAACTGCAGTCTGCAGGTCGACAGTCAACCGGTTGAATTTTATAGTTGACCGTCGCTACCTGGCTGTTGTGTTTTCTCGTTTTCTTGAAATTTCGCACGGAACAGTCGACTGAACCATTTTTACAGTCGACTGTCTCTGCACTGTTTGATGTTTTCTCGAAGTTTTGGATTTTCGCTCTGGACAGTCGACCGATGTCTTTTACAGTCGACTGCTACTACTTAGAATTATTTTTCTTGATGTGTTGGGTTTTTGCTCTGGACAGTCGACCGACTGCTGTTTACAGTCGACTGTTACCGCTCTGACTGATGTTTTCTTGAGTTTTTCTGATGTTTCTCCGAATGATTGTTCCTTTAATATTATATTATTTCAAAAGATGTTTTACTACAGATTTAAATGTTTTATAGAGATTTATATTGGAACTTTAAATGTATTCTTTTGAACCTTATTGAGCTATACGTATTTTCAAAAGAGTTGATGTTTTGTGATGTTCTACAACTTAAAAATATGGTTTTTGGTTATTCAATGGATTTAATATTTATTTGAATTCTGGAATTTTATATAAGATTTAGATTTTGTTGGTTTAAGAAGTTTTCTTCGTGCAATCGTTTTGACGATATATTTGTGAAGTTTATTGAAAGTTTTGGTCTTGATGGATGAGTTGTGGATCTCTAGGAGTTGAGTGGGAGTCCTGTGAACCGGCAGATGAGATTTGTTGATTTAGACCTATGGGGTCTTGGTTTGGTTGTTGTGGAATTAATTCCGGCAGGATACACTAATTCTAGAGATGGAAATTTTGTGTTTTTAATAATAATCAACTTAAGGACATGCACTAGTGGAGATGTGATCGAACTTGGGAAACGTAAGTATATGCTATTGATTTCGTTAGTCCAACGGATGCATTCCAGGACTGTGTGTTGTTCTATCCCGAGAGGACATTTATATGTTCGCGTGTCGAGGATCTGCATGCCTATTCACGGAGCATGTAGGGTGCATTCGCGTGTCGAGGATCGGTATGCCTATTCACGGAATGTACCTGGTGTATCTGCACGTCGAGGGCCTTGCAAGCCTATTTGTGGGGTACACGGTTGGGAGGTGATTCTCCAGTTTTAAAGCTATTCTTACATGATGCTTGCGCGTCGAGGGCTGTGGTGCCTATTCGCAGAGTATTCTGGATCTTGTTTTCATCACCATGGTAGGATTAGTTTCATAACGAGGAATTTAACCCTATAAAGTGGAGATTGATAAGGGCTTGCACCGGACCTATGTACTATGGAATGCATAGAATCCGACAAGTATGCATTAGAGAGTTAGCATATAGCATTGATGTTTTCTTGACTTGGTTTTATGCTTGTGTTTTCTTGTTTTTCCTACACTTGACACTTAGTCTAGATTCACTTGATGTTTTCATGTATTACTATTTACTATCTTATATCCCTTGATGTTTTCGTGCTTTACTTATTGTTATTTCTCATTTCATTTTATTCTTGCTGTTAATACATGTTGTTCATGACTCTATGCTCTATGTTTTATTCATGTTGTTTTCTCTTATGTCACTTACTCCATTATGGCTGACTCCTATAGTTTGGGGGTTAGGGTTATCTCTCGCCTCATGTTTTACAGGTAGGTACTTATAGCTTGGGATTTGGATGCTTGTGCTAGATTGATGTTATAGAGCTTGTGTAAAATTTGTAAAAGATGTGTTGTAAAAGAAAGTTTATAATTCAAGGTGTTTTATATTCCGATGTGTTTTGAAAACAAGTGATGTAATAAAAGTTGAAATAAAAATTATCTGTGTTTTTGGCTATGTTTACTATTGCAATTGAAGTTGATGCTGGAAATTGTGCCACGTATTTTTGAGATATCATATTGGAAATTCGGGGCGCTACACGGAGGCGAGTCGGAGGTGAGGAAGGTGCGCGTGGGAGCGAGGGTTGGGGAGAGTTTGAGGTTTTTTTTTAATTTCTTTATTTTATGAAAATGTGTGAAACGCATGTGTTAGTTTAAATGCAATTCCTCTATTTGCTCTCCTTCATCTATTTCAAAATAGATGAAATGGAGAGGGGTAGACCCATTAGCTTAATATATAGTTATACTATTAAGCAAAATTGTCTACCCCCTTTCTCTTTTATTCATTTTGAAATGGAGAAAGAGGGGGAAAAGGAGAAAAAATAGGCCATAATTCAAATTTTAAAATTCAAAATATTATTTATCACTTTCTTAAATATAGGGATTTCCTCAATTCAGTTTCATATGGCGCTCTCTCTCTCTCTCTCTCTCTCTCTCTCTCTCTCTCTCTCTCTCTCTCTCTTTTTCTTTTATTCCAACTATAATGTCTCCACTTCCCAAAAAAAAATCATCTCTCACAAAATTTAAATCATGCTCTTATTCTTATCTCCCAAAACTCAACATCTCTCTTGATTGATCAATTTCTCCTCTCTAACCCCACCTTTCTTCATGCCAATTGTAGACCCACATCTATGTGGTACAGGAGTTCGAACGAGAAGGGATGACTCTATTCTACACGTGGAGAGAAATAAGATGTATGTGAGAGGTATTACTTCAATTTTTTTAAAAATATTTTATCGATATTTTTAATAGAAAATTTTTAACATTAATTTCTTAGCTAAACAGTTGCTTTCTTACGCTAAATGCTAACTGAGTTCTAATTTGATTATTAACTAGGAACTTGAGAATCTTGAGAATTATTTGGATCTTATAGACAAATTGAGGTATGTGTTTCTTCTTAAAATGTGTTTATGAAGGACAAGTAGGATCATGTATTCTCCACGAATTAATTTAAAGTTGAAATGGTTGTGAAGAATGGTATAATCTGTTTTTGCAGAGTGCACCAAGCAATCATGAAAATGCCCCCAATGAACCTGCATTCACATTATACAGAAAAATAAGATGTATGTGAGAGGTATTACATTAATTTTTCTTTTTAGAATTTTTTATCGATATTTTTTAATAGAAAATTTGAAGATTGATTTCTTAGCTAAACATTTGCATTCTTATGCAAAATACTAGCTGAGGTCTAATTTGATTGTTAACAAAGAACTTGAAAATCTTGAAAATTAACTGGATCTAACAAAAAAATTGAGGTATGTGTTTCTTCTTATAATGTTTTTAGTTGTGGGAATAGTCGGATCATGTATTCTCCACAATGGAGTTTAAAGTTGAAATGGTTGTGAAGAACGACATAATCTTTTTCCTGTAGAGTAAACAAAGCATTCATGAAAATGCCCCAATGAACCCACATCCACATTATATAGGAAAATAAGGTATAGGTGAGAGGTATTACTTTAAATTTATGTAACGCCCCGAATTCCAAACACAGGTAATTCGTAGCAGAACAGGATCTTTCACTTCAGTTGCGTACAAATTTACAAGGAATTAAAAACTTTTTCATTTACAACATTGTTCTTTATAATAACACAGCTGAAATGAATAAGTACAATACAATAATTGATAATGGAAACTCTTCAATCTTATGACATCCCTCACAATGACTTTAAGTCCATGCCAAATCCGATCCTGCAACTTGGAACCTGTGGGCACGTCAGTTGCATACAACTAACGCAAATACTATAATACAGCGATTTCACCATCTTAACAATCACAAACTTGAATGCAGAAAACATAGAAGTGACTATCCAAATTATGTCAGTGTATGATATGAACTTAATGCCTAATGCAGTTATTTTTACTTACGATGACACTAATGCATACTTGTTCAGATTCTATGCATCCCATACTACATATGTCCGAGGACAAGCCCTTATCATACTCCTCATTATCGGGTTCAATCCCTCATTATGAAAACCTACGACGGTGACTAATATAAGGTTTAGATATTCTGTGAGTATCCAGTACCGCCTCGATAATTCTTGAGAATCGTTCTCCCATCGTGAGTGATTTTGGACATCATGCCTCACACCCCGATAATTCTAGACACGAAACCTACATCGCGAGCCAAAACCCTGATAATTCTTAAGAGTTGTTCTCCCACCACGAGTAATTTTGGGATATCAAGCTTCACACCTCGATAATTCTGGAGACAAACCCACACCGCGAGTCATATGGTACCTCATCACACAAATATCTCATGAGCTTTGCCTCGATCTCAATAATTCTGAAGATAAATCCCACACCGGGAGCAATTTTGGACATCATGCCTCAAACCCTGATAAATCTTGAGATAATCTCCCACCGCGAATCATATGAGGCCCACATACTCATGTTTGCCCATACTTCATCACATCTCCCCCTAGTGCATGTCCTTAGGTTTAATTATAATCATCACAACCTATAGCTAGCTTACCCTACCGGACTTAAATCAACACACGGAGAAATGTTAGCCCACACTGGCAACTTCTCAAATTTCATTTATCATAACTTGCCGATTTCTACGGGTCTCGCTTAGCCTCTAGATTCCAACATCTCAAATAGAGATCATATAGGTTATCTTAACCTCAATTACACAATTTCTCATTCATAATTTAGTTGATTCTTTCATACATTCACTTTAGATTGTCAATTCAAAGTATATCTTCTTATTCTCTTATCACACATCTCAAAAGCATTTCAACTGATAAAAATCTTACAAGTGTTATACATTTATTTTTCTAAATATATTCTTTGTTTATCTCGTAATTTGTCACATAAATCGTCTTTCATAAATTCTGAATTTAAATTCGTTTTCATAAGAATCTAATAATTTAGAATAAATAGGGACCTTCATAACACGACGAATTTAAAGCAAAATAACTCAACGTTGCTTCTCAAGATGATTTAATTCACATCGTAATTTTGCTTACTAAAAGAAATTTCTAAAGTTGTATTTAATCTTCTCAAATACTCCAATTTGCTTGCTTTAAAGCAAAACAACCTTTCTTGAATTTATACTCAAAATAACCAATCTAACACATCATTTAAAGTGAAATGTGAATTTAAATCCCTACAATAAATCTTAGAATTTGTATAAGACTATTTCAAAATATTCTAATTGTATAATAGAATAATTCAACAATTTCCCTCCTAATTAAAATGCATAAAGCAATTTAAAACCATAAAAAAAAAATCAAGAGGTCTATACCCGAAGTCGAACCCGAGCATTGCAGCAACCTCAGTCGCCCCCACCAGCTAGAGAGTCAAATGGCTCTCGGTGTACAACTCTACTCATATTTTCCACATTGATTTACTGTTTGATAATTTCTATGAGTTTCAAAAAAGAAAAACTCCCCTTTGGGCCTCGAACCCGCGACCACAGGTCACTGTACAAAGCAACCCAACCCAAACGCCAAGACCAAGCTGTCAAGCCTCCACAACTAATTACAATACCATTGCAATTCTTTTATTGCAACTCTCTATTTCTAAATTACTTTAAAACTTCAATTTCGTATTCGCTATGCATTATTATTTCTAATCATTTCCAGAAAAAAAGTTCCTTTCATCATTAGTGTATTAGCTCGAAATAAATCCCATAAAAATCTATTCTCAAAATATAAGGAAATTATTACCCAGCTTGCATGAATTGTTCATAGTTCTACAACTTGAAACTATATAAATTATTGTTCCCTATACAACTATATTTTTGGGGAGTTTTTACGTTATATAGGGAAATTTAATTTCATGTGTTTATTTTATAAATTTTCCACTAGATAAGCTTTCTATAAAACTTCTACACATACATTAATTCAATTATCTACTATATGATTATAATTAAGCATGTATTAATAACATTTCTAGAAAGGCTACTTCACACACACATGCCAATTTCATTATCCATCTACATATTTCTAACATGAAAAATTACTAACATTTAGAAGATATTGAAAACGCCCACACATTCACATACTAACTATGACTAAAGGTGCACAATTAAAATTCATGAAAACTTCTACACTTATACACACCAATTAAATTAGTATCTACATTTGTTATGTCTAAGAATGCACAATCTACTGAAAATTAGAAGACAGTGAGAACACCAACCTTTTTCGTGATGCAATTAGCAAGTAGCAACTCCTAGAAATAATCCCCAAGCCTTCCCAAAATTCCAAGCTCCAAAATGAATTAGTGCATAGGATTTGTAACAAAAGAAAATGAAATTAAAAGCTTCAAAATGGCCAGAGCTACCATTTGCTATTGATTTTGCAAAGTGGAGAAAAAATGGGATTTTTTTCAAACAAGACCGGTTGGGGATTATTGTAAAGGAGAAGGAAAGTTGGGAAGTTATAAAACTACCCACTAATCTTTTAAACTCAAAATCAAAATTGTTTTCCCTTCTAACAGATTGGCTGGCCAAAACTCTTCTTTTGTGTGCATTGCCCGTGTGTGCACGTGTATGTGTTTTCATACATTTTTTTATTTTATTTTATTTTATTTTTGAATTCTTATCTTAATAAATACTTATATTAAATTTAGTATAATTAGCTTAAATTAATCATAGTGAAACTTTTTAGTGCACAAATTTGTAATTAAAATAACATAGTTAGCACGTGCAAAGAAGAAAAGCACACAAAATTCTTAGGGGTTTTAATGTAATATGAAAGCATATGTTACACATTTTAATATAGATTTAATAAAACTAGTTTAAATTAATTATAATAAAAATTTTCATGCACAAATAAAAATAAACATACACCATTCATAAAATTTATTTTGAAAAAGAATACAACCAACACGTGCACTGCAAACACGTGTGTCGCACGTATCAATAAATATTTAAATACAAAAAAAAAATTGCGCAACAAAGAAATGTTTATAAACAATCGAAATATAACGAACGTAAAAATATTTATATTTATAATGTTACAAATAGTTCACATAAGGGTAAAATATACATAATCGACATGTGTAATGAAAACACGTGTGATGCACATAAAAACACAAAGATTAAAATTAATATTTGAGTTGGCCCATAATAAGATAATAATGAATTTTGAGAGGACGGAAAAGTATGTAAATAATCGAAATACAAAATACGTAGGATATTTATATTAAAGTATGTTACAGATATTACACGTAACGGTACAAAATACATGTGCGTAACACACGTAGAACAAAATTTTCATAACTCAATTTTGCGAGGTGTTACACTCTGCCCCCCTTAGAATAGTTCTGTCCTCAGAACTTACTAGGGTAAAAGTTGTATCTTGTACACACAAAAAAGTTTTCATTGTATATAGGAAAGCTTTCAATACTAAGAAAATGAATGTTGTATAAAAATGTGTAATGTGGAAAACAAAGCAAACCTATATAAGGAACTATGAGTATCAAAGTGAATCAGAACAAAATGCGAAAGTATTAGAAAAGAAAAGAAAAGAAAAACAGCAGAAAAGGGACATGACAATGAAAGATAATATAAATTGGAGGAAATTTTCATACAAAATAATATTAGATAAAGCATTAGCTACTATGGTAAAAGGAAACTATAAATCAAGTCATCAATTGTGAGAGAAATTGAAAAACAAAGTAGTTGAAGAGAAATACGAAAATCATAGTAATATACAGATGCTTTAAAAACAAGTATAATAAAAAAAAGTAGTAAGAAGTAATATGAGAAGGAGTAAAACAAAAATAGAAGTATGAAAATAAATAAGAAGGAAAAGAAATGTTAGTGCACACAATAAAAGCATTGAAATAGTATAGTTAATTATAATGCAGAGGAAAAATTTTGCAAATAGATTAAGAGAGTAAATAAATATTAGGTAGCTCAAAAAATTTACTGCGATAGAAAGGATATTATTATGATAAAGAAATAAATAGTAAAAATGAAATAAAGGAAAAGTATCAATATATAAAGCAAACCGATAAATAATTTGGAAGAGCATAATAATTGAAAAGTAGTTAGCACTAGCTAATAAGAATTTGAAAATCTTATGGATAGATAGATTAACTAAAAGAAAACCGGAAGAATGAATGATTAAAATCGTAGACTAAGAATATATATTAATAGATAAAAAGAAGGTAGCAATTTAAGGTAATACTGTTTTATGAAAAGAAATCTGAAAAAATATATAAGTGTTAAATTTTAGCTAAAAGTACAAACAATATAAGATAGATATAATTATGCATATCAAATTAATATCCAACAAAAATAATTCGTAACGTAAATATAATAACTATATATACGATTTAAAATTAAATACATAGAATAGTGATTAATTAATATTTATTAAAATATCTATAAGTTGTCAAGTATAGCAAGAAAACCAATATACAAAAGTATATACGTACATAGGCGTAAAAATGTATGATGAAACAAAAAATACTATGGTATGAAAATTATAAATGGTTTGTAGGAGTAAAACAAGGCATCATAGTAATAGAAGTAATAATATATTTTTGAAATAATATAAAAACTAATTATATAGAAATATAATGTAAATCGTAAACAAAAGTATCAGTAATAAAATTTATGTTAGGTGAGTAGCCACCAAATCTAAGATAAGTTAGCAGTAAGGTAAAATATGATGAAGTGATATAAAAATACCAGAATGTTAACATATGTAAAGATAAACTATATATACAAAATAATAATAAGAAGATTGCAAAACAGTTAATAGTAAGCAGTAATAATTTATGATGAAAAATAAAATAACACATATAGGATAGATATAGAAACAAGTATAAGTAATAAGATAATTAATTAAATGTGTATATATGTATAAATGTATTATAATTAATAAAGTTGAAGTAGTATAGGCTAAGTTGTAAAACATTATAAAATGGTATAAACTAGTGTAAAAAATAATGGAATAGTGGTAAGTAATATATAAAAATAAAAGTGGGGATTATTAAAGTAGAAAATCTCCTTTATTGTGGGTTTGCCTCATTGATGTCCAACTGCAGGCTTGCCTCATTGACATCAAGTTGCAGATTTGCATCCACGACATCCGGTTGCAGTTTGCCTTCTGCACATTCGGTTGCAGATTTTTCCTCCTGACATCCAGTTGCAGTTTGCCATTGAGGTCTAGTTGCAGATTTTCCCTCTCGACATCAGGTTACACCAAAATGGTGAATGAAATGATGGAATCTTTCATATGTACTTGTACATTGAATGTTTAATTTTAAGTATGATGTTATGTTTTTGAAATTTGTGATATAAAAATAGGAGTAAAAGTTCAAAATGAAGTGGGAAATTACAACTATGATTAAAAGATGTATAGATTATATATATCAAACATAAATAGTAGAAATTTGTAGTAATGAAAATGAATTATAAAAGTAAAAAGAAAAAAAAAGGAATGAAATACATGCATAAGCTTAAATGCGAATGTGAATGAGAAAATAAATATGTAATGTAGTAAGTTGACATAATAAGCATATATTATAAAATGTATATAGTAATGTAGTAATTAGATAAGTGTACAATACTATGTATGGTAAGTATGTTGAAATATATGATGTATAAAGTATATGTAGTAACCAAGAATGTAAAAATAGTAAAATTGAAATAAAGGTAAAATATAAGTAGTGAGTGTATATAGTATATTAGAGAAGTATAAAGCAATAAAATTAATAAGTAGCTATTATCAGTGAAAAGTAAATAAATAATAATAATAATAATAATAATAATAATAAGTAATAACAATAGCATTGAATATAAGCTGTAAAAACAAAATAGTAATAAAAGAAAATTTATAATGTGTTGAAGTATATCATGTTTATATAAGTAAAAATATTACAATCTTGTTAAAATATATTGAAATAAATAAGACAATATAAAATAATGAAAAAATATAGTATCGCAAAACCAAAGCTTCTATAAAATGAAGGTACATATGCAAAAAATCAAAAATTTAAAATATAACAGAACTAATAATGAAAGAAAATAATAGTCACAATACTAATTCAATAAGTAGTAATCAAAACTAATAATATATGTAAAAATAATAGCAAAATAAATGAGTATACATAAGGGCACATAAAATATGGACATTAGTTTAAGAATGAAAAGTACGTAAGACAAAATTAAAAGATTAAAACCAAGAAATGTAGATAAAATAATAAATATCGAAATGAATTAATAGTAAAAGAAAAGAATTCTTGAAAAAGTATTAAATGTTAAAGAAGAAAAGTAGTATAAAGAAAATGCACTAAGAAGAGAAATTAAAAGGGAAGTTAGTCTATGTATAAGGTATCATGAATGTAGGTTCAAACCAACCATAGCACTCGTGATACAAAAGAAAATATGCTCGCATACAATATCACATCATTGGTTATGAGGAGATTTTCATGAATGCAGGCTCAATAACTATAACATTCATGACTCCAAATTGACACTCACACTCTAATGTCCACCCTAATGTGTTTTCCTTATAATTTTGTACTACTTGTTGGACCTGGATTTGATACCACTCTGTAACGCTCCGAATTTCAAACATAGGTAATTCATAGCACAACATGATCTTTCACTTCAATTTCGTACAAATTTACAAGGAATTTAAAACCTTTTCCTTTACAACATTGTTCTTTACAATAACACGGCAGAAATGAATATGTACAATACAACAAGTGATAATGGAAACTCTTCAATCTTATGACATCCCTCACAGTGACTCCAAGTCCATGCCAAATCCTGTCCTGCAACTAGAAAACTGTGCGCACGTCAATTGCATACAACTGACGCAATTCTATAATACAACGATTTCACCATCTTAACAATCACAAACTTGAATGCAAAAACATAGAAGTGACTATCCTAATTATGTCAATGTGTGATATGAACTTAATACCTAATGCAGTCATTTTTGCTTACGATGACACTAATGCATACTTATTCGGATTCTATGCATCTCATACTACATAGGTCCGAGGGTAAGCCCTTATCTTTGTAACTCCCATTTTTTATTGTACTAAATTGTATTCTTTTCTCCCATTGTATTCTTGTAATTCTTTTTTTTTTCAAATGCAAATTTTATTCATTCTCATGAACCTGAGCTGTATTTTCAATTTCATCTTTTTGAACCCAAATCCTAAGCCCAACCCAGCCCAATATTAGTATTATTATTTTTTATTGAACTTGAGCCCGACTATTGAAGCCCACACTACTATTGGATCTTCTTTGGATACTCAATCAAACCCATTAACCCAAACCCAATTCTCCTCCTACATGCCTATTGACCAGATCAACTCTCGCTTTCACGTTCTCCCTCAAATCTCTCTCACGCTCCCCCACTAATCCTAACCACCCCATTAAATCCCCTGATATTCTCTCTCTCTCTCTCCCTCTTCTTAATCTCAACAGTAAATCCACACAACCGTTCATCTTCTTCACTGTGCGAACCCCTCACCCTTCACTATACAACCCCCAACCTCCCCATCTTCCTCTTCCCGCTCGCGCATCACAACCGAGCACCCCCCGCCCGTCCTCCCCCATAGCCGCCATCATCGTCGCCCTCGTTCTTTAACCTCACCCTCGACCATCCTCTTTCTCGCCCTGAGCTTTGCTTCCCCGTAAAACACCTGCCTCAATTCATCGCCCTGCTCCTCGACGATCACTGCCAACCACCACCCACCTAATATCGCCTCCGTCATTCCCTTCAGCACTCCGTCGCCCCATCATCTCGACGCTGCCCCCTTGTCGACCACCCCTCACCTTCCCACCGACGCCCCTTGCTGTGCCCCGATAGCTCTGCCATCCTTGCCACCCCCGTCGACCGCTACTGTCGACCAGTCGACCACCGCACAACCATCCCCCACAGTCGCAAATGCCGATGCCGTTATCGCTCGCTGTTGTTGCTATCGATCCTGCTGTTACGGTTGGGTTCTTGCTGTTTGCTATTTTGCGGTGCGTGCATGTGTTACGGACTACGTAGTGTGAACGTGTGTCACTGTTCGGACTCTCGTCCCCTTATTCTCATTATTATCGGAATCATTGTCATCATATAAAGGCAAGTACCTTGTACATATTTTTTTTTGTTCCGTACAAGCAATTCATTGAATCCCCGCATTTAGTAATTTGATCGTGTTGAAATTCGTAATTTTCTTGCTTCGTGATATTTTTTATATATTTGGTTGGATCCATTCCCTTTTGCCTCTATGATTCGACGTCGTCAAAAGCGCGGTTTGCCGTTCCAGCATTCATTACACAAACAAACAAACAAACAAACACAAAAATTGAAACATATATTCTAATGTTTTGGTAGATGAATAGGTGATTGAAAGAATTGAATTTGTATGTGCTTGGATGGTTATATATTCGAAATTTATATTGTAGAATTAAGAGCTTCAACATGGGAACTAATAGAAACCCTTTTCTGATTTCGGTATATAAATGCTTGTTAAATCCTAGTTTCGAAAATTTTATGCTTACAAGTAAGAGCATCCACAATCGTTTGCTAAAAATATGGCAAAATGAAAAATGACAAATGAAAATAGAAAATGAGAATTTCTTGTGCAACGGTGATTTGCTAAAAATTTGAGAAAGACGGTACATGTTGTTTCGTTCGTCTTTGTTTTTTTTTTCTTTTCATTTAATTAATTAATGATTAGATATTAAAATAGGTTAATTAAATAAATTAAATAATAAAATATAACCTAAAACCTACTTAATTATACACTAACCTAGTTATTACACTAACCTAATCAACTTTTTTGCTAGGCGGGACATGTTGTCCCGTCCAAGCAAAAAATGCTTGAAACGGGACAACATGTCTCGTTTCAGCGTTTTTTTGAATTTTTTTTTCTAGATGGTACATGTTGTATCGTCTAATCATTAAAAAAAATGTCAAACGAAACAACATGTCTCGTCTTATCCCATTAAAAATTTTAAAAAATAGGGACGGAACCTATAATTTGAGAATCGCAATTTCGTTTCTCATTTATGAGAACGAACTGTAGCAACTTTGCCATTTTATGGTAAAATAAGAAACGACTGCAGCGTTGAGTTTCTCAAAAAATGAGAAATTGGCAAATATAGCAAACGACTGTGGATGCTCTAAGAATCACTTTTAATTGAATCGGCACCCTGCCGCTTGCTGCAACTTGTAGCCAGGTTTTGACTTAGTAGCAGTTTTAATCGATTAAAACTTTGTAAATGAATGTAGGACCTCTGTGAATCTAGTTTCCAGAACATTCAACGGATTTGGATTTGGAGTTATAGACAATGAGTTATGATATTTTTCGTACTGCTAGGTCTGCACTTTTCATTGTCACTTACAGTGTATCATCGTGTTTCACAATTTTAAATGCCATGTTAATGAATTAATTAAGACTTGATACTCATCAGCACACTACTAGACTTGATTAGGAATTATAATATAATTTTCATGAGATTTTTGAATAAGTTTTTCAGACCGTTCTATAGATGTTAAATCGACTCCATAATGTTGTCCTTACACTAAACCAATAGAGAACCCAAATTTCGACCCAATATAAGTAAAAACCAGTTAGAGACATCTAAATAGAAGTCATAGCCCTCTATGTTAGGAATCCATAACACCTGACGAATCTGGAATCTGATGTGTAGATTGCCAGATATACTGTTTTTAGTGTTGTGACATTTTTAATTCCAGATTATTATTTTGAAACGTATTTTTCTTGAAAAAATAATTTAAATACCATGCTAAAGGTATTATTAAAACTTGATATATACCAGTATGTTACTAAAAATGATTAGGAATTTATTTATAATTTTCATGAGATTTTAAAACAATTTTACAGTGACTTTATATATATATAAGAAATTGACTCTGAGTTGCTGCCTGCGCAGCAAACCTGACAAAAACTGTCTGGTTGACCCGTCTATTTTATTCATATTGTATCGTGTGAATATGCATTGGAACTGGCTGAGAGTCTAGTTTTTAGAATCATTGAAGGAACCGGATTTTCTTTCCTGTGGTAGCGTGAAAGTTGATCTTTGTGCAGTGACGTCTGACTGCCCAGACTTGTGACGTGTGTTTATTTATACATAAATATTTAGTTCTTTGCTTTTATGAGTTGAAACACATTACACGCATTGTATAGCCTTTGATGTCCCCCCCTGATCATGTCCTTACATTGTTTTCGTTATTGCACCATGTTTAATTACTATAAGAGAATCACAAGCCGAGGTATTGAGGGAAAGACATAGTAGTGGGGTATATAGGAGATTGTACTCGAAAGGGGGCCCGTGTTCTCCATGATGATGATATATGATTACAAGTTATATGGAACTAAGTGCCACATAGAACTAAGTTCCACGTCAGGGATTGACGGGAGTTACCTCTAAAGCCTACGGGGGTTACCTTTAGTGCCCATCACATGATTACCTACTTTCCTGTCTACATGATATGTTTCTACAAGTTATATGGAACTAAGTGCCACGTAGAACTGAGTGGCACGTCAGGGGTTAATGGGGATTACCTCTAGTGCCCGTTGTTTGATTACATGCTCATGTTCCTGCAAGACCCGAGTACTTGACCCTGTATAATACACCAGTAGAGTCTAATCGTTAACATGCTTGTATGTACCCAACCTGTGGTATGGGACGCAGGATCACGTGCATTAGCTAGGATTGATTAAATGAATAGACTTAAGTTAACACTGAGCACTTGCATATTCCTGTACATGTTACATGTCCCGTTACAAGTATATGATTCTTGTTTACTAGTTCATAATTCCGGTTTACATGTTATATGCTCGGTACCATTTCCATGATTCATGTTTATAAGTTAAATTTTCATGATCCTCGTTTACATGTTGTATCTTCTATTATATGACTCGTTCCTATATACTTGATTCTCTTATTATATTCCTATCCTAGTTCATTTGCTTGTACTACTTGCGGCCAGTTACTTGCTCTAACGGGTGTTCTCCTTCCCAAATTCGAGTTGATGAATATATAGGAGTGGAAAGGAACTGCCGGATGGAATCAGTGACCAGGTGTTCTAAAGAACGGAGATGGATTTCACTCTGCTTTACTGCTTCATGTTTTTATTTTTAGTTATATTTGTTTATTGCAAACTCTATATTGGGCATGTTGTCCTGCAGTTATTTATTTCTGGATGTTGGTTATATATGGACTATTGCATGATTTATTTATGTTATCCATGTTTATGTGATTATAAATTTGTCTGCGTGGTTGTATTTATTTTCATATTATTGAGTTGATTATAACAACTTATGAATGATGTGAATATATCATTCGCTGGGCCTTAGTTGCATGCCTGTGTTTCCGTATTCTGAGAAGCGGGGCGTGACAATCTTAATCCTCATTATCGGGTTTAATCCCTCATTAGGAAATCCTACTACGGTGACTAACGTAAGGTTTAGATATGCTGTGAGTATCTAGTACCGCCCCGATAAATCTTAAGAATCGTTCTCCCATCGTGACTGATTATGAACATCATGCCTCACACCCCGATAATTCTGGAGACAAAACCCACACCGCGAGAAAACCCTGATAATTCTAGAGAGTCGTTCTCCCACCATGAGTGATTATTGGACATCATGTCTCACACCCCGATAATTCTGGAGACGAAACCCACACCGCGAGTCATATAGTACTTCATCACACAAATATCCCATGAGCGTCGCCTCGATCCTGATAATTCTGAAGATAAATCCCACACCGCGAGTGATTTTAGACATCATGCCTCATACCCCAATTCTTGAGATAATCTCCTACCGCAAATCGCGAATCATATGAGGCCCTCATACTCATGTTTGCCCATACTTCATCACATCTCCCCTTAGTGCCTATCCTTAGGTTTAATTATAATCATCACAACCTAGAGCTAGCTTACCCTACCGGACTTAAATCAACACACGAAGAAATGTTAGCCCACACTGGCAACTTATCAAATTTCATTTATCATAACTTTGTCGGTTTCTACGGATCTCACTCAGCCTCCAGATCTGAACATCTCAAACTGAGATCATATAAGTTATCTTAACCTCAATTACATAATTTCTAATTCATAATTTAGTTGATTCTTTCATACATTCACTTTAGATGTCAATTTCAAAGTATATCTTCTTATTCTCTTATCACACATCTCAAAATCATTTCAACTTTGATAAAAATCTTACAAGTCTTATACAATTATTTTCCCAAATACATTCTTTGTTTATCTCGTAATTTGTCACATAAATCGTCGTTCATAAATTCTAAATTTAAATTCATTTTCATAAGAATCTAATAATTTAGAATAAACCTTGATCTTCAAAACATGATGAATTTAAAGCAAAATAACTCAAATTTGCTTCTCAAGATAATTTAATTCACAACGTAATTTTCTTTACTAAAAGAAATTTCTAAATTTGTATAATCTTCTCAAATACTCCAATTTGCTCGTTTTAAAGCAAAACAATCTTTCTTGAATTTATACTCAAAATAACCAATCTAACACATCATTTAAAGTGAAATGTGAATTTAAATCTCTACAATAAATCTTAGAATTTTGATAAGATTATTTCAAAATATTCTAATAGTATACTAGAATAATTCAACAATTTCCTTCCTAATTAAAATGCATAAAGCAATTTAAAACCATAAAAAAAAAAAAATCAAGAGGTCCATACCTGAAGTCGGATCCGAGCACAGTAACAACCTCAGTCACCCCCACCAGCTAAAGAGTCAAATGGCTCTCGGTGTGCATCTCTACCTATATTTTCTTATATACATTCATTTACTATTTGATAATTTCTCTGAGTTTCAAAAAAGAAAAACTCCCTTCTTGGACTCGAACCCGCGACCACAGGTCGCTGTACAAAGCAACCCAACCCAAATGCCAAGACCAGGCTATCAAGCCTCCACAACTAATTACAATACCATTGCAATTCTTTTATTGCAACTCTTTGTTTCTAAATTACTTTAAAACTTCGATTTTGTATTCGCTATGCATTATTATTTCTAATCAATTCCAGAAAAGAAGTTCTTTCATTATTAGTGTATTAGCCCGAAATAAATCCTATAACAATCTATTCTCAAAATATAAGGAAATTATTACCCGACTTGCATGAATTGTTCATAGTTCTACAACTTGAACTATATAAATTATTTTTCACTATACAACTATATTTTTGGGGATTTTTTACGTTACTACATGTTATATAGGAAAATTTAATTCCATGAGTTTATTTTATAAATTTTTCACTAAATAAGCCTACACATACATTAATTCAATTATCTACTACATGATTATAATTAAGCATGTACTAATAACCAGGGCCGGCCCTGGGCCTGAGCAACCTGTGCGATCGCATAGGGTCCACGGTCGCACTGGGCCCATTAATGAAGAGGCATCCATCAGATATAATTAATAGAGATTTTATTTCAATTATAGCACAAAAGTCAATCTATTTGAGTGGTTAAGAGGATAGACTTTAAATCTAATGGGTGTTGGTTCGAACCTTATTGTCAATGTTCTTTTTTTCCATTGTATATATATGGATATATGCTTTTATGTAAAGTTTTTAATGATTTATATGTTTCTTTCATTAATTGTTGAGATTATATATATTTACTTTTAGTGAAAGTTTTTTAATGATTTCTATGTTGTTACTTTAGTTAATTATTGAGATTGACTTAGTACGTGAAGCTTTTTTATTTGATAAAGCTTTTTTATTTGATATATATATATATATATATATATATATATAATACGAATTCAGTTGAAAAATATGAGTATGGTACATTTTATATCTTAAAATTTATATATGAATTCATTTGAAAAATACCTTTCAAATTTTTATATCATTGGAGGCTCCAAATACCTGGGATGACTTAATCGATATCTTGAATTATTCGTCTCATCAATTAAGACGAAATAATATAAATGTGGTTAATTATCTTCATATTCTTACAACGCATGAAATACACGATTAAAAAAACTTCACGTATTAAGTCAATCTCAATAATTAATGAAAGCAACAACATAGAAATCATTAAAAACTCTCTCTAAAAGTAAATATATATATAATCTTAACAATTAATGAAAGAAACATAGAAATCATTAAAAAAATTTATATAAAAGTATATATACATAATATATATAATGGAAAAAAAGAACGTTGATAATAAGGTTCGAACATACACCAATTAGATTTAAAGTCTATCCTCTTAACCACTCAAACATATTGACTTTTGCGCTATAATTGAAATAAAATCTCTATTAATTAAATTTGATGGAGGCCACTTCATCAATGGGCCCAGTGCGACCGTGGACCCTGTGCAACCGCATAGGTTGCACAGGCTCAGGGCCGGCCCTGCCTCCAATGATATAAAATTTGAAAGGTATTTTTCAAATGAATTAATATAAAAATTTTAAGATATAAAATGTACCATACTCAGATTTTTCAACTGAATTCGTATTATATATATATATATATATATATATATATATATATATATATATATATCAAAATCAAAACAAAGTAAAATTAGTATTCGAATATTTAAAGAAGGTCCATTTTTTTTCCCGCACGAGGCCCTACAAATCTTAGGACCGGTCCTGCTAATAACATTTCTAAAAAGGCTACTTCACACACACATGTCAATTTCATTATCCATCTACATATTTCTAACATGCACAATTACTAACATATTAGAAGATAATGAAAACACCCACAAATTCACATACTAACTATGACTAAGAGTGCACAATTAAAATTTTAGAAAACTTATACACTTATACACACCAATTAAATTAGTGTCTACATATGTTATGGCTAAGAATGCACAATCTACTGAAAATTAGAAGACAATGAGAACACACATATTTTCCGTGATGTAATTAGCAAGTAGCAACTCCTAGAAATAATCCCCTAAGCCTCCCCAAAATTCCAAGCTCCAAAATGAATTAGTGCATATGATTTGTAACAAAAGAAAATGAAATGAAAAGCTTCAAAATGGCCAGAGCTACCATTTGCGGTTGATTTTGCAAAGTGGAGAAAAAATGGGATTTTTTCGAACAAGGCCAGTTGGGGATTATTTTAAAGGAGAAGGAAATTTGGGAAGTTATAAAACTACCCACTAATCCTAATTAACTACCCACTAATCTTTTAAACTCAAAATCAAAATTGTTTTCCCTTCTAACAGATTGGCTGGCCAAAACTCTTCTTCTGTGTGCATTGCTCGTGTAAGCACATGTACGTGTTTTCATACATTTTTTATTTTATTTTATTTTATTTTTGAATTCTTATTTTTAATAAATACTTATATTAAATTTATTATAATTAGCTTAAATTAATCATAGTGAAACTTTTTAGTGCACATATTTGTAATTAAAATGACATAGTTAGCACGTGCATAGAAGAAAAGCACACAAAATTCTTAGGGGTTTTAATTTAATATGAAAGCATATGTTACACATTTTAATATAGATTCAATAAAACTAGTTTAAATTAATTATAATAAAACGTTTCATGCACAAATAAAAATAAAAATACACGCTTCATAAATTTTATTTTGAAAAATAATACAACCAACACGTGCACTACAAATACGTGTGTCGCACGTATCAATAAATATTCAAATACAAAAAAATTTATTTGAGAAATAGATAAATATTTATAAACAATCGAAATATAACAAATGTAAAAATATATATATCGATAATGGTACAAATATTTTACGTAACAGTAAAATATACGTAATCGACATGTGTATTGAAAACACGTGTGATGCACATAAAAACACAAATATTAAAATTAATATTTGAGTTGGCTCAGAATAAGATAAAAAATGAAAAGTGTAAAAATAATCGAAATACAAAATACGTAGGATATTTATATTAAAATACGTTACGAATATTCTCCGTAATGGTACAAAATACATGTGCATAACACACGTGGAGTAAAAATTTCATAACTCAATTTTGCAAGGTTTTACATTTTCTTTTCAGAATCTTTTATCGACATTTTTAATAGAAAAGTTTAAGATTTATTTCTTAGCTAAATATTTGCATTCTTACGGTAAATGCTAGCTGAGCTATAATTTGATTGTTAAAAAGGAACTTGACAAGAATTAACTCAATCTAATAGACAAATTGCGGTATGTGTTTCTACTTACAATGTTTTTAGTCGAGGGACAAGTAGGATCATGTATTCTCCATGATGGAGTTTAAAGTTGAAATGGTTGTGAAGAATTGTTTTTTTTTTGCAAGGTACACCAAACATTCGTGAAAATGCCCCAATAACCCCACATCCACATTATATACGTTTTATAAATATAGTTTGTTACTAATATAAATATATATAGTGATGATTACCTTTCCAAATTCAAAGTCGTCAAATATTATATTCTATTATAATTTTACAATTTCATGGATTCTACTAAGATATGTTTTTTTTGTCTCTAATTGTTTTTGGTAAATATGTTTTAGGATAAAGTTACTATTTGGGAAGTTTATTTTCTATTACAAGATATTATTGATGTGAATATTTGCAAGTGTACAAAATCGCAACAAGTAGTATAGTTAAGTGAAAAGAGTGTCGAACCCACAAGGACTAATTATTTTATCGAGTACCGAAATTACTAGATTAACTACTATTTGGAAAATCAAAATTCAATAAATAAAGCAACTAAATTAAATTAATCTAAAGAACTAACTAAATTATTTAAAAGGAGTAGAATCTAAAATTTTGTTGTTTATTAATTGCAAAACTAATTCTAGGGCTTTTGATTTCATCTAGTTTATCCCACACAATTCATACTTCCATGTAATAAAAAATTTTGCTTTTCGAAGTTGTAGACCAAAATCCCTAATTATTCAATGTTTTCTCTCGAACAACATCAAAAATATCTCCAACTAACAGTTTGTCATATCTCTATTCAAATTTAATTAATTGAAGACTCATTACATTCTATGGTTTTCTTTATAGTCACATCAATCGCGGTAAATCATCTATAATTTCGCTCAATCAATAGTGTTTAATTCTATAGTTTTAAATCACAAATTACCTCTCGGTCACACCATGATTCAATAAATCATACAAAAGTTGGGCAAACAATTGTAAGTATTAAGAACAAAAATCAAACACACAACCATAGAAAAATAGAAAATAATATGGAATTAAAATTGTGATATCGGCTACATCAAAACCCTAGAAAAAATAAAATTAGTTCATACTAAAATTGCAACTAACAAACATGTTCACGGATTGCATACTAAAAATTAGAGGAGAAGAATAAGAAAAACTGTTTGTTGTCGAAAATCCAAGTCGAACGCCTCGAAAACCGCGCCCCACTGTTCGCGCCTCAGTTTCCACGCCGCAAAACAGAGCAGCACTGCTGCTCCTCTTCTCTCAGTCCCGTCTCTCTCTTCGCTGACGTGCTTTCTTTCCTTTTTTTTCTTTGAAATCCACGCCACCCACCAAAGCCTGGCTTTTTTTTCTTTCCTCTCTCCTGGTGCCCCCCTTTTTCTTTCTTTAATCTGGCGCTGCCACATACAACACACTCCAAAAACAGCTAACCTCTTCTTCACATATACTAGTATAATGCACGTGCGATGCACATCTATAAAAAAGTTTAGTCATTAAATTAAATGAATTTGTATATTTTGATTTGACGTGCATGACACGGGAATGTTTAGTGGATGTAGTTTGCACGTATATTGCACGGGTTTACTCAGTTACAAAATTAGGGTTTGTTTGTTTACAACCCTAACTCTCCCATTAAAATAGTAGAGATTTGATTTGACGTGCATGACACGGGGATGTTTAGTGAATATAGTTTGCACGTATATTGCACGTGTTTGCTCAGTTACAAAATTAGGGTTTGTTTGTTTACAACCCCAACTCTCCCATTAAAATAGTAGAGATATAGGATTAGTAGGTAGGCAAGTTATAGTATAATTAGGGTTAGTTTTAATTATGATAATAGGATTAGTTAATTAGGATTAGTTAATATTATTAGATAATTAATTAATAAATTTAAAAATCAATAGATTAAAATTAATCTATTAAAATTTTAAACTAACCAATTAACTAACCCTAATTTAAATCCATTCAAATTTTATTTTTATTACCAATTTCATTCCACCCCTTAGTTGACCGATATATTTTTTATTGATTCTTCCATGAGCCAATTCGTAAAAACATGAATTTGGGTGCTTGAATTTTGAAACCTTCATCCTTGTATTCTTCCATGATTTCACCAAAAATGCCCACCTTTTGCACTTATCCATCTCATTCCTACAAAAACAAACAAATAAATAATATTGATTAGAAATAAGATAAATTTCAAAGAAATAAACGAGAACTTGTAATTTAATGGATAAAGAGTACTAAAAATTATATATAAATTTGAGTCATCAATTATGCTAAGACCACTTTTAGTCTAAGATGTTTCTCCTTTTTTTCCTTTTAAAACAAAAAAAATTAAGAATATAAGTAGGCGGCAACCCCCACTATTTATCCATCCAAATTTTGAACTAGAATCCTATCTTTTAATCAAACCATAAAAATCTTGAATATTTTAGAGATGTTAGATGTATAATAGATGTACGGCTGATATTGCACTTGTATCCTATATATACTGGCCTTAGTGCTTAATAATATTCAACCATCTTTTCTCTTCATCTCTCTCTGTCAACCTAACATGGTATCAGAGAAAAACCAAATCTATAATCCCTAATCCATAATACCTAATACCTAATCTCAAATCCATTCACAAACCCTAATCCCTTCTTCTTGCCTCCCGTCACCGTCGCCCTCGTGTTGCTGCCGTCGACAACCTGGTCCTGCTCCCCCCCCCCCCCGTTCCCATCCCTGTCTCTGTTCTTATCCCATCGCCAACGCATCCCTAATCCCGTTGACAACCCATCCCTCTTCTGTAAACCCTAATCGTTAATCACGTCGACATCCTGCTCCCACTGCCTTCCAAATCTACTGACCTCAGCCTATTTCCCTCCCTAATCCCAAACCAAATCCCAAACCCTAACCCTTAGTATCCCTCTTAAAAAAAAACATCAAACCCTAATCCCTAATCCCGCACCCCAAAATCCTCTAGCACAAACCCAAACCAGATACCCCATACCCAAAACCTTATACCTAAAACTCAAACCCGATACCCCAAAACCTAAACCCAACACCCTATAACCTGTACCCTAATCGGAATCTGATTTCGAACCCGAACCCAACCCACACACACACCCACCCACACACACACACACACACACACACACACACACACACATACTACGCTTGCTCATGGGCACGTGCCTATGACACATCTTCGGAACGATACAACATATGAAATTACGCATTATAATGTCAGGAATATAAAAGAAAGAATTAATTGATCTAATATAAAAGAGTTGTAGATGTCATACAAAAAATAAGAAACTTACATGGCCCTATATAGTGATGTTATATATTGCAGGAAGCAATGAGAAGGTAGACAAATGTTGTTGCTTAGTTCTGATGAAGAACTTGCTCTGTATATCAAAGATGCAAAATCTTTGACAATTAACTTTGGTTTTCTCAATGTAATCTACTATTAGATGTTAATATACTTTCTGAGAGGTACACTATAATAATGTTCATGTATAATACTTGATACATTTACTTTTCAGTATTTCGGATGCATGAATCTGTAACTTCCAACATAGAGTTTATGTAGCTCAAGTTTGAATAGTACGAAAATAATTAGTTGTAAGTAAAAATTCATGTTTGAATAATTATAAATGGGGGTGTAAAATCTAACTTCTTAGAACATTGAGGGTGCAAAATGTTGAAATTTAACTTTTGGGGAGATATTTGCTACTTTCAGTATAACTTTAGAGGTTGAAATTTACCCAAGTGAATATCCATTTAAATCTATTACACTTGAAATCAATAAGGAAAATCAGTGAAATTTTCTACATAAGCAAAAAAAAGCATAAAAAATCTGAAAAATCCAAAAATTTACAAACTTGAAATCTGAAAATCTAAATTTTTGAGTGTGTATATATATATATATATATATATATATATATATATATATATATATAGAGAGAGAGAGAGAGAGAGAGAGAGAGAGAGAGAGAGAGATGAAAAAGTGAAAAGAGGAGAAAGATATAATAAAGTGAGAATGATTTTTATTTTGGGGGAAAAAATTTAGTTGTAGGGGGAGAACTTTTGGAGGGAAAATGTCTTTTCGGAGGGTGAATGTGGGCCATTAATTTTGTTTTAGTTGAACGAGTGCCACTTGATAGATTTTTTTTCAAATTGCTTTGTGATGTACATATATACTAGATTTGCCCGTGGGCACATGTCTACGGCACATCTTTAGAACGATACAGCATATGAAAAGTCTTGTAAACAGTAAATCAACAATTATGTAGTTCAAGTTTGAATAGTATGACAATAATTAGTTGCAAATAAAAGTCCATGTTTCCATATATATATATATATATACTAGGTTTGCCCATTGACACGTGCCTGTGGCACGTCTTCGGAACAGTGCACCTGGTTTGATTATATAAAATAGTTTTAGAGGTCTAGAAAATTAATTGAAGTAGAAAACATATTATATGAGAAATCAGTATATCTACCTTTAAGCTCAATCATCGTCTTCTTGATCATTAGCTTGAACTTACCTGGAATGCATATAGTTTGTTAGAAACAATGCATAAAGTTTTTTTTAACTTCAGCATCACTTTTAGATACTTGTAATAGCTATGGGACATTATCATATAGGTTTTATAGAGCTTACTCTAATCCCATAACCAATATGAGCATGTCTAAATACAATGGTAACGCTACCAATAATCCAAATATTTGTTTGTCTGAGACTCAGTTTGCAATTGAAATATCTCTTATTATTATTTCAACCAAAATAAAATACATGAAATTCTCAAAACTCTAAACCAAGCTAATCATTTCTTTTATCTCTACTTTGTCTCCCCATTGCACCTTTCTAAAAAAAAAATCAAAATAGATAAATAACAAATTTACTTAAACTGTCTTTCTTAAATGGAGAGTTTGCACCCTTCACTGGTAAACTCCATTCATCCACAATCCTATATATCCAAACATACACTAAAAGTTCTTATACGTTATGTTATCCATGGTTTAACCAGTGAAGACAACACTTCACGATAGTATTTTCTCTTGTAGTAAAGAAATTAATGTTGCATATTTGCCAAGTTATTTTAGGTTGCGGGTCAACTTACCTGTCCTGCTATGGTTTGGAAGCCCAAATTGAGGCCACCAAATAATCCATCTATCACTTGCGTACACCTTAAATAAAAAAACCAATAAAAAACTCATCAAATAAATCACCAAATTAAATTTTTTTAAACCCAAAAATAAAATAATCATACCTCTCTGAAGTTAGATCCCATGCACAAACAAAATTCGAGTCAGCAAAAAACTGAGTTATCCCCTGCACACACAAAATTAAAAATAAGAATGAGAATTCGGTTAATGAGATGAAATTAGAGTCATCGCATCACATATACAGGCTCTCGATTCGGTGGAGGGGGGTCGCCGATACAAAGTCGCTTGATATTCGCGTTCGATTTGGTGGAGGGGAGTCACCGATACGGAATCAGCAGCGGATCAGATATTAGCGATGCCTCTTGATTAAGGTTCGGCATTGGATTTGGATTTGCTTTGAGATTTTCAAATTCTCAAATTTAAAAATTTTTAATTTAAATTTTGAAAATTTTAAAAAATTTTATTTTAAAAATTTTAAAAAATTTTATTTTAAAAATTTTAAAAAATTTTATTTTAAAAATTTTAAATTTTTTAAAATTTTTAAATTTGTACATTTTTTAAAATTTTTATTTTTTTTAAATTTTAGATAATTTTTAATTTTTTAAAACTTTTTAACAATTTAAAATTTTATTTTTTTATTTTATTAATTCTAAATTTTTTTTAATAATTTTTTATAAGTTTTTGATTTTTTTTTTGTATTATTTTTGTATTATTTTTAAAGTTTTAAAAGTTTTAAATTTTAAATTTTTTAAATTTTTTAATTTTTTAAAATTATTTTATTTATTTTACAAATTTTAAAAATTCTAAAAATTTGAAAAAAATTAATTTTTTAAAATTTTAAAAAATTAAATTCTTTTAATTTTTTTAAAATTTTAATTTATTTTTTTAATTTTGTAACTTTTTTCAATTTTTTAAATTTTTTTGAATTTTTGAATTTTATTAATTTTTAAAAAAAATTTAAATTTCTTTTATAATTTTTTAAGTTATTGATTTTTTAAAATCATTGTAAAAATTTTTTAATTATTTTTTTTAGTTTTTTAGTTTCTAATTTTTCAATTTTTAAAATTTTAAAATTTTTTTAATTTTTTAATTTTATACTTTTTAAATTTTTTTAAATTTTTTAAATTTTTAAAAATTTTATTTTCTTAATTTTTTGAATGCGAGCCTAAAATTCCACTTTTAGTCTAAAATTTTTAAATAAATAAAGGAGTTATTTTCGGTGGGGGATTTGAATTTGAGTTTTGGGGAAAAACTTTTGCGGGGAAAAAGGTGTTTTGTGAGGTTAGATCGGGGCCTTTGATTTATGGGGGATTGAAGGAGAGCCACTTGATAGCTTTCTTTGTGTTTTATTATTATTATTATTATATATATATATATATATATATATATATATATAGAGAGAGAGAGAGAGAGAGAGAGAGAAATAATTAAATAAATAAAGGAGTTGTTTTGGGGGGATTTGAATTTGAGTTTTGGGAGGAAATTTTTGGAGGGAAAATGTGTTTTGTGATGTTAGATCAGAGCCTTTGATTTTGAGGGGATTGAAGGAGAGCCACTTGATAGCATTATTTGTGTTTTATTTTATATATATATATATATATATATATATATATATATATATATATATATATATATATATATATATATATATATATATATATATATATATATAATAAAACACAAAGAAAGCTATCAAGTGGCTCTCATTCAATGTTCCCCAAAATCAATGGCTCAGATATAATCTTACAAAACACATTTTTCCTCCAAAAAATTCAAACCCCAATTTTAAATACCCCTCTCTCTCTTCCTGAAATACCCCCCTTATCTCCCTCTCTTTCTCTATCTCGCTCTCTTCCCGCTCATACTCCTCTCTCTCTTCCCTTCGCTCTCTCTCTCATCGATGCGGCTCCCCTCGCTCTCTCTCTCAGCTCATTTCCCCAACCCCCCCTCTCTCTCTCCTCACTTCCTGACCCCCTCCCTCTCTCGACGCCCTGCTGGCTGAAGCCAGCCTCGACGTCGTGAAGCCCCGCCCCTACTTTCTCTCTCTCCATGCCCCACCTTCTGAAGCCAGTCCCGATGCCCCGCCTCCTGCAGCCACCACCTCGACAGCCCGCCTCCTAAAGCCAGCCCCGATGCCCTACCTCCTGGCGCTGCCCTCCTCCGTCTGAAAGAGAGAAATTAGGGTTGCTACATCTGCGTGCATTGCCCTCCTCCGTCTTCGTTACCAAGGTATCTCATCAAATTACGGTTTTGATTTCGATGTTGTTTTGTTTGTTTGGACTTCTGATGAAGGTCGAATTATAGGGTGATTGAGGTTTCAGAAGCAATTATTAGGTTTTTGGAGAATAAAGGAGGTTTTTTTTATGGAGAAAGGGGTTATAATGGTAGTGATTTTGGGATTGTATTGAAGTTTAGATTAGTTAAAATTGGTGACTGGAAATTTCCTTTTTTTTTAAAAGTATTTTCCGTTTGTACGTGCACACTACCATATATACATAGAATTCTGGTTGTTAATTCTCATTCTAAGTTTCTAATTGAACTTGCAATAGTTTCTTTATATTATACCTTACTTTTATTCAAGGTTGCAAACCGCTGCTTCCGCTTGCACTTCTCCTGCTCCTCATCAAAAAAGCAACGCCACTGCCACCGCTGCTTCCGCTTACACTTCTCCTCCTCCTCATCATCGGAAAAGCATCGGTTTTGATGACATGGGCGATTCCAGCTCCTAGGTCGAATTTTCGCCGTAATTTCATCTTTTTTGAAAAATTAGGGTTTTAATCTATGAGTAATTTAATTTTCGCCATAATTTAATCAATCGAATTTCAAAAGATTTTCTTTGAAAATTTTGGGTTTTAATCTATGAGTAAACTAATCTTTACTTTTTTGAAATTTGGGATCAAAATGCATCACTTGAAAAAAGAATTATGTTGTCAATAGGTTGATATTTAGTTCTACTAATGATGGCTAAATCATTTAAGATGTTTATTGTTTCGTATCAAGTGTTTTTATGTTTGACATTGTAGCATTGTTTCATAGTTTTCGTTAAGTAATTGAAGATGGGTGGTTGAAGAAGAATTTTACAATTTGTAAATTAGAATTTGTGATAAGTTAATTTCAATATCAGGGAAGAATAATTGATCATAATTCTCTACTTTTAAAAAATGATGTCCATAAAAAGTATGCCAATAACCATCTTTTGCATAACCTTTAGTGTAACTAAAGTTATCATTTTTAATGGGTTTAGAACGAACTTGGGGTAGGGAGAGTAGGAAAAGTTGTAGTCTAATTTTAGTTTAGATTTCTAATATATCTCAAATTTTGGGTTCAGTTAACTATGGTGTGTCAATTTTGAAGAGTCACTAGAACAGTTCAAAACTAGGATATCCAAAGGTATGTTAGATAGACGCATCTATGTAATAAAACAGAGTTAGGTACCTGGACTGGGTGGGTGAGTCAATAGTCTATTAGAGTTGGTCTAACTAAACCTGGTAGTCTTTGGTTCTTAGTGCTTTGTTTTAACTTTTAATCTATAGTTGAACTTCACAAGAAAGGCTGAAGAGTGTGGGTTCTTGAAAGTACCATTCTTCGTAAAGTCATTGTAGCATGGAATATTGTCTCATCAAGGACTAAAGTGACTAAACTAATAAGTGTATGTCATTCTTTTCCTTCTTCGAAGTTTTAGGATCAGTTTAAGATCTAGAACAACCTGAATCCATGTAGATGTTATTTAGTATATTTTTCACGCTGTGCGGAGAGTTTATGTGTAGTGTATATACACTTCCCTTTGTTATTTCTGTTTTCTGCATGCATGTAGCATGTATACATTTTCCGTTCTTATTTCTGCTTGCATCTACATGCATGCTCAAAGGTTGTGCCATGTGTTTGGGCATTCTATATCTATTTATGGTTTGCTGATAAGGAAACCAATTCCATTATTTCAATAATGATGCATACAAAAAGAATATATTACTCTTATGACACATTATTGTTTTTCATTCATTATCATTCTCACCCAAAACATGATTAATCTTTCATACTATATCTTGGTCCTTTATTTTTAGTTCTAGCATTAACCGGTCTGAGATTAAATTTATTTATATCACAAGCTCATGTTTTAGGTCAACTAAATGTCATTCCATCACTATCATGGCGTTGTAGCAGAAAGAGCCACATGAGAACATCATCTTTTCGTGTACTTGGTCTATTTTGAGGAAAGAAGAAAAGTAAGAATGGCGATGACAAGCCTTCAAATGTGAGCTTGTGAATCTTTTTTTACCTATTTCAAATTTGGCTCTTTCCATTTTGTTCTTATCCCGAAATAGATCCCCACGGCGACTATAAATACCTCATACCTTCTACCGTTACAAGGTGATCACTCTTTGCCTACCTAAAGCTTCTTTTGATATTTTTTTTCTAAGTATTGACAAGAGAATCAGAGGGTGCGTCGCCGGGATCCATCCCGGTGTTTCGTACTTTGTGCAGGTCAGTGGCAGCACCAAGGAGCCAGCCTAATAGTAGCGGAAGTGGTCAGATTTGACCCATTCGAGTTCTCGCGAATCCACAAATTCATCTGATTGCCCCACACCGAATTCAGCGGCAACAGATTGGTGCTGTCTGTGGGAAAAATCGAATAGCTATCCGACCCTCCTCCCTCAACAAAAGCCACTCCTCACCATGCCTCCGAAGAAGGGAATGTCTGCGACCTCTAACCGTCGAACAACCTCCAATCTCCCTCCGCCACCAGAGGGTCTCCCATCGCCTGTCCAACCAGCCCCACAGCTCGAACAACCCATTCCACAATCCGTTCAGCAGACTCTAGGGCCCCAAGTGGTGGTAAGGGAACCCTCTCGACATAGCCGTCAGAAGAAACCCATGCACCAGGTTTGCGTCTCCGTGCACAACCTTCCACGGATTCCATGGCCTCCCATAGCCCTCCAACTCAGAGAGATCTGTGGGAGATTCTCAATAACCGACAGAACAATCTAGATCTTCGAACCCACTTGGTTGAGAGGCGGACTCGTGAAGGGAACCCTCACCAGGAGCATCAGAGGGATCGATCCCTCCGCAGGACAGACTGCAGAGGGTCCAACTCTCCCAGGAGACAGAGAGAGTCGCCCCAACATTGCCAGAGAAAAAGCCACTCCCCGGCTGGCCGTCCTGCACCTCGAGCTCAACGAGAGCAAGAGGCCCCCGTCATGAAGGCGGAGTTCCAGCAATTCCAGGAGGCATTCCTTCAGGCACTCAATGCCGCCCCCAACAATGCCCAACGAGCTCCCAGTCCTCGGTCGGCTCCCAGCCATCGCCGCCCATCTCCTGACCATCGCCACCACTCTCTCAGTCCTCGGTTAGCTCCGAGCCATCGCCGCCACTTTTGCAGTCCTCGGCCAGCTCCGAGCCATCGCCGTCATTCTATCAGTCCACGACCTACTCAAAGCTATCGCCTCTGCGGCCCCAGCCCTCCTCTACGTGAGGACGAGTCTCGGGGCTCAGCGAGGCACAACCGAAGAAAGGACTCGGTCTACCGCCGTCTCCACGAGGTGGAAAGGTGCCTTGGCCAGCTAGATAGAGATTAAGAACAATAGGCGAGGAACCTCCGCCCGAGCAGGCCCCCTTTCTCCCGCACTATCATGGAGGCACCCGTTCCTGAGAACTTCAAGCCTCCACACTTTGAGTCTTACACCGGGGAGTCGGACCCCGCTGATCACATTGAGAGTTTCAAAACTCTCATGATGATCCATCATGCCTCCGATGCCCTTTTATGCAAGACCTTCCCGGCCACGCTCAAAGGGCCCGCTCGGGAGTGGTATTCCTGACTTGCTCCGACATCCATCTTCTCCTTTGACCAGTTCGAAGGTCTCTTCCTCACACATTTCATGAGTAGCCGACACTCCGAAAGATGAGCATCTCATTGCTCTTCCTTATCCAAAAGAAGGGCAAACGGCTGAGGGATTACGTCAAGCAGTTCACCGCAGAAGCCAGATCCATCGCCTCCCTGGATCAGTCAGTAGCTTTGGCTGCTTCCCAATCCAATGTCATCAACCCTGATCTCAGGGCATCCCTGGCCAAGAAGCCTCTGCGGGACTTCTCCGAGCTCCTCCTCAGGAGTGAGAAGTATATCCGAGCTAAAGAGGCTCTCAATCGCCCCACTCTGGAGGGGTCGTCTTCCGGGAACAAACGGAAGATTGCTGAGAAAGAAGGAGCTAAGAAGCTCTAAAAAGACAACGGAGGTCAACGGCGCCCTCTCCCCTGCTTTGAAAAGTTCACTCCGCTCAATGCGAGTGTCTCCGCCATCTTGATGGAAATTGGGAACGAGGGTATTCTACCGCCACCTCCAAAGATGAACACCCCCGGAAAGAAGAGACTCCAAATGCACACTTGAGAAGATCCATGCCATTCTCAAAATGGCTCCCACCTCCAGTGTTAAATATGTACAGAGGCTCACCGGGCGCCTCGCGACAATTGGGCGTTTCCTCTCCAAATTCGGGGAGAAGTGCCTCCCATTTTTGAAGGCCCTCAGGGGGGCTAAAGGCTTTGAATGGGGGCAACAGCAAAAAGATTCCTTCAACCCGATCAAGGCATATTTAGCTAACCCCCCACTTTTGAGCAAGCCGAGGCTCGAGGAGGTCCTCTACCTATACCTCGCCGCTTCAGAGCAGACCCTCAGCACAGTCCTGGTAAGAGAAAAAGGACAGGACGCAGGGGCCTATCTACTACATGCGTAAGGTCCTCCGGGATGCTGAACTCCGTTACCCGAAGCTAGAGAAGATGGCTCTTGCCTTGGTTATGGCAGCCTGAAAGCTCTGCCCCTACTTTCAGTCTTATTCGGTGGTCGTTCTTACCGACCAGCCGCTCAAACAGGTTCTCCACAAGCCCGAGACCACCGGGCACCTTATGAAGTGGTCCATCGAGCTAAGCCAACATGAAATCAGCTACCAACCTAGAACCGATATCAAGGCCCAAGCTCTAGCAGAATTCATTGTGGAGAGCACCATTCTCGACCCTTGCGAGTCGACTGTCGAACCCCAGGTCTGGACCATTTTTGTTGATGGATCTTCCTGCGCTGACGGAAGTGGGGCCGGTGTCATCTTGACTGGCCCAGATGCTTCCGTCCTGCAATACTCCCTCCGTCTAAACTTTCCTGAATTGAATAATGAGGCCGAGTATGAGGCCCTCATAGCGGGACTCTGCATGGCCTGCAAAGTAGGGGCCAAGCGTATCCAGGTCTTCAGTGATTTGCAGTTGGTCGTGAATCAGGTTTCTGGGGAGTATGAAGCAAGATATGAGCGCATGGCCAAGTAATTGGCAAAGACAAAGGGCTACTGACCTTATTTGAAGATGCTCGACTCCAGCAAGTCCCCCAAGAGGAAAATGCACAGGTGTACACCCTCTTAAGGCTCGTCTCCTCCTCCCTCCAAGGTTTAGAGCAAACCGTACCGATTGAGGTACTCCTAAGACCGAGTATTGAGGAAGACAACTTAGAGCCAATGGAGACTATGCCCCTCACACTTGGGGAGAATTGGATGAAGTCCTTACTCGAGTACCTTAGAGATGGAGTTCTCCCGGAAGATCGAAAGGAGGTGAGAAGGATCAGGACCAGAGCAGAGCGGTGCACACTTCTTGATGGAGTCATGTACAAATGCTCCTACACTCAGATTGACGGCCGACCCTACCTGAGGTGCCTTTCCCCTGAGGAAGCACACTATGCCCTGAAGGAGGCCCATGACGGTATGTGTGGTGCGCACTTGGGAGTGAGATCCCTCGCCCGTAAACTCTTAAATTACGGCTACTTCTGGCCCACACTCCTTAGTAACTCCGAAGAGTACGTTCGCCAGTGCGAATCCTACTAGAGATTCTCTCTAATCCGTCGCCTACCACAACCCCAACTCACCTCCTTGGCAAGTCCAATCCCTTTGCAATGTGGGGGATGGACTTGCTCGGACCCTTCCCTCTAGTGCCGGGCCAGCTAAAGTTCTTAGTCGTGGCGATAGACTATTTCTCCAAGTGGATCGAGGCTGAACTCTTTGAAACGATTACTGAGCACAAGGTCCAGAAGTTATTTTGAAAGAACATTGTTTGCAGGTTCGGTGTACCCCATATACTCGTGACCGACAATGGGACTCAATTCGCAGGAGCAACATTTCACAACTTTTGTGCCGACCTCGGCATCCAGCAGCAGTTCTCCTCGGTAGCCCACCCTCAATCCAATGGCCAAGCGGTGAATGCTAATCGACAAATACTCTCTGGCCTAAAGAAGAGGCTCGATAAATCTACCAAGGGGTTGTGGGTCGAACAGATTCCCAACGTGCTTTGGAACTATCGTACCACCAAGAGAACTCCGACAAGAGAGTTCCCCTTCAATCTCACATATGGTTCCGAAGCCATCATCCCCTTAGAAGTGGGCCTGCCTTCACCTCGACTGATAGCATACAGTGAAGAACAGAATGCAAACCAGCTTCACAACAGTCTGGACCTCATCAACGAGATCCGCGAAAGAGCTTCCATCCGATAGGAGACGAACCGACGTAGGATCACTCAGTCCTACAACAAAAAGGTCCGACCAGCTAATCTTAAAGAGGGGGACCTAGTACTCCGGAAGTTGTTGATCTCCATCCCGAGCAAAAAGGACAAGTTAGCACCCAACTGGAAAGGTCCGTATATGGTCTCCAGAGTTATTCGCCCAGGTGCGTATCAACTCGAAGACCCGGGGGGCAGGAGAATACCGAGGACATGGAATGCGGAGAACTTGATGAAGTAACAAGAGGGTTTCTGAACACCGCTCCAAGCAACTTCCCTAAGAGCGCTCCATAAAACATGTCAAAGTTTTTTTTTATTTTCCTTATCAAAGTGTAAGGGCAATTGGCAACTTAGAAGCGCCCGCCTAATTATTTTCAATAAAAGCAATCTACCCCTGCAAGTTCTCTATTTTGAGTATTCTAATTGTGCTACTTTGACGCTTAAAAAAACATTAAAACAGCACGCATGGAGTCCAACAGTTGGTTCGATTCTGCTTCAACTACTTACTTTTAAGCGAGTACGAAGTGGTTCACCATTCGGAATTTCTCCCACAGCTGCTGATATTCTTCAAACGACACACTCGGAGTCCAACACTTGGTTCGATTCTGCTTTAACTACTTGCTTTTAAGCGAGTACGAAGTGGTTCACCATTCAGAATTGCTCCCACAGCTGTTGATAATCTCTAAGCAACAAGTTCGGAGTCTAACACTTGGTTCGACGCAACTTTTGCTACTTGCGAACGAGCAAGTACAAAGTGGCTCACCATTCGGAATTGCTCCTACAACTGTTGACACTCGCAAACACTAGCTAAACACTCACAAGTTCAAGAAATGAGTACTATTTCATTAAAGTTTGAGGTATAAGTCTAACTACGGACCAACAACTCATCTTTACATCGAAATAAAAAACTCGTGAAACAAAGATTACAAAATTACAGAGATCTGCTTTAACCCCTCCTAGGGAGTGGGACACTTCTATTAAGAGATAACCTAGGTCGGCGAGCACCGTGCTGCTGTGGCCTTACTTCCGTGGAGATATATAGACCGACAAGTCGAGTTGCATCTTCGGTGCCTGAAAGCCTAAGCGTTGCCCCAGCAGATGCTCTGCCCGATGAGCCAGCCACTCCGTACTGCGCATCCCCAGGGTGCCTCGAGATGGGGGGCGAGCGTAACACCAACTCGTGGAATGACCTGCCTTGTGAGTATTCACCTCGAGGACAAGAGGTGGTTCTGATGTTGCTCCCCTCGGACAGCCATCGTAGCTAATGGTTCTCTGCTTCTAGCTCCACGACTCGTTCCTTCACCGAGTCGTCCGTCACTCTAATTTCAGTCGAGGCATTCAGCTAGAGCTGCCCTGACAAGAAGCCTCGGAAATAGCCCTCTGAAGGTGCACCACTTCAAGGCTCTTCTCGAGCACGACATTCTTTAACCCTTCTCATTCGGCCTTGACATCGAACAAAGACCGACGAAGATACTTGAGCCACAAGCCTTGGCTGAAGGCCATCGAGGGACACGTCTCCTCTCCATCGGGGGGCACTTCGCGAGCCTTCTCTTGTAGACGCTTCAGCTCGGAGTCATGACGAACTAATGTCAGCTTGAGATGGATCAGCTCCGACTCGGCTTTGAAAAGCCTCTCTCGAGTCCGAGCGAAGCCCAAACTAGTTACACCTAGACCGGACTGGAGGCGTGCTACTTCGGCCATCTGAGGTACTTCAACAATTTGTGATGCTTCGCCGATATGAAAAAAGCCAGAACATGAAGGTACTAAGTTTAAACGGCTCCTATAGGAAAAATCAGAGACAGTTCGATGCAAATACAATAATTGGTAAAAAAAAATTTTCATTTCATTGACTACAAAATGCGGTGGCCAGTTCGCAACAAGGCAATACAAAATTTAAAAAAAAATGAAGTCAAGAGCCACCTCGAGGTGCTGCTCCGCACTTTCGCTCGTCACTGTCATGAGTGCCCCCTCCGGATTCGTCACCTCCTGCACGACCCCTTCGGCTTCTTTCTCCCTCCTTTGGGCTCGGCCTCTGCTAGGGGAATATTCTCCTCGCCCTCGATCGGATCGTACAGGTGATACCCCAAGCTGTCGAAGCTGGGGATGTGGGCCAGACATGTTGGATGGCACGAGCGTAGGACTCCTCCATGTTGGTGAGCATGTGGGCCTCCACCTCGGCTTCGATAGCCTCCTTCGCTTCGGCCACCGCGGCGTCCCGCTCCTTCTGCGACTCCTCCAAGGCCTTTAAGGCCTTGTCCCTATCCATCTCGGCTTAGGTCTTCCCCCTCTCCAGCTCCTCCACCCTCGCCGCTTCGGCCGCGATGCACTCGTTCGCCTTGGCCAGCGCCGCCTCCAGAACGCCGATCTCAATGGCGCAGGACTCCGAGAGCTACTTCTCGGCCTTGTACATCTTCACGGCCTTCGCTCGCTCGGCCATATCCCGGTCGCTCGACGTCTTTAGCTCCCTCTCCTACTCGACGAACTGCTCCAGCGGGTGACTAAAGTGACAAGTGATCTGAAAGCCAGAGAGAAAGAAGGACGTGAGTATCAAAAACCACAAACTTCGAGATTCTAAAAAGCATAGCAAGAACACTTACTGACATCGTGGCCCGGGATATCTCTAGCACGTCATCGCCCACGGTACCCGCCTTCAGCGCCGCTCGGTCTTTCGAGGTCGACAGGTTGCGCACGGCCTGCAAACTCATTGCTGCATCACCTAGGAAACCATCAAGCTTCATCACCCTCCATCAGGGACGAAGAGCTTCTTGTGCTCATCAGTCAGGATGGCCTCCGCCTCGGCGGTGAGGGGTGGCACCTCGAGCGCTAGCACGGCACCGACGGAGAAAGCCCCGCCAGAAGTCTCGAAAGCCATGGTCGAGGGAAGTGCAACTTGGAGAGCAGAGGAAGAGTCGAAAACCAAGTCCACAACGGCGTAGCAACCGAGGGTGTCTGAGCTGCTCGGCCGGATGGGGGTCCCATCGCCGCCCTCTTCCTCTATTTGTTGTCCGGTCCTTTCGCTGTGGTTGCACTTTGCTTCGCCAACAAGGCTTTGAAATCCATACCGGGGGCCTCTGAAAAAGAAAAACCGAAGGGAGTTAGCGCCAGAAGAGAACAGTACATAAAAAAGAAAGAGAAACAAAATTAGACGAAGCGTACTACGGTCGATCGGACTGAGACCCCCACCGAAGAGGACCCCCTCGGTGATATCTTTCCAACCCAGGGTCGGAAGACCGAGGATGTTTGACACGACCCCCTCTTCCTCCGTAGTCAGCACCGGCTCGGCCTTTGCCCACTTCGAAACGTCCTCCTTCCAACTCGTTGGAAAACTCTATGGCTCAGGACCTCAGATCAAGAAGTACTTCTCCTTCCAGTGCTTGATGGAGTCTAGATTCTCGATCAACTTGATGCCCTTCCTCAGAGACAGATAGTACCGGTATTCCATCTTGCTCATACGGCGGACCGATAGAGACTGCGGAGTAAGACGAGCTGAGGTTTGATGCCTACGGCCTGGCTTTGAAGGCTGAAGGCGATGACGTGTTGCCACATATTCGGCATGAACTATACCGGGTTCAAGCCATACCATTGTAGCACTTGGACTATGAACAGTGGCAGAGGCAGCCGAAGGCCGGTGTTAAGTGCATCGTAGGGGAAGACGCAAGTGTCGGGTGAAGTCTCTGTGCACGCTCAGAAGCCCGGACCGGGGAGGAGAAAGGTGTACTCCTTCGGGATTCGAAACCCCTTCCTGATACGATGAAGATCCGCCTCGGTCAGAATCGAGGGGATTTCGTCTACCTCGGAAGGATCCCTCGGACGATTCTCCTCGTAGGTGGTAGACCTCCCGTATACCGCCTTGGACAGAAGGTCTCCGGAGTAGTTCCTAACCTTCCCGAGGTTCGATAATGTGGACGGTAGCCGACCTAAAGTGCCAGCCCCCTTTACATTCTCAACGACGATCTCCACAATTGCTGACCTCGCTACTTCCTTCCCCTTTCCCACTGCCGAGGAGACCACTAAGGGTCGGTCATTGTCTCGGTACGAAGTGGAGATCTCACTCCCCGGCGACGCTTTAGACATCTTTAGAATACAAGTTAAAGATTTAATTACCTTGATGTGATGGCTACGGTCGAAATAGTTCGTCGGAAAGATGATCGCCTGGCCACGACCGCTAGTAGCACCACTCGAAAGCAAGAAAAGTAGAAAGTGAAAAGTAAAAGTGAGAAGTGAAGAATGGGGGAGCGGTGAGAGGGGAGTGAGATCTTATAGCACTAAAGAGAATTTGGGTGGGCTTTTAGATATTTTGGGCCCCCCAGAGGCCCACCAGAAGCCTAAATACCTAATTCCTCGTGATTCGCGCCTGATCTCCATCAGACGGCCATGATTGTGCCACATCGCTCGGAACCACAATCCGACCAACTGGGACACCGAGCTGCGTATTGGAGAAAAATCACTTACTCCTTATAATTCGCGCTTGATCTTCATCAGACGACCTCGATTGAACCACGCCGTGAAAAATCACTATTTTCTAGTGATCCATGCCTCTCGCCTCGTGATTCGCACCTAATCACCATCAGGCAGCCATGATTGTGCCACATCGCTCAGAACCACAATCCAAACAACTGGGACACCGAGCTGTGTATTGGAGAAAAATCACTTACTCCTCGTGATTCGGGCTTGATCTTCATCTGACGGCCCTGATTGAGCTACGCTGTGAAAAACACTCTTTTCTCGTGAACCACACCACTCACCTCGTGATTCGTGCCTGATCTCCATCAGAAAGCCATGATTGTGCCACGTCGCTCGGAACCACAATCCGAACAAGTGGGACACCGAGCTGTGTATTGGAGAAAAATCACTTACTCCTTATAATTCGCGCTTGATCTTCATCAGACGACCTCGATTGAGCCACGCCGTGAAAAATCACTATTTTCTAGTGATCCATGCCTCTCGCCTCGTGATTCGCACCTAATCACGATCAGGCAGCCATGATTGTGCCACATCGCTCAGAACCACAATCCAAACAACTGGGACACCGAGCTGTGTATTGGAGAAAAATCACTTACTCCTCGTGATTCGGGCATGATCTTCATCTGATGGCCCTGATTGAGCTACGCTGTGAAAAACACTCTTTTCTCGTGAACCACACCACTCGCCTCGTGATTCGTGCCTGATCTCCATCAGAAAGCCATGATTGTGCCACGTCGCTTGGAACCACAATCCGAACAAGTGGGACACCGAGCTGTGTATTGGAGAAAAGTCACTTACCACTTACACCTCGTGATTCGCGCTTGATATTCATCGGACGGCCCTGATTGAGCCACGCCGTGAAAAATCACTCTTTTCTCGTGATCCATGCCTCTCGCCTCATGATTCGCGCCTGATCTCCATCAGACGGCCATGATTGTGCCACGTCGCTCGAAACCACAATCCGAGCAACTGGGACACCGAGCTATGTATTGGAGAAAAATTCACTTACTCGTGATTTGCACTTGATCTTCATCAGATGGCCCTGATTGAGCCATGCTATGAAAAATCACTCTTTTTTCGTGATCCACGCCTCTCACCTCGTGATTCGTGCCTGATCTCCATCAGACGGCCATGATTGTGCCACGTCGTTCGGAACCACAATCCGAGCGATTGGGGCACCGATCTGCTTATTGGGTAAAATTACTATCTCCTCGTGATTCGTGCCTGATCTCAATCAGACAGATTATATCTCACTGCATTGCTCAGAATCCAAATCCGAGCAACCGAGGCACCGAGCTGTGTATTGAGGAAAATGACTATCTCCTCATGATTTGCACATGATCTCAATCAAACGGCTCAGATCTCGCCACGTCGTGGAATATCACCTTTTTCTCGTGATTCACACCTCATCCTTCATGATTTGTGTCTGATCTCCATCAGACAACCATGATTGTGCCACATCGCTCGGAACCCAAATCCGAGCAACCGAGGCACCGAGCTACTCACATGGAGAAAAATTTTCGGGTCTTCGGTCTGGTCGAGTAAGCAACTGAAGAAATTTCATATACAGGATTTCAGTTTTAGATTCAGTATTAGAAAGGTCTGGGTGATCGCAGTATATTCGGACCTGTAGTTCACTCTTTCATCGTGATTCGTGCCTGATCTTCATCAGACGGCCATGATTGTGCCACATCGTTCGGAACCCAAATCCGAGCGACCGGGGCACCAAGCTGCTCACACGAAGAAAACACATTCGCGTCGTGAAGACCGTCCGATCATCTCAAAATTCGTACCAAAATCTGATCAACGGCCAAGATTGTGCCACGTCGTTCGGAACCCCAATCCGAGCGACCGAAGCACCGAGCTACTCATATGGAGAAAACACTACTGAGCCATAAGAACTGTCAGATCATCTCAAAATTCACGTCACGACCTGATCGACATCCCAGATTCAATCATGCCGCCAAGCTCTGGTCAACCGTTTGATCACTCAGATAGGCATGCCGATTGCCGATTGACACCCCAGATCATGCCACGTCATAAATATAATGATTAATTGTTTTTATTTATTTATTAATTTGAATTATTTATTTAAAAATTTCAAAAAAATGATTAAGAATTCAGGAAAAATAATTTAAAATTCTAAATAATAATTATATATTCGGGAAAATATTTTTCAGCCCCTGGATAAATAATTATTAGTTAGAATAATTAATTAATGCTCCCGAAAAATAAATCATCGCTTTGCAAAATTGAATATATGAGTCGAAAAATAATGTAAAAATCGAGAAAAATCACCAAAAAACTAGATAAGCCAAAGAGAAAACTTGGGCATGTTCCCAACTCAGAAAAATACCGTTACCTCTCAAACAAGAATCGAACCCCCCTTTTGAACTCCGATAAAGTCCTATACACTATTGAAACAAAAAACTACTCCCCAAAGGCTATAGCACACAGTATTTGGGAGTGGGGGGCTCATGATATGGCTAAAAATGGGATTAAATCGGAACCGTTCAAATTGGGCACAAACCTTAAAGTTCACAGGGGCAAAACGGTAATTTTACCTACAGACGGGTCCGAAATGCGAACCGGGTCTCTTCTCTTGAGCCCAATAACCCTTGAACGGTCTGTTCAACTGAGAATGGGTCCCAACCCGTTAAGGGCCAGTTCAACAGGATATGAGAAAATCCTGGCTCGTCCTTATTTACTAGAGGTGGTTTTAACCACTTCTATCCATTCACACCGAGAAGTAGGGATTCGTTCTTATCCCGAAACAGATCCCCACGCTGACTATAAATATCCCCTACCTTCTACCGTTACAAGGTGATCAATCTTTGCCTACCTAAAGCTTCTTTTGATATACTTTTTTTGAGTATTGACAAGAGCGTCGGAGGGTGCATCGCTGGGATCCATCTCGGTATTTTGTACTTTGTGCAGGTCAGCGGCAGCACTAAGGAACCAGCCTAATAACAGCGGATGAGGTTAGATTTGACCCATTCTAGTTCTCGCAAATCCACAAATTCATCTGATTGCCCCCACACCGAATTCAGCGGCAACAAGCATCAAAAGATTGACCAAGTTTACAACAACAATTTACTATTATATATAAAAAATACAACAATAATTTGGTAGTTGAAGCACTGAGAATGATGATGTTTTTGTGTTTGACATTGTAGCAACATTTTCATAGTTGTCGTTTAGTAATTGAAGATGGGTGGTTGAAGAACTTTACAATTTGTGATAAGTTAATTTCAATATCAGGGAAGAATAATTGATCATAATTCTCTACTTTTAAAAAAATGATGTCAATAAAAATCATGTCAATAAATGATGTCAAAAAAATTTCTGAGAAAATATACAACGAATTGGTGCACTGGTTTTTCTATGGTTAAGTATGGTTGTTGTTGGATCTTAAGATTGTATATAGATAATAGTGTATGGTTATTTTTATTGTTGTTATTGTTGTTGGAGCTTAATTATGTTATTGTTGTTGGAACTTAAGTATGGTTGTATTAATTATGTATGGTTAATTATTTCTATGGTGAAGTTTGGTGAAGTATGGTTCTTTTTTAGCATACAGTTTACAGTATATAGTTTTATTTGGTCAATTATTTGATCTCATTGTTTACAGTATATAGAATTTAGTATATACTGTTTACAATGTTAGTGTATAGAATTTAGTAATTATTTACAATGTTATTTGGTCAGTTAGTGGAAAAATGTTATTTGATGTCATTTAATCTCATTGTAATAACATTGTTTACACTGAAAAATGTTATTTTATCTCATCGTAAATTATGTGTTATTTGATCTCAGTGTTGTTCAATAACTTAAAAGTTTAATGCTCTGAGGAATACGACATTGAACTTTTATGTTTTCAATTAACTATACTAGGAAGTATGGTTCTTTTTCTATGGTGAAGTATGGTGAAGCTATCTATATTTTTTTACTGATGCAATTCTTTTCTCTTTTTTTTTTAACTGCAGGTGGTGGGTTCTGCTTCAACATTAATGCTGGATGAGCATTTGAGCAACTTAGTAAATAGTGCTAAAGACCGTGGTTGTTACTTCCAGGTTGGAAAAAAAATCCCGTCTTTGCTTCTATATCTAAATTTGTCTGGCTTTTAGGCTATAGTTTAACTATTTTTCTGCAGGTCCCAAAGCTGCATGGGTTGTTTTTCAGTGTCTCAAATCTGGAGTCTCTAAGAGTAAAGCGAGAGGTTAAAGTTGAGCATAAACTAAAGGAAATTCAGAAGGAACTGGGAAATATGGAAACTGAACCTGCCCAGGAACAAGACTTTGGTATGGATGATGAAGGAGTCGGTTTTGATGAAGACTAAATTTGCAAGAAAATAGGTAAGAATATATATTCCAAGTTAATGCTCAATACTGGACTATATTTTACTCGAGTCTGATCTTCAGCTAATTTGTGTGTGTTTATTATCGTGGTCTTCATGTATAGATGTTTATGCAGTTTCTATTTGCTTACTCGACATTTGAAGAATTATCAAGAAACTATACAAAGGTGTCTTAATGTATTTAGCATAGGCGAGACATTTGACGAATTATCAAAAAAAATTATGTATGGTTAATTATTTCTATGGTGAAGTATGGTGAAGTATGGTTCTTTTATAGTATACAGTTTACAATATATAGTTTTATTTGGTCAATTATTTGATCTCATTGTTTACAGTATATAGAATTTAGTATATACTATTTACAATGTTAGTGTATAGAATTTAGTAATTGTTTACAATGTTATTTGGTCAATTAGTGAAAAAAGTCTTATTTGATGTTATTTGATCTCATTGTAATAACATTGTTTACACTGAAAATTGTTATTTGATCTCATTGTAAATTATGCGTTATTTGATCTCATTGTTGTTCAATAACTTAAAAGTTTAATGCTTTGAGGAATATGACATTGAACTTTTATGTTTTCAATTAACTAATTGACCAAATATTGGCCTCAAGGTCATCTTGTAGTTTGCATGTGTGTGTACAAGTAAACTGGGTATTAGTTCTCACATACATATGTTTATGCATTATTAACAAAAGTTAGATGGTTGTGATCTAATCTATGGATAGATAGATCACTGAATTGATGAGTGCTACAAAACTGTGTCCACATGACTACCAATTAAAGATAATAGAGAAAAACCTGACAATAAGACACTTGAGGTGGTGAATCACCTTTAGTTCATAATCAGGATAGTAACATAATGCCTCCATTAGACGCAGAGTTGCCAGCTTTGCCATCCACCGAGCCGCTGCAAACATTCCACATTGTGCATAACCGAGAACTAAATTGCTTACACCGCCTTCATGCACAACTGTATGATGGAATGGTACAACCTCACCAGTTGCCGTAGTCAAAGTATCTCTTCCTCGAATCAAGAGCAAAATACACTTTGTGCTTTTGTCATTGGTCAATTAGTTAATGTTTTCTACCATACAGATGGTATAGAAAACATTAAGGCCAATATTTGTTACTTTACTTATTTGAGTTTATGTTTCTTATTTTTTGTACCATTTAAGACTTTCTTGGAATATTTATGTACGAATCCGAACGTTTTAGTTTATGCTATCAAGAGATCAGCAGAATATAGTCTTCACCTTTAATTATACAAGCATTTGAATATCTTAACAACAAAAACAAAAATAAAAACAGGAGCAGTAGAGATTCTAATTTTCACATACAAATTAAAAAGATCCTTTTAATAAATACAACAATATCAATGTGGAATTGATGCAGGGCAGGATATGCAAATTCTTAGCACAATAGTACAGTTAGTGTCCTCCTCTAGGATTTCTGTTCCATGACAAATATGAAGGGTCGCCTAGCTTCCTGCAAGATTGAAGAACAAAGAAAAGAAGGCTTGTAAGAATTAGTGGGGGTTATTTCAAGTTATGAAATGATCTGGCCAACAAATATGAACTACAAGGCAAGTTATTTGGCCAATGCAACTCGATAATGTCAACTTTATTGCACATTGGCCACAACATAACTGAGTGTTGTTCTCCTAACAAACATAAATTGTTTTTTATAGTATACAATGAGCACTTCTATTTCTTTATGCTTAACTTCCTAAGCCTTAATTCCCAAATTTATAAATGCAACTACATTGCTCAATTGGGGTTGCAATAAGGTAAATTGATATTTAGTACAACTACACCCTATGTTTGCCGTTAATTGCCGTTAATTTAATGCTTCTTCTTTTTTCCCAGATTTTCGTCTACACTTAGAACCGTTATGTACATATTGACAGTTTAACTTTTGGTAGGGTGATGAAGAACATATTGGGTTCAAACCATTGAGTTAAAAGGCAATGTCCTGTTTGAAAGGTAATGGTTTCAAAACTCTTACTATTGTTTTAAAACTCTCATTGTTTTAATTGATTATTGTAAACTGTTACTATTTATTTCAAAACACTTACTGTTTTTTTAGGCTCAATGTTTGGTCCCATTTTTGAAGACTTGAAGCATTGTGTTTTCCTACAACCTTGTAATTTTTTTTTTGGTCATTCGGTTGGTTGGTGTATATTATGGTGGAGGATGTAATGGTTGTAATAGTTGTAATATTTAGCATTTTGAAAGATGATGTAAGTATTTATATATAATGATGATATATTATAGTTATGTTAATACCAGTACCTACAAAGTTGTGGAGTATTGGGTTCTGTGTTTGGTTTTTGAAAGGTTTTTTTAAAAATCTATTACGTTTTCTAACGAATTTTTTTATTTATTTTGTATCATGCATTATATTATGATTTCCCCCCCAGAGCCTTATATATATGATGCCTGTGTGATGTTGCTTGGTTTGGTATGGGGAGGATTAATATTTATTGCCTGTGATGTTATATTTTTAATTGTTAGCAGAATTTAGTAAGGAATTACTGTAAAAGGGCTAATATTTTAGGGGAGATTCTGTCAAAATTTTTACTAAGTTTCCTAAAATCTATTATGTTTTCAAACAATATCTTGGTTTTTATTTTGTATCTTTAGTCATATGAAGATTTTTTTCCCCCAGAGCCCTATATATATGATGCCTGTGTGATGTTGCTTGGATTGGCCTGGGGTGGATTCATATTGACTGCCTGTGATGTTAATTTTTATTTGCGAGCAGAATTCTATAAGGAATTACTCTAAAAGGGATAATATTTAAGGGGAGATTCTGTCGAAATTTTTACTACAATTCTAAAAATGTATTACGTTTTCAAACAAAATCTTGGTTTTATTTTGTATCTCGGCTAATATAAAAATTTTAGAGGAGACTATTTTAAAGGAGACTATTTTATATCTTCGCTAATATCTTGGCTAATATCAAACGAAATCTATTACGTCAAAGTTAATATTAACTTCCTGTAAAATTTTAGAGGAGACTGTCGAAATTTTTACCAAGCAACTTAATTAATTAATCATTCTTCGCGATGACGTGCCGTAGGAAACAATTTAAAGGTGATTGTATTTGAAAACAATTAGGAAACAATAAAATTTCAAAGGAGGGCTGTATAGAGAAGATGATTGTATTAGAAAGGTGGTTGTATTTGTTTACACTCAAATTTTTTTTCCTGTCATGGTGCATATTTTTAATGGATGTGCTCACATTTCTTGAAAAATAGCTAGGTTTTCGAAGAATTAGATAAGTCAATATTGAGAAATTTAAGGGCAATAAAGATGAAATAACTAAAAAACTGAAACAATTTAACAAATAATTGTTAAAGAAGTCTAGTGAATGACTTTTGATCTTAGTATGTATAATGCATAAATTTATATTAACTCCAAATAAATTTATATGCAATTCCGAATACGTGCCGTAGGCACTTGCCCACGGGCATACCTAGTGTGTGTGTGTGTGTGTGTGTGTGTGTGTATATATATATATATATATATTTGTGTGTGTGTGTGTGTGTGTGTGTGTGTTCGACTGCTTCTACATCACTATGGAGCCTCAGTTTCGTCGGTACCTTCCCAGCTCCACCGACTTCCCCGCTTACCTCTACTAAGGATTGGAAAAATTGGTCTACCTCCATTGAAGCCACTCTTCTGGGGCATTCCCTATGGGGAAACAATGGATCCACCTCTCGTCCCGTAGATCCCAAAACTTCATATGGTGATGCCGCTAAGAAACTCATCCACACCTCCTAGGCCACTTAGGATGATCACAATCATCGGGTCATCGTCTTCATCATTTCCTCTGTCTAGCACATTATTCGTGCCGATCTTCTTCGTGTTCATCCTGCAGCGGCCATTTTGCTCCAGTTGTCCAGATCACAGTTCACACTATTCTTGTCGTTGCCGCCATCCGTCATTGACCATTATACCAAATAGACGTGAAGAATATATTTCTTCCTGGTACGGTATTTGAGGTTGTTTACATTCAGCCTCATCTTGGCCTCACCACACCTCATCATGTTTGTCGTCTATGACGAGCTATTTATGGGGTGAAACAGGCTCCTCGAACCTGGTTTGAGTGCTTTTGACGTGTCATCACACATGCAAGTTTCAGTCAGAGCTCACATGATCACTCTATGTTTATGTGGTCATCACCGTAGGCGAGGGTACTTCTATTGCTGTATTTTGATGATATGGTTAGTACAGGGGACGACTCGGCAGGCATTGCATCCACTCAAAGATACATTCATCAGCAGTTTCATATGAAGGATCTTAGCAGGCTACGTTATTTTATGGGTTTAGTGATTATGCAGGCCCCTCGGGGGAAACTCATTTCTCAGTAGAAATACACATCAGACATTACTTTCGCTGCAGCTCTATCTGACAGTCGATCAGCTGATACTCCCTTAGAGCTTCATGTGAAGCTTCGTCCCACAGATGTTGAGCGCCTCCCCGATCCCACTAGATACAAAGTATTGGAGAACTTGTTTATTTATGCATGACTTGTTTATTTATGCATGACCAGACCCGATATCGCTCATGCAGTCAGTATTGTCAGTCAGTTTGTTTCAGCTCCTCGATCAGTTCATTACAGTGCTCTTCTTTGGATCCTCATATATCTTTGGGGTATTATCACTCGCTCATTATTCAGGTCCGCTATATCTAGACTGTAGCTTAGTGCATATTATGATTCAGATTGGGCAGTGGATCCTACTACCAGACAGTCTACAACATGTTTCTGTCTCTTTCTTGATGATTTGCCGATCTCATGGAGAAGAAATAAATTTGTAATTATTGCATGTTCTTCCACAGAAGCTGAGTACAGAACGATGACAGTCACTACTAGAGATTGTTCATGTTTGGATGTTATTATCATATATGGGTGTCACCCCTTATAGGAGCTACTCCTATTCATTGTGACAACCGGTTGTTATGCATATTGCAAGCAAACTGGTCTTTCATTAGAGGCGAAGCACATATAGATTGATAGTCGCTTCGTATATGAGGATTTTGAGGCAGTGACCATTTCACTTCATATTGTGACTTCTTCAAAGCAGACAGCAGACTCATTTACGAAATCCGACATTGTCACGAGATTCCGATACTTAGTGGGCAAACTCATACTGATTGATCCACTGTGAGTTTGAGATGGGGTCTTAAATGTATATTAGATGTACGGTTGAGATTGTACTTGTATCGTATATATACCGGCATTAGTGTCCAATAATATCCATCCATATTTTCTCTCAATCTCTCTCTATTAATCTAACAATAGATGTTATCAGATAAGTTTTTCAAAAATGATTTTGCTATTTTCTATTTTTTTGAAAATTTTATACAATATTGCATAAGGTTATACTAGCACTCATTAAAGCATTCATCCTCGGTTTTGTATGAGCTGTCTAGAAGGAGTTAATTTCGACATCTTTATCTCCATTAATGGGGTAGCTGAGTTGGCAGCCGTTGAAAAAGATGGCATGGGTTAATGCTGCTACTACGCTCTCAGGATAGAGAATTTCTGCGTTCATTTGAAATAAAACTAAACAAATGAACAGATAGTTCAAAAATGGAACAGCTGAATTAACCAGCTAGAATTCAGACAATTATTAAGGGTGAGATGACCAAAAGACATGACCCTTGACACAGTTGAACTGAAAAAAACGATTCATGTGGCCGACCTCAAAGATACGTAAATGAGTTTATTCTCCTCACCTGCTGCCATTGCAAGCAAACTGCTCTCGGTCAAGGTAACTTTTGGCAGCCTCCGCCCAATCTTGCTCTCCCACAAAGCGGTCATTTCATTCGAAGTAAAATGATTGCAAGCTGGAGGAATGAACAGATTTGTTAAGAGTCCTTGGATTCATAAATAGTTTTGATGGCGTCGTCTCCAGCCACAAAGTAAGCTGAACACAATCAGATGCGAATTGTTATCAATACAATATTTCTCTACCTTCCAAAAAAAAAACAAGAGTGATGCTACATCCACTATCAATTTCACTACATTTCTCTTCACTACTTTAGGTGTCACACTCCAATAGGTAGGGAAAGATAGAGTAGGTGGGAAACTCTCCAATAGGAGTATGCCACCTAAGGTAGTGAAGAGAATGGTAGTGAAATTGGTAGTGGCTAAAGCATTACTCAAAAAACAATAGTTCTCTTTAGAAAAAATATATAGTGCGATAAAAAGAAATTTATAAAATGCTTGAATGGCTTCACTACATAATCAGTGTAAAAACTTCATATAACTTTGTTTTTTCATGCCACTCATTGTTTGTTCTTAAACTCGTACAAGCACCTCTCTACTGATAAGTTAAGATATAAATATTTCAAAAAGCTAAATATGAATCTTCCAAACATGTTATTAATATATCATAGTAAAATGTCTTCTCTCACTAAATCAGTTTTACTGATCTCCGAAGTTTCACTTCTTGTCTTCATAAAAGAGGTGTCCTGTATCAGTCTACATTACTTAAGACTGATGCAGGCGGGGCTTGCAACTATGATACATTTTAGTGTGCTCAATTTCTCAAGCAATTAATACAGTTAGTTGATACTGGTTGTTTTTGGGTGTGAGAACAATAAATAGTGAGTTCTTTTGATGAAGAAGAAACTTAGATCGAGTGATTTGACCCTACTGTGAGGCTGATGTGTGATTGATTTGATGGATCGAGTGATGAATGACTGCCGCTCGATACCTGCAAAAAAGTCTGAAACATCGGGAGAATTTCTGGTGACAGACCCTCCGAGGCTCAAGTCAATAACCAGCAGTTTAAAAGGTGATTAGGGGATAAAATTGTGATTACCTGGTTATAGGCTGTATTTATAGGTTAAAAGGTTGTATTTATAGGCTAGTGGGGGTATGTTTAGGAAAGATTCCCCATATCTAATCCAGCCGTTAATTGCCTGATCACGAGGGAATCGTTCTGTGATGGGGTTGGATCCTGGTGACGTGTCTGGGAGCGGCCCACGAGTTGTTGTTAGATCCCTTTGAGATACTTGCTAGATCGTCCGTAATTTTTGCCCTCATCATAAGCCCCCACTCTCGGTGAGGACCCTTCGGTCTTTTCCGAGGAGTAGTTGACTCATCGAGGGGATTGTGTAGGCGGAGAAGATCTGAACGTATCGAAATTGAGAACATCCTGCCGTTGTGCGAATCTATGGGGAGCTCAAGATTGGCTGCCATGCCTAGGTCGGGGCGAAGTCCTCTGCTTAAGAATTTCTCTCGAGAGGGGCAGCCTCGGATACCACACCAAAGGTGCAGTGAACTCTGGGTCATGCCAAGGCCGAGGTGAGGCCCTCTGATAGTTTTACTCATGAAGGTCAGCCTCGGAGACCATGCCGAGGGCGCAGAAAGGTGAAGCCCTGTAAGGGTTCCTCATGAGGATCAGCCTCGAGTGCCACGCCGAAGGCGAGGAGAGGTGAAGCTTGGTGAAGGCTCCTCATGATGGTCGGCCTCAGATACCACGTCGAGAGCGCAGAGAGGGGAAGCCTTGTGAGGGTTCATCGTGAGGGTCGGCCTCGGATACCATGCCGAGGGCGTAGAAAGGTGAAACCTTGAGAGGGTTCCTCATGATTTTTGGTCTCAGAGACCACCCCAAGGGCATGGAGAGGTGAAGCCAGATGAAGGGTCCTCATGAGGGTCGGCCTCGGAGACCACGCCGAGGGCACGGAGAGGTGAAGCCTTAAGAGGGTTCCTCATAAGGGTCGGCCTCGGATACCACGTCGAGGAGTGGAGAGGTGAAACCTTGAGAGGGATTCTCATGAGGGTCGGCTTCGGAGACCACGCCGAGGGTGTGAAGAGGTGAAGCCGGGTGAGGGTTCCTCATGAGGGTCAGCCTCGGATACCACACCGAGGGCGTAGAGGTGAAGCCTTGAGAGGGTTCGTCACGAGGGTCGGCCTCACAGACCATACCGAGGGCGCGGAGAGGTGAAGCCGGGTGAGGGTTCCTCATGATGGTTGGCCTCGGATACCACACCGAGGGCATGGAAAGGTGAAACCTTAAGAGGATTCCTCATGAGGGTCGGCCTCCGACACCACGCCAAGGGTGCGGAGAGGTGAAGCCTTGTGAGAGTCTCCTCATAAGGCATGGGCTCTAATCTGGACGTCATGCAACATTGTGGTCTTTAAGGCACCATTTCGCCTCTGTTTGTGGTTATCGAGGGGGCATCACGTGACCTGTTATTCAAGAAGTCGCTTCTCTTCTCTATAAGTTTCTCTACCCCAGTTCTTCCTGGACCACTTTTTCTTTGTCTCCACCCAAGCTCTTTGACCACTCTAGCAAATATGTCTGCCAACCAATCTAGTAGCTCGGCTTCGTCTTCGTCCTTGGGAGGCAATGTGTCTTCCTCTAGGGATTCTTCTTGATCATCATCAAGGGTTAGCGAGTCCAAGCAACAACTCTCACAGGCCCATTCATCAGAGGACGTGGGTATTGAAGGGGTGAGTACAGGAGCGACAGACCTCGAGCCGTAGGTAGAGGGAACTACGATCAAAGTGACGAGCGGAGGATCGGATCTCATGGAGATCGAGACTCAGGAGGAGAGTCCCCTGTTGGCGATGAAGGCAGAGGAAGGATAGGAGGAGATTTATAACGAGGTAAGCCAAGGCAAGGATGAAGAGTCAACGAGGACCCTATCGGTGCGGGGAGTGGGAGCCTTGATCCTTGATAACATTGTAGGTGTTCTGCCGCCCCGCGGTCATCGTCCTCCGAAGAGGAAGAGACATAACCTTTCCCCGGATAAGGGGCACAAGCCAATGCCCTACCAGGACGAGCCTGTGGGTGTGAAGTACTCCCGAGTTTATCCAAAGGAGTTGCAGGACTTGCTTCGGTTCGGAGTACACTCGCCTTCACCCAGTAGGTCAAAGATAAAGGCCGAAAAGACACAAAACACTTTGGAGGACAGTGATCTCGAGAGCATCTGGGATCAGTTTTATATACCTATGAAGTACGTCCTTATGCTCCCACGATCGGGGATCCGCTCGACCGAAGGCTTTATGAGTGGTTTGTATGTTTCCTCCGGATACTTTTGTTTTCGTCTTGCATCTCCTTCTCCACCCGTTTATCAAGGAGGTCCTAAATTGGGCAGGAATGAATCCGACACAGTACGGGTCGAACTCATGGAAGCAACTGACCAGCTTCATCATATTTTGCCAAAGGTGGGGTGTTCCTTTGAGGCTCAGATACTTCTGAGCATGCCTGGGGTTGAGCGCAGTTCCGAATAGTCGCCACCAGTGGTATATCTCTCCTCGGTCCAAACTATGCGTGGTGCAAAACTAGCCAGACTCCATAAAGGGTTGGAAGTCAAAGTACTTCATCGTATATAGTCCTGAGCCTTGGGACATACCGACCGTATGGTAATACAAGCCTCCTCCGAGGCAGCCCGTGAGACTCGAAGATCTGGCCAAAGAAGAATGAGTAGAGTTCGACAGGCTGTTTGAGGATGGAATGAGCATCGACTGGGCCAGGGTGTCGGGGATGTCGCTCGCAGTCTGCAGTTTGAGGCCCTATGTTTCTTGTAAGTCCCCACTGTTTTATTGTTATTTCCCCGAGGAATTTCCCGACTCTGCTATGATCTATTTCTTTTAGATGTCGATATCCTCCTGGCTGACCCTGCGGGGTAGCGAGCTGCCAAGGATAAGGAGAAGAAGAGGGAAATGACTATGGTCGCCGAAGCATCTCTGAGGGGCCGATCCAAGAGAACAAAGGGGGTGAGATCATTGCCTATCCGGGATCCAGAGGATCCTCCCCCAAGCAGGGCCAAGTGAGAGATCACTTCGAGCAGAAGAACTAATAGAGTCTCCCCTGATACCGATCAACCCTTTGTTGGAGGTTGACATTCGTGAGAAGACCAAGGAGACCTTTACATATGACTGGGTGGTGAAGGCCGTTGGTTCCATTATAGAGTCTCAGATAGCCGTCGAGGTGGTCAACAACCTCACTCCCCCGAGGGACAGGAGAGCTCTTTCTAAGGAGACGTTCGGCTAGTGTTACCTCCAATATGCTCGGTCCTCTGTTTCAGTAAGTGTTCATTTTTAGCGATAATATTTCTCCGTCTGTTAACATTTTCTCAGTGTTTCCTTCTTTGTTGTAGGCTATGCTTTATGGGCTGAATTGAAAAGGCAGAACAACGATGATCTGAAGTTTGCAGAGCGTAGGGCCCAACAGTTCGACCTAAGTGGCAAGAGGAGAAGACCTGGTCGGACGCGCTCAAAAAGGGGTGAAGGAACTGGAGGGGGAGCCCTCTGGCAGGGCTCGTGATGGGGGTACCTCGGCGACGGAGAAGGATGCTTGGGAGGCGGAGAGGAAGAGGTTGTTAGCAGAGGTTGAAGATGTGGCAGGCCAGATCATCGTTGTGCAGGAAGAGGGCTACCGGTGAGCCCTTTAACATGTTCGGGAGAGACATCCCGGTATCGACCTTGACACCTTAGTTTTGAGTCAGAGTCGAAAAACGATGGCACTCCTCCAACTCCTCGGGAGCTTCCTCTCAACGTAGAGGTCTCGGTCGAGCGTGCTGGGGCGGAAGCTGAGGTCCCTCACCCCTCTCCTCAGGAGGTATCTTCTTAACTTAGAAGATTTTTCTACTTTCAGTTTTGCAGAAGCCGGGCGCGGATTAGCCACCACATGTCTTGTAAAGGATTTGTTTTTTTTTGGTTTAATGAAAATCTACCCAACTTGTTTTGACAACTCACTTCATGTTTTCCTGAGTTGAGGTGCCGTTTTGCTGAACAGATGGTAAGGTACGAGCCTTGAAAGGAAGGGCTTGAGGACGAGGTGCGTTTACTCTGAGGCAAGCTGGCTTGGGCCGAAGGGATCATTGCCCACCTTCGCAAGGAGGTGATAGATCGGGAAGGGTCATTTAGCTTTCACATTAAACAGTCGCAAGAGGTGGCATAGGAGTTGGCTCATCTGAAGACATTATTTCCTGACGCTGCCACCCGTGCCGAAGTAGGTGAGATTTCTCGTCCTTCAGACGAACACTACTTGGATTTTATCCTTAAGCGAATGCTCGTGGAGAAGGACTTTGAAATCTATCGGCTGAGAGTCAAGCTGGGAAAGGTGAGCCAGATGTCCACCTTTTATAGCCCGTTCTCAAGGCTGGAGCCTTACCCGGGGTTCGTTCGAGGGTTAGAGCTTCAGGGGATGCCCAGGGCAGAATTGCGGGATCTTCCAGTATGGCTAGCGTGAGAAATTTGGAGGCACCTAGGGTGGGGGTCAGTTCCCCCACTGCAGAAGTGATGTTGACAGGGTTGGAGCTCGAAGAGGACCTCAGGATCCGTAGCTCTGTGCATTGAACTTGTGGCTTTCACCATAATTATGTGAATGTAATAACCTTTTTTTTCTATAATAAAGATCTTTTGTCGAACTTGGTTTTTCGCAAAGGATGTTGGGGTGAATGTGGTGGCTTTTGGGAGCTTTTCTCATGAGGGTTGGCCTCAGATACCATGTCGAAGGCAAGATGGGGTGACGTGTTGAAGAAGCTTTCCTCATGGAGGTTGACCTCAGATACCACACCGGGGGCAAGTGGCGGTGACATGTTGAGGGGGTTCCATGCCTTCGAATGGTCACGTGTGGTGCCATATGGACTTACTTGCATCATTCTCCGTGAGAATCATGGTAACTGTTGATCTTGGAAGTTGGAGCATTGACTACCATAAGTAAGAAGCATCGTAGGGTCACGTATAAATAACCCCAACCTCCAAAGATTGTTCAATCAATTTTTTTTTATGGCTGAGTTGTTGGGGGGTGTTTGTCCTGCAGTCCGAGTCTTCGACCCCAAGGGGATCGATGTTTGGGTACACCACCACGGGCTACTTGTCCCGGGTTTTGAGAACTGAAGCTTTACCCACCGAGTCTCGAGGGTGGCATCATTACTTGATTGTGTCCTTTTAGGACTTGGTAGTATTTGTTCGGGTGGTGCACTTGGTGCTGATGGAGTTAATTCAGAGGGGCTCAGAAAGGATCGGGGTGCTCCGTGTCGAACTTCATCACTTGTATCCCGGGTTCCAATATTTGATGTACTTTTCCAAACTCTAGGGACTTGGCTGAACAGATTTATCCCTTTAGAGTTCGTTTGCATCATCCCATGTCGGCTCATGGAGCTGCCCAGGGGCAGAGACGGTGATCTAGTGCTTGCTCATTGCCGAGGTCTCTTCTGTGGCTTCAAGAGCATAGCACTTGCCGTTGGGGCAGAGACTCTCAAGGTAGGCTCTTACAGTTGGTCTGCGCGGTAGACTGGTAACCTTCGCGCCCATTCTAGCTGGCCGACCTTCTATTGCCGAGGTCATTTGTAAGAGAGTTTAGTGAGGCGAGAGGTCAATTGTAAGACTGTTTAGTTGTAGTTCGTTGTTTGATTTGCCAACTGCGAACTGGCCACCGCCCTTATTGTAATCACTCCATTTAATGGTAGACTTTGGCTTTAGACTTATGTGTGCAAAATCTGTCTGATGAATAGGCTGGCGCTAAATAGCGTTGGTTGAGTCATCCTTCCCTGGACTGACGTGCCCGAGGGAGACAAGACTCGGAGAAGTCCGAGGTGACATCGGGGTCAGGTGCCTTAACAAAGGGAACAAATACGAGAGGCCCTTGATATCCTTTGTTGCTAGGCTTCAGCCTCGGACACCTCAGCCGAAGGATAAACCCAAGGGGAAATCGTGATCGAAGACCTGGGGGTCGGATACCAGACCTGAGTAAGGAGCTTCATGATTCTAATTTCAGGCTTCAGCCTCGAAAGCCCCGCCGAGGGGTGAGCTGAGGCAAAATCTTTGAGAGGTTTCGGCAGAAAGGCTTGAGATCGAATACTATGCCGAGGCTCCTCCATCTCTCCTGAGAAGTCACGTTTCCTGACATGTGTTGGCTTACATCACCATTTGAGGTATTCAAGGTGTCTAGGAAGTTGTAGCATTATCCGTAATAAATGGGTGAAGTTGGGGAATTCTCCATGACGCCTATAAGTTCCCCCATCCTTAGGTGACTTGCTCACAACTCCCATAAAATCTGATGACTTCGCACTTGGTCTACTCATCAATGTGTGCTCCGGATGGCAGTATGAGGGTCATGGGCTGTAGGGGATAGTCCAAGAAGATAGAGTTCGACCCGAATGAGATTCATGTTCAACCGAGGGACTTCGTGCTTGTCCCGTGTTGTGAGATCTGAAGTATTACCCACCGAGTTCCGAGCAGCGATGACAACAAGCAGGGGCTGAGGAATGAGAGTTCCTTCCATCAGAGAAATCTTCATCCTCATACTATACGTATACTGATGTGATTTCGGGGGGTGATGGGTTGTGTTGGTCCGAGAGGTAGACTTTTCATGAGTACCTCTCTTATGGGATCCGGAGCCCGGGACCAGGTCTGTGGCGATGATCCTCAAGGGACTCTTGTGCTTCTGCCGACATCTTTTCTGACGATGACACCTATCTCAGAGCCATGAGTCAATGTATGGTGCATCTTCTGCACAGCGAGGTAATCCCTTGTAAGGATCGTTGTCTGCTCGGTTGACCTGTTATCATTCATCATCATCGCCTTCCATCTCTATAATGCCTCTTTTGCACTCGAAGCATTGAATATGATGATAAGCCGAGGAGAACATGTGATGGCAGGCCGGTGGCGGAGACTAGGGTTGAAGAGCGAGACGACCATGGGATGGCAGGCCGGTGGTGGCAATTAGGGCTGAAGAGCGAGACGACCATAGGAGTTTACCTCACTTGTACTTGATTTGACAATTGCGGACTGGCCACCGCCCTCTTATAATTGTTTTGCCTTAATAAATAAAAAAGAATGTTCATATTATCTTTTTTGCATTCTATCGAACAAATAATGTCAGGCTATTCATGGAGATCCAAGGCTTTGAGAAAGGGCATAGGCATCGAGTAGTGGACTTGCTGACAAGTCCTAAGCGCAAGCTCGAAGGCCTGATCACACCATCTCGGTGTCGGATGTCACTCCGGGGATTGATTTCGAAGACATGTTTAGGGAGTTTACCCCACCGTCTCGATGTCGGATGCTACCCCAAGGAGTGGTTCTGAGGAGAGTTCTAAGGAGTTTTAGTGTGCGTTCTTGGCATCAGATACAATGCCGAGGGAGTGATACTAGGAGAGGCACTTGTTGCAATTTCTGAATTTTGAAATATAATTTTATTCACTTGCTACTTCTGACAGGCGAGCGCTTATTACATTTGCTTGCCTTTGTGGCCTGATTTCAAGTAGGGGCCGCTATACGGGCCTTCATGGAACTTCATTAAGTGTTCTGCATTCCATGTCCTCTTGACCACCCTGCCCCCCGGATCTTCGATTCGGTATGTTCCTGGGCGTACCACTTTGGAGACCCTATTTGGGCCTTCCCAGTTAGGAGCCAATTTCCCCTTCTCGCTCTGCTCTGAGATCTCAAGCTGTCTGAGCATGAGATCGCCTTCTTTGATGTTGGCAGGTCAGTCCTTCTGATTGTAAAAGCGTTCTACCCTATGTTGGTAGATATTTCTTCTGATGGCCTCCCTTTCATGGACTTCGTCGAGGCGGTCCAGGTTGGCCTTGAGACCGTCTGAATTTGAAATTCTCTTCAACGCTCATAATCCGTAAAGATGGCACCCTAGCTTCTAGGGGTATTACCGCCCCGGTGCCGAAGGTCAGGTTGAAAGGCGACTTGCCCATAGGAATCCTCTTGGTCGTGCGATAGGACTATAGTACGGTGGGTAACTCATTGACCCACAATCCATTGGGAGGCTTGTCCAATATTTTCTTGAGGCCATCGAGCATCTGTTAGTTGGCATTCTCGACCTGGCCATTGGATTGGGGGTGTGAGATTGAGGAGAACCTCTACTGGATTTCTAGATTTTCGAAAAACTTGCAGAAGCCCTCATCGGCGAATTGGGTACTGTTGTCGGTAATGAGGATCCGGGGGATTCCAAATTGGCAGACGATGCACTTCAAAAAGAACTGTCAGGCCTGATGCTTGATGATAGTGGCCAGGGGCTCCGCCTCGACCCACTCTGTGAAATAGTCGATAGTGACAATAAGAAAGCACCTTTGGCCAGTTGATTTGGTAAACGGGCCGACTACGTCCATCCCCCACATAGCGAAGGGAGCCGGACTAGCCAGTGACTTGAGCTCGGCCTAGGGCACATGTCTGACTGAAGAGAATTTCTGGATGGGTCACATTTTTTCACGAGGTCCTAAGCATCATGTAGGAAGGTCGGCTAGTAGTACCCGTGGTTAAGCACTTTCCTTGCGAGCGATCTACTGCCCATATGGCAACCTCCAATCCCCCCCCCCCATGCATCTCTTCAAGTGCATACTCGGCTTCCTCAGGTGTCAGGCATCGGAGGTAAGGGACTTGCTCACTTGAAAACACTTGACTAGATCGCCTTAGAAGAAGGGAACCTTGTCCAATTCATCCATCGGTTCAGAGCCTATCGAACTTTGTTCGATGGGGAGTTCGACCGCATCAAGCAGGAGGTCCAAGCACCCACTATAGCTGTGTAACAAGTCCGAGCAGCCTCCTTGACTTGGTAAGGAACTTCATGCGCATAGGATAGGCCGAGGGGACGGCTTGAGGAGAGGCAAGGCCGGGGCGGCCGAGGATAGCGTTGTAACCGGTCTTGACATTTACCACCATGAAATCCATCGATGTAGCCCAGGAGGTTGATGACTTGCCGGCGGTGACGTCGAGGGTTATAATTACCTCGTTCTGGATAGGAGCACCAGAGAACCTGTGAAGGGTGTAGCCTGCCGGTTTCAGTCTCTCCCGAGAGAGCTTCAAGCCTTCGAAGGCTGCAAGGAATATGAAGTTCACCAAACTCCTATTGTTGACGAGGATGCGGTGGACCTCGTGATTGGCCAAACCAAGGCTGATGACAAGGGCATCACAATTCAGGACCTGGACACCTTCAAGGTCTTCGTCCAAGAACGAGACAGGCAGTCTGTGACCTTGAGGATGCGGACAGCTTTGGACGGAGTTAACCTCCCAGAAAAAAGATTTTCGGGAGGAGTTCAAGTCTCCCCCATGGGCCTACTATGGATGCAATGGACGATGGCCATGTTTTCGGAAACCTGAGTCTCGGGCTCCACCTCTGGACGCTTGTTCGCACCCCGAGGGGGTGGAGAGTTTCTCAGACCATCTTGGGTGAATTTAGCAAGATATCCACTTCGGACGAGGGCATCAATCTCGTCTTTTACAGCCCGACAGTTGTCGGTTTCATGGTCGTAGTCCTGATGGAACTAGCAGTATAACCTTCGATCTCTCTTCTTATTCCCATTGTTGGATCGAGGAGGATGTCGGAGTATGCCATCGCCCTCTATTTCCATGAGGATGGCCGACATGCTCGCATTGAGTGGAGTGAATTTATTGAACCGGGGCATCGGGGGAGGATGCTTCTGGCCCAAAGAGTCTTTCTGAGTCTTCTTGGGAGGCTCAGAGTCTGGCTTCCTTTTCACTTAGCTGGGGACTCCTTCTGTCCTTCCGGATGTAGGGCTTCCTCGACCCAAATGTATTTCTCGACCTGGCGTAAGAGGTCGGGAAAGTCGGTTGGGAATTTCTTAACCAAGGAGGTCTTCAGCGAATTGTGTCGGACATTGTGGCGAAGGCAGCCGTTGCAACCCCGGCATCGAGGGAGGAGATTGTTCGATCCTCAGCTATGAATCTGAAAACGAAATTCCGAAGGGATTCCCCGTCATTCTGTTTGAGGTCTAAAAGAGAAGCACTCTTCTTCTCAGCCTTATAGCTAGTCACAAAATGAGCGAGGAAGACCTCCTTGAGCTGTTCGAAGAAGATGATCAAATTGGGACCAAGCTTGGAGTACCATTCTCTTGCTGGTCCCCGGAGTTTGGCTGGAAAGGCGCGGCGTAGGAGCGGATCCGAGGCACTGTGACTCATCATGAGGGTTTTGAACCCCTCGATGTGATCAGCAGGATCCGACTCTTTGTCGTAGGTCTTGAAAGCAAAAGGCTTGAAGCTCCTCGGAATAGGCCCCTCGAGGATGTTAGACGAGAAGGGTGGCCAGACCGGCAATAACCTTGGTTGGACCGCCCACCATCTTCACCAATTTGAGCAAGGAAACTCTCCATCTCCTGTAGATGTTTAAGGAATGCATCCTCGTGTCCCTCGAATCGAGTCGACCCATGGGACTCCTGGTTCTCGGCCCTTCCCACACTATGACTTTAAGTGCATTCGGTTCGGGCTCTACCTCGGAGGGCCTGGAGGACCTCATCTCGGAACTCTTGGAATTCAGCCCTCGTCATGTGGCTTCCCTCTTTGGGTCCGTTTGGAGCTTGACGATCCCTTGGGGAGCAACTGCATCCCCTTTCCTCCCTATGAGAGGAGTGGCAGCTTCGGCTCGGACTGTGGGTTCTCTCTCTCTCCTTGGGGGAGGCTGAGATGGTTTCAGAAGTCCTCATCGTTCACCTGATTGTTATTGACATTTCGGAGGTCGAGAATCACTAGGACCATGGGCTCTCTCGCAACCGAGCGTGAGGTGCTCGAGGTCGGCCCCCGAGGCTATTCTGCCCGCCTTTGCTGGGACCCTTAAGTGACGACTCGGCTTTGGGAAGGATGTGGAGGAAGTCTTAAGCCCCCCGATTGCAGTCTTCTTGGCTTTGGGAGCCATGGAAGCAGTTGGTCAATAATATGGTTGAGGGAGAGGCTCGGATCTGTTTTTCATAGACGGCGCCAATCTGATGCTGCTTGTTTTTGGGTGTGGGAGCAATTGATAGTGAGTTCTGTTGATGAAGAGGAGACTTAGTGCTCGACCGCCAATCTGACCCTACTGTGAGGCTGATGTGTGGATTCATTTGATGGATCGGGTGATGGATGACTATTCCTGGATACCTGCAAAAAAGTCAGAAACACAAGGAGGAATTCTAACGATAGACCCTCTGATGCTCAGGTGGTATAACCTATTGGTTCTTCATCCTTTCATTCAATATTGAGATCATCCTCCTCAATTGTATACCTGGTTAGTGTAGAGGTAGGGTTCTATTTATAGGCTAGTGGGGGTTTGTTTAGGGAAGATTCCCCAGATCTAATCCAGCCGTTAATTCTCTGATCACGAAGTAATCGATCTGTGATGGGCTGGATTCGAGTGACGAGCCCGTGAGCGGCACACAAGCTATTGTTAGATCCCTTTGAGATTCGAGCTAGGATCGTACGGTGCAGATCGCCCGCATTTTTTGCTCTCGTCAACGGTAAAACTGGTGTACTCATGATAATTTGACAGGCTCCAATCGCTGAGTTGTATTTTAGATGGTGACAGTTTGGAATGGATAAGTCAAGTTCAAGAACATGCTACGTTTTAGGCTTTACTTAAAAGTAAAAAATAAAAATTGTTTCAAGAATGATTTACAAGCAGAGAATCTACGAGAAATTGTTACATTAAGATGGACCTTTAATCTATGCCAATGTTTACGAGGTTTTCACCCATGACTGTTTAAAATTCTATACAGAGTATCACAGTGATGTTTCCCCAATTTTTCTAGTGAATCTTTTCCCTCATAATCTCAAATTTAAACCCATGAATCTATTAAATTGATCATCTTCCAAAGATTTCACAAAATGCAAGAAATGAAAACTTTAAGTTATAAACATCCGGAAAAATAAAAACTAAAAATAACAAGGAAAAATAACAACATTAACAACATGAACATTAACATAAACATGAAAATTAACAAGAACGAGTAGAAATTACATGCACCTCCTTGATGACGGCTCCTTTTTCTCTATCCACACTCATTTTTTTGTCATATTTGGCAAATTAGCAAAATGAGAGATGGCAAAAAGAAAGTTTCTTTACAGTCGTCGTTTGCCATAATCTGAAAAAAAAGAAAAAAATTATTATCAGACTAAGGATTTTTTTTTCTATTTAAAGTTAATGGTAACTGGTGATTAATTTAGAGATTAAATGGTTATTAATGATTAAATTAGTGATTAAATGAATAATTTAAGACTTAAACATGTATATGAGCAGGATGGGACATGTTGTCCCGTCCAAACCAAATATGGTGTCGGATCGGACAACATGTATCGTCCGATGCATTTTTTTTCTAAATTCAATTTCTTAGGATGAAACATCATGTTCCGTCCGATCGTTTTTTTTAATTATAAATATTGGATGATACATCATGTATCGTCCGACTCAATTAAAAAATTAAAAAATTAAGGGGATGATGTTTCGTCCCCTACATTTTGGCAATTGCCAAATCCGTTTTCAAATTTGAGAAGCGACTATTAACTAATTCTCAAAATTTGGCATAATAAGAAACGACTACATCATGTAAATCGCTATAATATGAGAAAAGTGGCAAAAGGAGAAACGAGTGTGGATGCTCGTGTCGTAAAGCAGCAGGTTTGGAAGGGGAGTTGACAGAATCAGGGCGAACCAAATGGTAGGTAGTATACCCACTTTCCAGACATGATTCCATAATGAACTTTCCAACATGACCAGTACCACCACCGGACCACTTATCATTCTTGTAACTTGAACAAATTTCAGACCAACTTCCCACAAGGCTGCAACTCAGCAAATTTTTTGCTACACATGTAGTGATTTGAAATCGAGCTAGGTGAACTGATGAGGATGAAAATTGCGGCTAATCTGCACCCCATGATCCTACACGGATCTCGAGGTTCCTAAGGCCAAGATAACAATCTTATGAGGGGCTACAGACCCAAAAACAAAGGCTCACCTTCCCAGCTCAGAGAGTTGACCAGCCATTTATGACTGGTAATCAAATCCCCTATAATCGGAGAATTAGGTACTCCATCACATCCCTAATCCACGTGATTTAATTAGGCAGCTGAGGAATTTTTCACTAAAGATTCCCCACTAGCCTATAAATACAGGATTACCTCCACAGTTAACGTGTAATCACACTTTTACCAGTAAAACTTATTTTTTACCCTGGTTGCTGACTTGTTCGTCGAAGCATCTGTCGTCGAGAACACTCCCAATGTTTCAAGCTTTTTGCAAGTGTTCGGCAGCCAACAACCACGAGATCCACATATTCCAATCACATACTAACCTCACATCAGGAACGACTAAGATCACTGTTTTCCATCTAATAAAAGTACTCATCATCTATTGCTCTCACACTAGAAAATAACAGCATCAAATTGGCGCAGTCTGTGGAAAATATAGATCCAGCCTCCGGCCCAGATCTTACATCGTAGCTACCTACTCCCATGGCCCCTAACGCTAAGAAAACCACTACCACGGGGAATCATACCGACCCCCCTCCCCCTCTGCCATGTCTGTCTCGTAGTCGAGCGACCACTCGGGGGTCGCAACAATAGGGAGCCGAATGTTCCCAAGGGCTGGCTCCGAGCACATCACGTTCAGTTGCGCGGAGGTCCGAATGCCCTACGGAGTCTGACCTCCGAAATCTTATCAACAATTGACGAAATGAGATGGACCTCTGCTATCACATTACTAGCTCCAGGAACGGCGAAGGGCGCTCAAATCAGCTTCTGAGCCACAGTCATTACTCCTTCCACGACCGAGAGAAGGAGTGTATTCCCTCTCCAAGGGATTGCTGACCCCTGAACAGTTCCATGGAAGAGGGCCACATGACAAGGGCCAAGTTTCGAGAGTTTCAGAATGAGGTCCTCCAAGCTCTCCGAGGTAGAGCAAGGAGAGGTCAGTACACGAACAACTCCCTTATCGGAAGGACCGAGAACGAATAGTCCTACGGGTCGACCCAATCCGAGGCACGAGAAGTGTAATGCCCTGATTTTTCATTTAATGAAAAATTATTTATTTTTCACGTAGTGTGCATGTGCAATATTTTTGGTAAATATTTTCATCATGATGAGTATAGATATTTGAATATGTGCCTTTAATTATTTTTCTATAAAGCCTTCTTTCAATTAGACAAAAAGTCTTTTCTTTTAAAAGCCCAAAGTTAATTTAATTTATTATTTTTATAATAAGTATTTTGGCCCATAAACTAAAACCCATGGATTAATCTATTTTTATACAACTTGTCATGTAGAATACAATTTAAAGACTATTTTATTTTTATAAAAAAATTTAATGTACAATTTTTGGGCCCAGTAGCATGCACGTGCACTACACGTACACGTGCAATACGCACTTTTTCAACTAGGCCGGTTGTAATCTTTTTGGATGGAAATGAAAATTGTAATGGTGATCGTGGTGTGGTGGTTATTTGGTTGTAGGTAGTTATTGCAACTCCTACTTTCATCTTGACCATCCATCTTACAACCAACCAATTGATCCTAGCCCTCCATTCTCCTTGATTTTTAGTATAAATACCCCTCCCCCCCCCCCCCCCCCCCCCATGGCTAGTTATTCTTGTGTAAAATTATTCTCTTCCAAACCTATAGTTCAATTATATTATCTAGTGGTGATTTTGTGAGTTAAAAGATTGAGAGTGTGTGGGATCTTTGCTTGCAAATAGAAGAGGGGAGGCCGGTTACATCAAGGAAGAGGGAGCATTCGGTTGGGCACAAGAAGGCTTGGGTGCACGTGTTCAAGGAGGAGCCATTCGTCGCAAGGACATCCGTCTAGGGATTTGGTAGTTGTAATTTTTCTCTCCATACAAGGTGGGTAAATTTTTCCTATTTCTAACATAGGAATGCATGCTAGATTTAATTAGCAAAATGTTGCATGAAAATGATTAATAAGAATGCACATTTAATTGAAAAGATGATCTCTAATTGATTGAATTATTGATATGCAAATTATGTGTGTTGCTATTAGTAAAATTCAAGATTGTGTGCAATAAGAATGTGGTTATAAATTGTGTGAAGAAACCTTTGTTAGTAGCATGAAAAATTATGTGCAAAAAATTAGTATACCGACTATGTCACTTTTACGTGCCAAATTGGAAACTTTGTATGGTGTGGTAACGAATAAATTAAGATGTAATTTTTATGTTTGGAAAATGAATAAGAGTAGAGAATTAGTATAGAGATTGATGAAATTATAATGTCAAAAAATGTATTAATAGTATGTCACATTAACCAAATTGTATGGTAGAAATGTGTTAATTATGGAGAAAATTATGTTTAATTATTTAAGAAATTTATTTTCATATACTGGAATAAAATTCATGATGGAAAACGATTAATTCGGATTTTTACAGTGTATTAGTAAGAACAATGTGAAATGAAACTTTGATGAGCGTCGAAATGTTCTAAATAACAGAGAGTATGGGTTAAATGAAATTGGAATTATACTAGTAACAACCTGAGCACGTAGCCCAAGTGGTCATAGTGTGCGGTTGGGTTCCCTGTGGTGACCGGTTCGAATCCCTGTGGCACACATTTTGTTTCACAATTTTTAAAAATATAAGAATCAGCGACCGAGAGCATTAAATACTCTCTGTCTTCTCTTTATGACGCCTGTTGCCTTCGGCCTAGTGGCTTGCGCTGTCGGCTGTGTTCTCCGTGGTTCTGGGTTCGAATCTTGCCCTCGGCAAGATTGAAAAACATTTTTTTGGGGGGGTTTTAATTGTCAAAAAATTATGAGAAAAATCTGACTATTCTTCTAAAAATATATGGGACTTTATAAAAATAATTTGGAAATTATTTGCATGAAATAAACTATGATTGGAGAATAAAATGCATAAATAGAACTATGGTTCTATATGTATATTTTTGTGAAATTATATCTTGCAAAAAGAATTTGAAATGAAGGATTAGAAAATTAATGTGGCAAAAAGAAATTAAATTGTTGTGATGTGATGCAAATTATTCTCATTTGAGAATAGTGTGAGAATTATGAAGTGTAAAGGTTCACATTTGATTGAATAATTAGTAATGTGGGTTTTTATGTGAAAATAACATTTCATGAGTTACATGATGAATAATTGAGTTTTATAGCTATGGATTATTTGAACGAATTAGAAATCATGACTGGAAAAGAGAAATACTCTTGAGTATGACAAATCAACAAATAAATTTATGAGTTGAAATGCTCAAATTGGAAATTGTGAATTTGAAATTGGAACAAAAGAGTAGCTAAGTCTCCCCCGGCATTTGGAAAGAAATGAAATGAAATATTAAAATGAAAGACCAAGGTTGGTCATGTTTGAATGAATGAATAAGTCTGGTTTAGTGGAGAGGCTAACTCTAGAGCTTTGATTTTGTTCATGATTCTAATAAAAACTAAGGATTAGTGCATAGTGAAGACATGATGAAAGTGAGAGAAAAACACGAGTATGAGAACTAGAGTTACGGTGCGGGTGTGTGAGCCATAGAATGCATGCTTGATGAGTCAAGACATGGCGTGGGCACAACTCAGTAATGATCGGGCTTTAGCCACGCTTGTGGGATGTTTGGTGACTGCAAGAGGATTGTGTGCCATGAAGGATGCTGAATTGCCACAGAATGCATGCTTGATGAGTCAAGACATGGCGTGGGGTTCCCCTCCAGGTTTTCTGTACACGAGCTTGTACTCATAGATCATCTAGGATACTCACCGTAGTTACAGTAGTAGATTAAGTCATGACGAGGGATTGAACCATACAAAGATGAAGAACGATTAAGAGGCTTGCCCTCGGACCTATGTAGTATGGGATGCATAGAATCCGAACAAGTGCGCATTAGTGTCATCTAATATAAATAATTGCATTAAGGACTAAGTGCACAATCACAACACGACATCAATAGGGTAGTCCCTTTAGTTTGATATGCGACAAGTTTGTGTTTGCTAAATATGGAAAATAAGTTATACTATTTCCGGCATAGAGAGGATGGCCGTGTATAATGATCGTCGGTTGAATAAACTGACGTACCCACAGTCTTATATGCAGGTAAATGGCATGATGAAGATTAAAGAAGAACAGATATTTAAAGATTATTCAATGTTGTTGTACATTCGTTTCATTGTTGTAAAGTTTACTTCCGCTGTGCAGTTTAAATTGTAATGTATTCATGTAAACTCTGATGTGAAGTGAAAAGTTCAAATTTCCTTGTAAAATTGTACTAGAGGAAGCGGAAAGATCCTGTAGAACATCTCGAATTTAGTGTATTTGGAATTCGGGGTGTTACAGATTGGTATCAGAGCCATGCTTCCACACTTGTACAAATTTATAAGGAACGACACCCTAGAAGTGGACAATAGAGTGTGTGTTTGAGTCTAGAGATTTAAATGTAAGTGACTTACATTTGTGTTGCTCTATGACTTATGCTTCTTCCTCCCTATTTTCTAAGATGGCTGATCATTTCGACCCTGCTGGAGACGACGAATGGCATATCATCGAGGAAGAGTACTATCCTGGACAAGCAGATTCCGAGGACGAGTACTATCCAGAGCAAGCAGATTCTGACGGAGAAGAATGGCCTGAATCCCGAGAGATCACCCCACCTCCGGATTCATCTGATGACTCTTCTTCTGACGAAGAAGAAGAACCGGTTCCAAATAGTCTTGTGACTTCTCTTCAGAGGCAGGTAGAGACACTGCGAGAGAGAGTCGGATTATTGGAGGCTCAGCTGGCAAAGCGAAAGGACGACTATTTTGTTCTCAGTCATCGTGTATGGGAACTCGAGAAGATGAAGAATTTGACAGATGTGCTGAAGGATGAAGTTGATGAACTACGGGGAGAACTTCGAGAAGCGAAGAGGAACCGTAGGAGTTAGACTGTTGTAGCTTCTACTGTTTTCATTCTGATGTTAAGAAATGTTTTCAATTCGAATGTATAAAGTTTGAAGTTCAATGAAATGAAAAGTTGACTTGAATGTTCATGTTTCATACTTCGAATTTGATGGACCTTTTACATCAGAATATGGAATGAAAGCTGTTGTGTTGTTCGATACTGGATCCTCTCATACTTTTGTGTCTCCTAAATTTGCTAAAGTGTTGGGAGTTGAACCGAAGATTTTTCCAGGCAAGATCTTAGCAGTAGCTACTCCATCAGGAGAAACTTTAACCACTGATCGGTATTATGCTGATTGTGAGATCGTGATTGGTGATCGAATCTTTGGCATTGATCTGATCGAGCTGACTATCTTGGGAGTCGATGTTATCATTGGCATTGATTGGATGTCGGTGTACAGTGCAAGCATCGAGTGCAAGACCAAGACGGTAACAGTGAAGGCTCCAGGTGGACCTGAAGTCACTTTCCAAGGGAAGCAGAAATGTTCTAAGCTGGTGGCAGCTATCCGCAAGGAAGAGACTCTTGTGGAAGTGCAAGGGATTCCTGTGGTTCGGGACTATCCGACTGTGTTCTTGGATGATTTTCCTGGGTTACCTCCACACCGTGATGTAGAGTTCAGCATCACTGTTCAATAGGGAAGTGCACCCATTTCTAAGGCACCGTATAGGATGGCTCCAGTGGAACAGGATGAGGTGAAACGGCAGATTGAGGAACTGTTGGAGAAAGGCTTTATTCAACCTAGTGCGTCACCTTGGGGAGCACCAGTGCTTTTGGTAAAGAAGAAGGATGGATCGATGAGAATGTGCATCAATTATCGGGAGCTGAATAAGGTCACTGTTCAAAATAAGTATCCTATTCCCCGAATTGATGACTTGTTCGATCGTCTACAAGGAGCAGCTGTTTTCTCCAAAATAGATCTTCGATCAGGATATCACCAAGTTCGAGTGAAAGCTGAAGATGTGCACAAAACTGCATTTAGAACTCGACATGGGCATTACGAATTCTTAGTTATGCCATTTGGAGTGATGAATGCACCCGCAATCTTCATGGATTTAATGAACAGAGTTCTGAGGCCGTTCATTGATTCTTTCGTCGTGGTGTTTATTGACGATATTCTCATGTACTCTAAGTCAGAAGAGGAGCACACCGAGCATCTGGCAGCAGTTTTGAAGAAGCCAGAAGAGCAGAAGTTGTATGCCAAGTTATCCAAGTGTGATTTCTGGAAATCTGAAGTGGCATTCCTAGGTCACATCCTTTCTAAGGAGGGAGTGGCAACTGATTCTCAGAAGATAGAGGCAGTGAGAGATTGGGCTAGGCCTACTACAGTAAAGGAAGTCAGAAGTTTTCTTGGGATGACTGGATACTACAGGAGATTCATTCAAGGTTATGCTCAGATAGCCGTGCCGCTTACTGGTCTGACCAAGAAGAATGTGAACTTCAAGTGGACTGAGCAATGTGAGGCAAGCTTTCAGGAGTTGAAAGAGAAGCTGACTACTACACCTATTTTGGCTTTGCCTAGGACAGGTGTTGAGTATGATGTTTATAGCGATGCTTCACATCGTGGGCTTGGTTGTGTCTTAATGCAAGAAGGAAGAGTAATCACTTATGGGTCTAGGCAACTACGACCGCATGAGAAGAATTACCCGACTCATGATCTGGAGTTAGCCGCGATTATCTTCGCCCTGAAGCAATGGAGGCACTACGTGTACGGTGAGAAGTTGAACATGTACACGAACCACAAGAGTTTGAAGTACATTTATCAGCAGAGGGATCTGAATCTGAGGCAGCGGAGGTGGTTGGAAGTGCTTGAGGACATGCGACCTGAGATCAAATATCATCCTGGAAAAGCTAATGTTGTGGCTGATGCACTTAGTCACAAGAGCAGTTTAGCCAGTTTGATTACAACTCCGAAGCATCTGATTGAGGAATTGGACCGAGCCGATATTGAGGTTGTCTTGCAAGGATTGGGAGCATCTTTAGCTCAGTTGAGGCTTCAGCCTACACTGAATGGAAGGATCATTGCAAGTCAGGAAGTTGATGCTGATATCTTGGAGATGAAGGAGCAGGTTGGTGCTGGCAGGTTGCCCAGATTTCAAATCAGGGATGGAGTGCTGTGGTTCGGAGATAGACTATGTGTTCCAAATCAGGCGGACCTGAAAGAGAGTATTCTTCAGGAGGCACATGCTACTCTTTTGTCAGTACATCCTGGGAGTACTAAGATGTACAAAGACATCAAACAACATTTCTGGTGGTCAGGTTTGAAGCGGGATGTGGCTGAATTTGTGGCAAAGTGTGAGGTTTGTCAGCAAGTCAAAGCCGAAAATCAGAGACCCGGAGGTCTATTACAACCGTTACCTATTCCGGAATGGAAGTGGGATAACATCAGTATGGATTTCATTACGGGATTGCCTAAGAGTCCTAAAGGTAATGATGCGATTTGGGTTATAGTCGATCGACTAACCAAATCCGCTCACTTTTTGGTGATGAAACTCACGGCTTCGATGGACAAGTTAGCTGAGTTGTATGTTGGCGAGATTGTCCGACTTCATGGTGTTCCGTCAACTATTGTGTCTGATCGAGATGCACGGTTTACTTCGCATTTCTGGAGGAGTTTTCAGACAGCTTTGGGTACCAAGACAGATTTCAGCACTGCTTTTCATCCGCAAACCGATGGGCAGACCGAGAAAGTCAATCGAATTCTTAAGGATATGCTTCGGTGTTGTGTACTAGACCTTGGAGGCAGTTGGGAAAGGCATTTACCTTTGGTAGAGTTTGCCTACAACAACAGTTTTCAGGCTAGCATCGGGATGGCGCCGTACGAAGCTTTGTATGGCAGGAAGTGCAGGACTCCTGTTTGTTGGTTTGTAGTTGGGGAGCGTCAGTTGTTTGGTCCTAAGCTTGTGCAGCAAACCTCTGAGAAGATTGTTCTGATCAGGAAAAGGTTGGTAGAAGCTCAGAGCAGGCAGAAAAGCTATGCAGACAACCGGAGAAGGGACCTTGAGTTTGAGGTTGGTGACTTCGTCTTTCTGAAAGTATCACCCAGTAAAGGTGTGGTTCGATTTGGCAAAGGCGGGAAGTTAGCCCCGAGGTTTATAGGTCCGTACAAGATATTGAAAAGGATCGAGAAAACTGCTTACCGGCTTGAATTACCGGAAGAGTTATCTCAGGTGCACAATGTCTTTCATGTGTCTATGCTGAGAGGTTATATTCCAGATCCGAGTCATCATTTGCCTGAAGTGCCGGAAGGTTTGCAGTTGGATCTGAATTACATCGAGTCTCCTGTCGAGATTGTTGATCGTCGAGAGAAAGTCTTGAGGAATAAGACGATACAGATGGTCAAGGTAGTCTGGAGGAACCATTTGGTTGAAGATGCTACTTGGGAGTCTGAGGAGAGGATGTTGAAGGACTATCCTGAGCTTTTTGCTTGATTGTATTTTTGTATCTTTTTGTTCTTGTGGTGAGTGTTTGTTTTCTCGCTCTTGGCTGTAGTTCCGGGGACGGAACTATTCTAAGGAGGGAGTGTTGTAATGCCCTGATTTTTCATTTAATGAAAAATTATTTATTTTGCACGTAGTGTGCACGTGCAATATTTTTGGCAAATATTTTCATCATGATGAGTATAGATATTTGAATATGTGCCTTTAATTATTTTTCTATAAAGCCTTCTTTCAATTAGACAAAAAGCCTTTTCTTTTAAAAGCCCAAAGTTAATTTAATTTATTATTTTTATAATAAGTATTTTGGCCCATAAACTAAAGCCCATGGATTAATCTATTTCTATACAACTTGTCATGTAGAATACAATTTAAAGACTATTTTATTTTTATACAAAAATTTAATGTACAATTTTTGGGCCTAGTTGCATGCACGTGCACTACACGTACACGTGCAATATGCACTTTTTCAACTAGGCCGGTTGTAATCTTTTTGGAGGGAAATGAAAATTGTAATGGTGATCATGGTGTGGTGGTTATTTGGTTGTGGGTAGTTATTGCAACTCCTACTTTCATCTTGACCCTCCATCTTACAACCAACCAATTGATCCTAGCCCTCCATTCTCCTTGATTTTTAGTATAAATACCCCCCCCCCCCCCCTGGCTAGTTATTCTTGTGTAAAATTATTCTCTTCCAAACCTATAGTTCAATTATATTATCTAGTGGTGATTTTGTGAGTTAAAAGATTGAGAGTGTGTGGGATCTTTGCTTGCAACTAGAAGAGGGGAGGCCGGCTACATCAAGGAAGAGGGAGCATTCGGTTGGGCACTTGAAGGCCTGGGTGCACGTGTTCAAGGAGGAGCCATTCGTCGCAAGGACATTCGTCTAGGGATTTTCTAGTTGTAATTTTTCTCTCCATACAAGGTGGGTAAATTTTCCCTATTTCTAACATAGGAATGCATGCTAGATTTAATTAGCAAAATGTTGCATGAAAATGATTAATAAGAATGCACATTTAATTGAAAAGATGATCTCTAATTGATTGAATTATTGATATGCAAATTATGTGTGTTGCTATTAGTAAAATTCAAGATTGTGTGCAATAAGAATGTGGTTATAAATTGTGTGAAGAAACCTTTGTTAGTAGCATGAAAAATTATGTGCAAAAAATTAGTATACCGACTATGTCACTTTTATGTGCTAAATTGGAAACTTTGTATGGTGTGGTAAGGAATAAATTAAGATGTAATTTTTATGTTTGGAAAATGAATAAGAGTAGAGAATTAGTATAGAGATTGATGAAATTATAATGTCAAAAAATGTATTAATAGTATGTCACATTAACCAAATTGTATGGTAGAAATGTGTTAATTATGGAGAAAATTATGTTTAATTATTTAAGAAATTTATTTTCATATACTGGAATAAAATTCATGATGGAAAACGATTAATTCGGATTTTTATAGTGTATTAGTAAGAACAATGTGAAATGAAACTTTGATGAGCGTCGAAATGTTCTAAATAACAGAGAGAATGGGTTAAATGAAATTGGAATTATACTAGTAACAACCTGAGCACGTAGCTCAAGTGGTCATAGTGTGCGGTTGGGTTCCCTGTGGTGACCGGTTCAAATCCCTATGGCACACATTTTGTTTCACAATTTTTAAAAATATAAGAATCAGCGACCGAGAGCATTAAATACTCTCTATCTTCTCTTTATGATGCCTGGCGCCTTCAGCCTAGTGGCTTGCGCTGTCGGTTGTGTTCTCCGTGGTTCTGGGTTCGAATCTTGCCCTCGGCAAGATTAAAAAACAATTTTTTTGGGGGGGTTTAATTTTCAAAAAATTATGAGAAAAATATAACTATTCTTCTAAAAATATATGGGACTTTATAAAAATAATTTGGGAATTATTTGCATGAAATAAACTATGATTGGAGAATAAAATGCATAAATAGAACTATGGTTCTATATGTATATTTTTGTGAAATTATATCTTGCAAAAAGAATTTGAAATGAAGGATTAGAAGATTAATGTGGCAAAAAGAAATTATATTGTTGTGATGTGATGCAAATTATTCTCATTTGAGAATTGTAATACCCCAGTTTGGTGCGAACAGTCGACTGGTTGGTATAGCAGTCGACTGGTCTGCTCGGAATTTGAGATTGAGATTGAGATTGAGAAATTTAGTCCCACATGGGAAGTTTGATAGGATAATTTGAGTATAAATACTATTAGCCAATGATCAAGAGTCACCAATCCGGTTAACCACCTTTTGAGAGGCAGCCTGTGGTGGGCAGTTGTACAACATAGTATTTATAAATTGTCTGAGTATTGGGGCGGGGCGTTACAAATGGTATCAGAGCCGACTTTCGACACCGGGTGTAGGAGAGGCCTACGATCTGCGGTGCTGAGAGTCATTGATCTCCGGGATCGGTGTTGAGTGTGGTATCCGATCTGCGGTGTTGAGAATGACTGATCTCCGGGATAAGGGACTATACTACATCGGCTAGAAAGGGCGGTCCTACACTAGATGTGTGCCCTGTACTCAGCGAGGACGCTGATCCCTAAGGGGGGGTGTATGTAATACCCCAGTTTGGAGCGAACAGTCGACTGGTTGGTATAGCAGTCGACTGGTCTGCTCGGAATTTGAGATTGAGATTGAGATTGAGAAATTTAGTCCCACATGGGAAGTTTGATAGGATAATTTGAGTATAAATACTATTAGCCAATGATCAAGAGTCACCAATCCGATTAACCACCTTTTGAGAGGCAGCCTGTGGTGGGCAGTTGTACTACATAGTATTTATAAATTGTCTGAGTATTGGGGCGGGGCGTTACAAGAATAGTGTGAGAATTATGAAGTGTAAAGGTTCACTTTTGATTGAATAATTAGTAATGTGGGTTTTTATGTGAAAATAACATTTCATGAGTTACATGATGAATAATTGAGTTTTATAGCTATGGATTATTTGAACGAATTAGAAATCATGATTGGAAAAGAGAAATACTCTTGAATTTATGAGTTGAAATGCTCAAATTGGAAATTGTGAATTTGAAATTGGAACAAAAGAGTAGCTAAGTCTCTCCCAACATTTGGAAAGAAATGAAATGAAATATTGAAATGAAAGACCAAGGTTGGTCATGTTTGAATGAATGAATTAGTTCGGTTTAGTGGAGAGGCTAACTCTAGAGCTTTGATTTTGTTCATGATTCTAATAAAAACTAAGGATTAGTGCATAGTGAAGACATGATGAAAGTGAGAGAAAAACACGAGTATGAGAACTAGAGTTACGGTGCGGGTGTGTGAGCCATAGAATGCATGCTTGATGAGTCAAGACATGGCGTGGGTACAACTCAGTAATGATCGGACTTTAGCCACGCTTGTGGGATGTTTGGTGACTGCAAGAGGATCGTGTGCCATGAAGGAGGCTGAATTGCCACAGAATGCATGTTTGAGGAGTTAAGACATGGCGTGGGGTTCCCCTCCAGGTTTTCTGTACACGAGCTTGTACTCATAGATCATCTAGAATACTCACCGTAGTTACAGTAGTAGATTAAGTCATGGAGAGGGATTGAACCCTACAAAGATGAAGAACGATTAAGAGGCTTGCCCTCGGACCTATGTAGTATGGGATGCATAGAATCCGAACAAGTGCGTATTAGTGTCATCTAATATAAATAATTGCATTAAAGACTAAGTGCACAATCACAACACGACATCAATAGGGTAGTCCCTTTAGTTTGATATGTGACAAGTTTGTGTTTGCTAAATATGGAAAATAAGTTATACTATTTCTGGCATAGAGAGGATGGCCGTGTATAATGATCGTCGGTTGAATAAACTGACGTACCCACAGTCTTATATGCAGGTAAATGGCATGATAAAGATTAAAGAAGAACAAATGCTTAAAGATTATTCAATGTTGTTGTACATTCGTTTCATTGTTGTAAAGTTTACTTCCGCTGTGCGGTGTAAATTGTAATGTATTCATGTAAACTCTGATGTGAAGTGAAAAGTTCAAATTTCCTTGTAAAATTGTACTAGAGGAAGCGGAAAGATCCTGTAGAACATCTCAAATTCAGTGTATTTGGGATTCGGGGCATTACAAGAAGACGCGGTCCTTAAGTGACTGCAGAAGATGAGGCAGTCAAGCAGGGAATATCGCCCAGTCTAACCTCTGTTCTCCTCCTACATCTTCTGTCACGCCCCGCTTCCCATAATAAAAAAAACACAGGCATGTAACTGAGGCCCAATGAATGATATAAGTATGCCAACTCATTTCATCCATAAGCTATACAATACCAGTAAGCTCAACAAAACAATAATGAACACATGAACAAGAATATAATCCAATAACCACGTATGGGATACAAGAACTTATAGAATAGCCGAAGAATATAAAATGTAGTAACATCCTGCTAAGATTCTCCAGCATCCCATCGATGTACCTGTACAACATTAACTCAAAAGAAAGATAGATCGTACCTGTTAGAGCAATTTACGGGCCACAAGTAGTACAAGCAAAACGGAAACAAGAACAAGGATATAACATGGAACAAGGAATCATGCAATGGGAAACGTGCTGTGTAACAGGAATCTTGTAACTCATTAAAAGGAATCATGAAATCTTCTGAACATGAATCATGTAATCTTGTAAACGATATCATGTAAACTTGTAATCGGAATCATGAATCATGCATGCAGTTCAGTGTTAATCTCAAGTCTGGCAATGTTTTATATAACCTAACTAATGCACGCAATCCTACGTCCCAACCATAGGTTTGGGTGCATACAATCAAGTTAACGTTTATACTCTAATGGTGAATTCTATGCCATGTACCCAGGTCTTCCAGTGACACTAACCAAAATCATATCGTATCATGTAACCATATCATGTAACCAGGAATCATATCATATCATGTAACTATATCATATCATATCATGTAAACATATACAGCGTCACTATTACGGGAAACACGGGCCTCCTTCTGAGCACACTTTCATATATTGTCCACTACTAGATCACTTCCTTTATTACCCCAGCTTGTTATTCTTTTCGCAATAATTAACATGAACATGCACAATGAGGACGGGTATTAGGAAAGGATCAAGGAGTATCAAGGCTATGTAATGCATGATATACAAGTTTAATTAGTTAAATGCAATAAATAAATATATTTACAATCAAGGACATTAAGTTACAATTCTGAACAGCAATACATTGCTGTACAAAAATCCACTTTTTCGTTGCTACAGGAAGGTGAATCAGGTACCGTCAGAGGTTCCAGAAAAAAACTTCATGCCATTTCCAAAGAATATTCACACTATATATTAAATATAAAGTATCTAGGTCTACCAGATCGTTCTTTACAGAACTACTGTTCAGGCAGCAGCTCAGGGTTAACTTCTTAAGTGTATAAATCGACTGAAAAATTATTTAAAAATCTCATAAGAATCGTAAATAAATTCCTAATAATGTTTAGTAATATACTGGTAAATATCAGATCCTAATTATACTTTTAGCCTGATATTTAAATTAGTTGTTAGAGAAAATACGTTTCAAAATAGTAACATGGAATTAAAAATGTCACAGCACTAAAAATAGTATATCTTGCAAACTACTGATCGGATTTCAAATCCGTCAGTAATTCTGGAAACTAGACTCCAGGGGCTACAAATCTTATTCATGAAGTTCTAATTAATTTGAACAGTAGCTAGGTCAAAATCTAGCTACAAGTCAGAACAAACAGTAGAACAGAAACATACAAATCGATATTTATAATCTTATGATGGATATCGAATCACAGAGGCAAATAGATGGATTCGATTCAATATATAACAACTAGTTTAACCATGAAAAGATTGTAAAGCATGATAATACGATGGTTCAATCAATTGAAACTTATAAAGGGCATTTTTCATGAACATGGACAGTAACAGGGTTCAATTACGATAATCAAATATAACTACTAATTGCGGGAGGTCAAATAAATTGCTTGTACGGAACAATAAAGTGTACAAGGTACTTGCCTGAGAGACGATTTCGATAATAATAAGAGAATAACAGGACGAGCGTCCCGACGGCAATGCGTGCTAACGATGTAACGACAACACGTGCTAACCACAGCACAACGATACGTGCAAACCATGGAACGACGGAGGCAACACACACGGCATGGGAAATGGAAGAAGACGACAGCAATTGGCAACACGCACACAATTGGTAGCAACCACACGAGACAGTGGCACGACAGCAAAGACAACAGCGACAACAGTAGGAAAGCAGCAACCACGGTAATCGAGCAAGGTGGTCGAATACTACGGCAGAGAATGGCCGGCGTGTTACTACAGCGGAGGTAGGGAGAGTAGTCGCCAGTGGCTGGACGGGGGAGGCAGGGTGAGCGGAGCAGCGAGGGGTTGCTGTCGAGGTGTGAGATCAGCAAGGTGCTGAGACAGGGGCGGCAGCAGTGGAGCACGAGGGTGGGAGTAGGGTGGAGGAGGTGTTGTTACGATGGCTGATGGCGGCGAGGTGCGACAGTCACAGGTCGTTGTAAAGCGGCTGCAGAGGTGAAGATAGGGATTGACGAAGGCAATGGTGGTCTGTAGTGGTGTTCGAGGCAGGGAGGCGGTGGTCGAGGAAGTGGATGACGAGGTGGAGTGGCTGTTGGGGCTCGATCGGTGGTCGGCTCCAACTGCGGTGAAAGAGCAATGGAGCGTCACGGTGTAGAGGGAGCGACAGGGAGTTGGTTTTGGGGTGGTGAAGGTGACAGCGGAACGAGGTCGGCAATGGAGGGAAGGCGAGAGCCGGCGGTTGTAGTGATGCTGCGAAGGCGGATGTGGAGGTGCGGTGGTGGTCGGGAGGACTCGAGGGATGTTGCTGTGCGAGGGTGACGAGGACGAGAGCGGAAGTGGAGCTCAACGGGGAGACGAGGGGGTTGCGGTGGCAGAGACAGGGTAAGGGAGACGATGGATCGGGGAGCTCGGTGATAGGGTGTTGGTGGATGCGTTTCGGAAGAAGTTGTACGCCCCGAATTCTAAAACACGGTAATTCGTTGCATAACATGATCTTTTACTTCAAATTCGTATAATTTTTCAAGGAATTTAAAACTTTTTCATACAACGCTGTTATTTTACATTTATGCAGCGAAAATTAAAAAATTACAACATGAAAATACAACTAGAATGACAACAACAAAATCTACAATTAATCTTTAGCACCAAATCAATCTTTGTGTTCTTTTGCAAATCCCACCCTGCACTTAAAACTTTGGGCACGTTAGTTGCTTACAGCCGACGCAATATTATAAAATAGTGATCCTCACTTTGCCGTAATATAACGATTCAAAATACTTATCAACTACAAATTTGAATGTAACAAAGTGTGAAAAGTGATTATCCTAAACATATCAATGTATGTAATGACTTAATTCCTAATGCATGTATTTACGCTATGATGACACTAATGCATACTTGTTCGGATTCTATGCATTCCATTCTACATAAGTCCGAGGGCAAGCACCTACGTACTCCACATTATAGGGTTGAATCCCTCGCCATGCAACCTACTACTATTACTACTACAAGATTTAAACACTTTGCAAGTATTGGCTCTCACCCTTGGAATACTGGAGACCAATCTCACTCCACGGATCATCATGTGGCCCTTACGTCCATCTTCCCGGAATACTGGGGATTGTCTCACTCCACAGGTCATCTGTCAACCCATTCTCTTCTCTGACATTTTCAAAAAAAAATTCTTTTTACACAGCAAACAACAGGGGCACAACAGAGCTCGAACCTGCGCCCATAACGAGGCGAACAAACGCCTACCCACTGAGCCAAGCTCAGATCCACAACAACTTTAGGGTTATAATCCTTATGTATTTAATTCACGTCTAATTCAACATTTCAAAAACATTCAATGTCTACAATTTCTCACATCGATTCATCTACTCATTCTACACAAATCAGATAGTCTAACCACGAAAATTTTACCGATTATTCAAGTGTCTAGTAATTCTACAAAATTTAAAATCTTTATCAAGTTAAAAATAACTCAAACATCGCATTAAAATATTATTCACATCACACTTACGGATTTCTCTAAATATCAATTTAACAAGATAGGAAAATTTTCCCCCAACTCAATATCAATTAATTTCATTCACAAAACTCTATTTATACAAAGAAAAATTTAAAGTGATCATAACAACCCTTCATTAATAGGCAAATTGAATTTCTAATCTCACACACATCATGAATTTAAAGTATATCATGCATTTCATTCAATAGTTATTAAAAAAAGGTAGAGTTCTCTACCACATGCATCATATCTAGAATTTTAGCATAAACTAACACAACTTCATCTACAATTGCATTATCAATTATCTAAGCATTCTATAATCAAACAAACTAGAAGTAATTTGAAGCACCCACCTTATAATATATTATTAGAAGCAAAATCCTCCTCAAAAGCACTCCAAAATCCTCCTCACAAGCTAGCAAAAGTCCAATCGAAATGCACAATGGACCAAACCCAAAAGTCTGCCTCTCTCTTCTCACTGTTTACTTCTTTTTTTTTTATTAGGAGGAAAGATTAGTGCATTAGGGTTATATTATAAGTGATTAGGTAGTTATAATCCCACTACCCCTATTCCCTCTCTCTCCACAACCCCAAATACACCTAGACCAAGTCAGAGCCTCCAACTGGTGATCATTTTTGGGTGTGCACATTGCACGTGTGCACGTGCACGTGCTTTGTGTACACCTCGCATATTTAGCTATTTTTATTTTTAAATCAAAACATATGCTAATATACATAATATGTATTTAAAATTTGGTTTGATTTAATTAAAAATTAGAGTTTTCATGCATGCATAAAAATAGACACACATATACTTCGTGAGTATTATTTTGAAAGAGAATGGAACTAATACGTGCATTGCAAACACTAATGTCGTAATATAATACGTGCACAACCAACGCAATGTTATAAAACAACAATCATCACTATGCCGTAATATAACGATTCAAAATACTTAACAATTACAAACTTGAATGTAAAACGAAGTGTGAAAAGTGACTATCCTAAACATGTCAGTGTATGCAATAACATAATGTCTAATGCAAGTGTTTACGCTATGATGACACTAATGCATACTTGTTCGGATTCTATGCATCTCATTCTACATAGGTCTGAGGGCAAGCACCTACGTACTCCACATTCTAGGGTTGAATCCCTCGCCATGCAACCTACTACTATGACTACTACAATGTAACGCCCCGATTTCCAGTAACTAGGAAACCGTGACATATGCCAGAAACTTTTCTTCAATTAGCAACAATACACAGAAAAACAGAAAAATTTAAAAATTTTATTCAACACAAATTTATTACAAATCCGAATGTTACAAAATTGCAATACATTACAACAGTGTTACAATAATACCTTTACAATCCCAAATGTTACAACTTTCAACATATTACATCATAGTACAGTGAGTAAGGAACAACACTTGGTATTCCACTTAGATGCTTTCCAACAAATGAATAATTTACAACAATTATGACAAATCAAATTACAACACATTTGCAGCGGAAAAATTTAATGAAATTGACTCCTTGCTCCCTCGCCTTGAGTCCTCCTGAATCCTGTACCTGTACCTGTACCTGTACTTCTGCAATCCAGTACCTATTGAAGTGGGGACGTCAGTATTCACTGATGCTTTAAGGCTGAAACTAGCAACGAATCTCAACTATAACAAAAAGATTGATGAAAAGAGAAACGTGTATATATATTTGATGTGTCAGTGTATGCTATGACTTAGACTCTAATGCAAGATTAACCAACGCAATGATGCACTTATTCTAATGTAAGCAAGACTCTGGGACAGTATGCAACCCATACTACATACGCCCCATATCAAGTCGTTTCTTTATATATAGGAATTTGAACTCATGCCATGAATTCTACTTTGTACCCATCCTGTTCCTGACATAATACTACATGACTGGCGACTATTTCCCGGCATACCGGATCTCACTCAAAAGCCAACACGAACTATTAGATACTTGTCAACCTTCTTTCGTGCCCTTAACTGGTCATGAAAAGGCATAGAACCTACCGGGATCGTAGGGTCTATTTCCCTAGGAAACCCTCTCTTCTTATCATAGCACATTCAGGAATTAACAATCAAGATACAGAACCCGTGCTTCCAACTTGTCATGAAAAAGCACCGCTCGTATCTCTTTAACAGGGAAATACATCCCAATAATACCACCTAGTGTCAGCCTATAGGAGAGGTTGGATTATAGGGTATCACCCCTAATACCAACTCTCACCCTTTGGCAATTTATAGATAAAAAATGGTTAAGTAACTGTTAATACCTTAACGATGTCACTAACCCTAACCAAACAAGCGAGACGTGTCACTGTGCTTCCAACTTGACATAAAAAAGCACTGTACGTGTCCCTCTTTTAACTATACAAGCGAGATATGCACCGTGCTTCCAACTTGACATGAAAAAGCACCGTACGTATCCCTCTTCTAACGAAACAAGCGAGACATGCACCGTGCTTCCAACTTGACATGAAAAAGCACCATACGTGTCCCTCTTCTAATCTAAACAAGCGAGACATGCACTGTGCTTCCAACTTGATATGAAAAAGTACCATGCGTGTCCCTTTTCTAACTAAACAAGCGAGATGTGCACCATGCTTCCAACTTGATATGAAAAAGCACCGTCCGTGTCCCTCATCTAACTAAATAAGCGAGACATGTACTGTGCTTCCAACTTGACATGAAAAAGTACCGTACGTGTCCCTCTTCTAACTAAACAAGCGAGACATGCACTGTGCTTCCAACTTGACATGAAAAAGCACAGTACGTGTCTCTCTTCTAGAGAGTGTAATAATTTGTTGATACAATTATCCAAGTCTTAATCTAGACTTCTCAAGATCTCCTCGGATCCACTCACAGCCTACCTATTCAAGACAATACCTACATACGAGCCCATGGGCTTCATATGAGACAATAACATACATACCTACCAAATAAGCTACGTATGAGACCACAGCTACATACGGGCCAGTCGAGCCGCGTATGAGCAAAACCACACATAAGAACAACCATACAGGTAATCAACCTAGAGCTAGCTTACCCTACCAGACTTAAACCAACACAAGAGAAAGTCAGCACACACTATCTAATTCTCAAAAGAGAGTTAACCCAACCGGATACTCTTCAAAATCTCATTAATAACAACCACCTGTCACTAGGGTCTCGCCTAGCCTCCAGATTCCAACAACTCTCTCATTCGAGATCACAATAGGTTATACTCAACCTCAAATAAATATTTCAACTTTTAAAATTAACAATTCTCTTCATTTCTGAAGTAATCAACCTTCCACAATTTCTCAACCATAGATTCCAAATCCAAATTCTCATTAACCAATTTTTAATTAGTAACATAAACTAGTCACTTTTAACATTTCTTCAAAAGCTCTTTTCTTCTAAAATTTAACCGTTTCCAAGCAAAATAATTTGTAATTTAATCGAATACTTCTTTTCTTTAATTTACATCGTTTAATTTAAATTTCAAAACACTTTTTAAAAAAGACACAAAATTTCTCGATCTTCCAATTCAATATTTTGTTTTTATATTTCGAAAAGACTAATTTCTATATTTTCAATCACATTTGTTTTATACTTGAACTCCAACAAAATCATGTTTTTAAATATTCGTAAACATATTTATGTATTCTCTTTTAATCTTAAACAGTGTAAAATTTACCCAAAGAAATTCTAATATATATTTTTTCAATTGTGTGATGTCTCACCTAAAAAATAAACTCCAAAACTGACACAAGAGAAAGTCAGCACACACTGGCTACTTCTCAAAAGAGAGTTAACCCAACCGGATACTCCTCAAAATCTCATTAATAACAACTGCCGATCACTAGGGTCTCGCCTAGACTCTAGATTCCAACAACTCTCTTATTCGAGATCATAATAGGTTATGCTCAACCTCAAATAAATATTTCAACTTTTAAAATTAACAATTCTCTTCATTTCCGAAGTAATCAACCTTCCACAATTTCTCAACCATAGATTCCAAATCTAAATTTCTCATTAACAAATTTTTAATTAGTAACATAAACTAGTCACTTTTAACATTTCTTCAAAAGCTCTTTTCTTCTACAATTTAATCGTTTCCAAGCAAAATAACTTGTAATTTAATCGAATACTTCTTTTCTTTAATTTGCATCGTTTAATTTAAATATCAAAACTCTTTATAAAAAAGACACAAAATTTCTCGATCTTCCAATTCAATATTTTGTATTTATATATCGAAAAGACTAATTTCTATATTTCCAATCACATTTGTTTTATACTTGAACTCCAACAAAATCATGTTTTTAAATATTCGCAAACATATATATGTATTCACTTTTCATCTTAAACAGTGTAAAATTTACCCAAAAAAATTCTAATATATATATATTTTCAATTGTGTGAAGCCACCTAAAAAATAAACTCCAAAACCAAAAAAAAACAAAATTTCCAAAAGTGCCAACCCCCTGGCTCAGACTCATACCCCCATCTTGGCGCAATAGCGCCTTCCCACTGAGCTAGCACTCAGATCTACACCTTCTATGATATTAAAATCATTAAATATCTAACCATCCTCTTCTTTGACATTTTTCAAAAAGTTTTTCTTTTTACACAACAAACAACAGGGGCAACACAGAGCTCAAATCGGCGCCCAAAACGAGGCGAACGAACGCCTACCTACTGAGCCAAGCTCATATCCACAACTGCTTGAGGGTTATAATCCTTATGTATTTAATTAGTGTCTAATTCACCATTTCAAATACATTCAATGTCTACAATTTCTTTAATCGATTCATCTACTCACTCTACACAAATCAAAGAGTCCAACCACGAAAAATTTACTGATTATTCTAGTGTCTAGCAATTCTACAAAATTTAAAATCTTTATCAAGTTAAAAATATCTCAAACATCGCTTTAAAATATTATTCACATCACACTTATGGATTTCTCTAAATATCAATTTAACAAGATAGGGAAAATTTACCCCAACTCAATATCAATTTATTTCATTCACAAAACTCTATTTATACAAAGAAAAAATTAAAGTAATCATGATAACCCTTCATTAATAGGTAAATTGAATTTCTAATCTCACACACATCACGAATTTAAAGTATATGATGCATTTCATTCAATAGTTATTAAAAAAATGTAGAGTTCTCTACCACATTCATGATATCTGGAATTTTAGCATAAACTAACAAAACTTCATCTACAATTGCACTACCAATTAACTAAGCATGTTATAATCAAACAATTTAGAAGTAGTTTGAAACACTCACCTTATAGTAGATTATTAGAAGCAAAATCCTCTTCAAAAGCACTCCAAAATCCCCCTCACAAGCTAGCAAAAATCCAATCGAAATGCATAGTGGACCAAAACCAAAAGCCTGCCTCTCTCTTCTCACTGTTTACTTTTCTTTATTTTGATTTTGATTAGGAGGAAAGATTAGTGCTTTAGGGTTATATTATAAGTGATTAGGTAGTTATAATCCCACTACCCCTATTCTCTCTCTCCACTACCCCCAATACACCAAGACCAAGTCAGAGCCTTCAATGTTCTTAACGCCACTCTTTTTGTGTGCGCAATGCACGTGTGCATGTGCATGTACTTGTGCACACCACTCCATTTTTAATTATTGTTATTTTTTAAATTAAAACATATGTTAATATACATAATATGTGTTTTAAAATTGGTTTGATTTAATTAAAAATTATAGTTTTCATGCGTGAATAAAAATAGACACACATATACTTAATGAGTTTTATTTTGAAAGAGAATGTGACTAATACGTGCACTGCAAACGCGTGCATCGCACGTAAACACAAATATTCAGATACAAAATCGATTTTATCAACGGAAAAATATTTATAGATAATTGAAATAAAACACACGAAAAATATATTTCATTTATTATATACACATTGAATAATGTAATCAATACGTGCATAGAAAACACGTGCACTGCACGTATAAAATATTTTAATCAAAATAGGAGAAAGGCAAATTTCTGTCTATAAAAGAATTCGAACAAGTCATAAAATAAATAATTGAAACACATTGGAAAATATTGTACGTAACGGTAAAATCGACATGTGCATCGGAAACACATGAAATTCACATAAAAATACAAAGATTGAAAATTTATTGCTTGAGTTGGCTCAAATAGGATAAAAATGAATTTTGAGAAGATGTAAAATTCATAAATAGTCAAAATCCAAAATACATATTGAAGTACGTTACGGATATTACCCGTAACGGTACAAAATATACGTACGTAACACACGAGGCGCAAAATTGTCATAACTCAATTATGCGGAGTGTTACACTTTCTCCCCCTCCCCCCTTAGAACAGTTCTGTTCTCATAAATTATTAGGGTAAAAGTTGTCACACCAAAGAAAATATCATTATTGTATATAGAAAAACTGCAAACATTAAGAAAATAAACATAGCATAAAAATAAGCAATGTGGAAAAACAAGACAAACTTATATAAGAAAACTATGAGTGTCAAAATTTATAAGAACGGAACAAGAAAACTAGAGAAAATCGCAAAAGAAAAGAAATGTGAGCATAAAATATAGGATAGATTGATAGAAATTTTCATACAAGATAATAAAGTATCAGACACTGAAGAAAAGGAGAACATAAATTAAGTTATCAATTTTTAGAGAATTTGAAATTTTTTACGGAAAGAGATGTTAATTAAAGAAAACGGGAAGGGAAAAATGGTCAAAAGCATAAACTAACTAGTAGTATATATTTTACGAGATAAAATGTGGTAGCAAATTAAGAGAAGACTATTAGATAAGAGTTTGAAAAGTATACGAGCATGAAAATTAGTTAAAAGTTTAGACAATATATAAAATAATTTTGTATAACAAGGTAATATCATAAAACGATTTGTAAAGTAAATACAATAAAAAAATTAAAGATATGGAAAACTGGTTGGCATATATCAAAATACTTTCAAATTTTCAAGTAGAGCAAGAAAACCAGCATACAAAATTTTGTACGTACATAGGCGTAAAAATTATAAGGTGAAACAACAATATCAAGATACGAAAATTATAAATGGTTTGTAGGAGTAAAACAAGATGTCATAGTAGAAAAAGTAATAACATATTATTGAAAATAACACAAAATCTAATTGTATAGAAATAAATTATGAAACGTAAAGAAAAGTAGAAATAATAAGATTTTTTTTGTTAGGTGAGTAGTCACCAAATCTAAGATAATTCGTAAAATTGCACTCTCTATGATTCGCAAAAGAACACAAAGGTTTATTTTGTTTTTAATACCTTTGTGTAAAAGATATTGTTTAATACTACTCAGTAATTTTTTTTTAATATTTTGATTAGGAGGAAATATTAGTGCTTTAGGGTTATATTATAAGTGGTTAGGTAGTTATAATCCCACTACCCCTACTCTCTCTCTCCACTACCCCCAATACACCAAGACCAAGTCAAAGCATTTGATCATTTTGGGGTGTGCACATTGCACATAGGCATGTGCACGTGCTTTGTGTACACCTTACATATTTAGATATTTTTATTTTTAAATTAAAACATATGCTAATATACATAATATGTCTTTAAAAATTGGTTTGATTTAATTAAAAATTAGAGTTTTCATGCATGAATAAAAATAGACACACATATACTTCATGAGTTTTATTTTGAAAGAGAATGCAACTAATATAACGCCTTGAATTCCAAAATACGGTAATTCGTAACTCAACAGGATCTTTTACTACAAATTCGTACAATTTTACAAGGAATTTAAAACTTTTTCATACAACACTATTATTTTACATTAACGCAGTGGAAAATACATAATTACAACATGAAAATACAACTTGAATGACAACAACAAAATCTGCAAGCAATCTTTAGCACCAAATCAATCTTTGAGTTCTTTTTGCAAATCCCACCCAGCATTGAAAAATGTGGGCGCGTCAGTTGCTTACAACCGACGCAATATTATAAAACAGTCATCCTCACTATGCCGTAATATAACGATTCAAAATACTTAACAACCACAATCTTGAATATAAACAATGTGTGAAAAGTGAATATCCTAAACATATCAGTGTATGCAATGACTTAATGCCTAATGTAGGTGTTTACACTAAGATGACACTAATGCATATTTGTTCGAATTCTCTGCATCTCATTCTACATAGGTCCGAGGGCAAGCACCTACGTACTCTATATTATAGGGTTGAATCCCTCGCCATGCAACCTACTACTATGACTACTACATGATTTAGACACTTTGCAAGTATTGGCTCTCGCCCTTAGAATACTGGAGACCAATCCCTCTCCGTGGATCATTCTGTGGCCCTTACGTCCATTATCCCGAAATACCGGAGATTGTCTCACTCCGCAGGTCATCATGGGGCCATCATTGCACAAATATCCCATGAGCGTCACTCTTGTTTCGGAATAATGGAGATCATTCCCGCTCTGTGGATCATTCTGTGGCCCTTATGTCCATCGTCCCAGAATACTGGGGACTGTCTCTCTCCAAGGATCATCCTGGACTCCATAACTCACGTTTGTCCTTATTTCATCATGTCTCCAACTAGTGCATGATCCTTAAGTTTAGTTAAAAATCATTACAACCTAGAGCTAGCTCACCCTACCGGACTTAAATCAACACAAGAGAAAGTCAGCCCCACACTGGCTACTTCTCAAGAGAGACAACCCAACAGGTCACTCCTCAAATCTCATTAAGAAATACTGCCAGTCACTTGGGTCTCGCTGAGCCTCTAGATTCCAACAATTCTCTCATTCGAGATCAAAATAGGTTATACTCAACCTCAAATAAATATTTCAACTTTTAACATTAACAATTTTCATCATTCCCAAAGTATTCAACTTTTCACAGTTTACTCAACTGTAAAATCCAAATCCAAATTTCTCATTAACAAATTTTAATTAGCAATGTAAACTAATCTCTTTTACAATTTCCTCAAAACTATTTTCATCGAAAATTTAGTCGTTTCCAAGCAAATAATCTGTAATTTATCCAAAACAAATATTTTCTTTAATTTACTTCGTTTAATTTAAATATTAAACTCCTTTTAAAAGTCGAAAAAAATTTCTCAATCTTTCAATTCAATATTTTGCCTTTATATTTCGAAAAGAATATCTTTCTATATCTTCAGTTACTTTTATTTGATATTTGAACTCCATTAACCTTATCTTTAAATAATCCCAAATGTATAACTATATGTTTTTTAGTATTTTCAAACAGTGTAAAATTACTAAGAAAGTTTCTAATATATATATAATATATATATATATTTCAATTTTATGAAGTTCTCACCTCAAAATAAAACTCCAAAACCCCAAAAAAATCAAAATTTCAAAAGTGCCAGCCCCTGGCTCGAATCCACACCCCCTAATTGGCGCCAGAGCGCCTTCTCGCTGAGCTAGCACTCAGATCCACACCCTCTGTGATATTAAAATTATTAAATGTCTACCCATTCTCTTCTCTAACTTTTTCAAAAAGTTTTTCTTTTTACACAGCAGCAAACAGGGGCAACACAGAGCTTGAACCGGCCCCCACAATGAGGCGAACGAACGCCTACCCACTGAGCCGAGCTCAGATCCACAACAACTTTAGGGTTATAATCCTTATGCATTTAATTCATGTCTGATTCACCAATAAAAAACATTCAATGTCTACAATTTCTCACATCGATTTATCTACTCATTCTACACAAATCAGAGACTCTAACCACGAAAAATTTACCGATTATTCAAGTGTATAGAAATTCTACAAAATTTAAAATCTTTATCAAGTTAAAAATATCTCAAACATCGCATTAAAACATTGTTCAAATCACACTTATGGATTTCTCTAAATATCAATTTAACACGATAGGGAAATTTTTCCCCAACTCAATATCAATTTATTTCATTCACAAAACTCTATTTATACAAAGAAAATTTTAAAGTGATCATGACAACCCTTCATTAATAGGCAAATTGAATTTCTAATCTCACACACATCACGAATTTAAAGTATATCATGCATTTCATTCAATAGTTATAAAAAAAAATAGAGTTCTCTACCACATGCTTCATATGTAGAATTTTAGCATAAACTAACAAAACTTCATCTACAATTGCACTACCAATTATCTAAGCATGCTATAATCAAACAATTTAGAAGTAGTTTGAAACACTCACCTTATAGTGGATTATTAGAAGCAAAATCATCTTCAAAAGCACTCCAAAACCCCCCTCACAAGCTAGCAAAAATCCAATTGAAATGCACAGTGGACCAAAACCGAAAGCCCACCTTTCTCTTCTCACTGTTTACTTTTTTTTTTCTGATTTTGATTAGGAGGAAAGATTAGTGCTTTAGGATTATGTTATAAGTGATTAGGTAGTTATAATCCCACTACCCCTACTCTTTCTCTCCACTACCCCCAATACACCAAGACCAAGTCAGACCCTTCAACATTCTCAACGCCACTCTCTTTGCGTGCACAATGCACGTGTTCACATGCACGTGCTTGTGCACACCAACTCTCTCAAGACTGTTCCTTAAGTTTCATCATGTCTCCAACTTGTGCCTGGTTCTTAAGTTTAGTCAAAAATCATTACAACCTAGAGCTAGCTCACCCTACCGGACTTAAACCAACACAAGAGAAAGCTCCACAATGGCTACTTCTCAAGAGAGTCAACCCAACAGGTTACTCCTCAAATCTCATTAATAAATACTGTCGGTCACTAGGGTCTCGCATAACCTTTAGATTCCAACAACTCTCTCTTCGAGATCACAATAGGTTATAACCTCAAATAAATATTTCAACTTTTAACATTAACAATTTTCTTCATTCCCGAAGTATTCAACTTTTCACTGTTTACTCAATTGTAAAATCCAAATCCAAATTTCTCATTAACAAATTTTAATTAGCAATATAAACTAATCACTTGTACAATTTCCTCAAAACTCTTTTCATCGAAAATTTGATCATCCCAGTCCTTTCAACACCACCTCTATCCCAGCTCGATCAAGCTCCTCCGCTAATCTTTCTTGAATCGTGATCAAATGAGATAAACTTCTCTTCCGACTGAGCGCGTTAGCCACCACATTTGCCTTGCCTGGGTGATACTTTATTTCCGGACAAATGCTTCCAGTATTTCCAACCACCTTCTCTGCAAAATTACATCCAATACCACTATGTAACGCCCCGAATTCCAAAACATGGTAATTCGTAGTACAACAGGATCTTTTACCTTGAATTCGTACAATTTTAGAAGGAATTTAAATTTTTTCATACAACACTGTTATTTTACATTAACGCAGCGGAAAATACATAATTACAACATGAAAATACAACTTGAATGACAACAAAAATTCTGCAAGTAATCTTTAGCACAAAATCAATCTTTGTGTTCTTTGGCAAATCCCACCCTGCACTGAAAATTGTGGGCACGTCAGTTGCGTACAACCGATGCAATATTATAAAACAGTGATCTTCACTATGTCGTAATATAACGATTCAAAATACTTAACAACCACAAACTTGAATGTAAAACAAAGTGTGAAAAGTGACTAGTCTTAACATGTCAATGTATGCAATGACTTAATGCCTATTGCAGGTGTTTACGCTATGATGACACTAATGCATACTTGTTCGGATTCTATGCATCTCATTCAACATAGGACCGAGGGCAAGCACCTACATACTCCACATTATAGGGTTGAATCCCTTGCCATGCAACCTACTACTATGACTACTACAAGATTTAAATACTTTGCAAGTAATGGCTCTCGCCCTAGGAATACTAGGGACCAATCCCTCTCCATAGATCATTCTGTGGCTCTTACGTCCATCGTGCCAGAATACTGGTGATTGTCTCACTCCGCAGGTCATCCTGGAGCCCTCATTGCACAAATATCCCATAAGCGTCACTCTCATCCCGGAATACTGGAGATCATTCCTGCTTCGTGGATCATTTTGTGGCCCTTACGTCCATCGTCCCGGAATACCAAGGACTGTCACTCTTCAAGGATCATCCTGAAGTTGATAACTCACATTTTACCTTGTTTCATCATGTCTCCAACGAGTGTCTGTCCTTAAGTTCAGTCAAAATCATCACAACCTAGAGCTAGCTCACCCTACCGGACTGAAACCAACACAAGAGCAAGTCAGTCCACACTGGCTACTTCTCAAAGAGAGTCAACCCAACTGGTTACTCCTCAAATCTGATTAATAAAAATACTACCGGTCACTAGGGTCTCGCCTAGGCTCTAGATTCCAACAACTCTCTCATTCGAGATCACAATAGGTTATACTCAACCTCAAATAAATATTTCAACTTTTAACATTAACAATTTTCTTTGTTCCCGAAGTATTCAACTTTTCACAGTTTACTCAACCGTAAAATCCAAATTCAAATTTCTCATTAACAAATTTTAGTTAGCAATATAAACTAATCTCTTGTACAATTTCCTCAAAATTCTTTTCATCGAAAATTTCGTCGTTTCCAAGCAAATAATCTGTGATTTAACCAAAACAAATCTTTTCTTTAATTTACATCTTTTAATTTAAATATTAAACTCTTTTTAAAAGTCGACAAAATTTCTCAATCTTTTAATTCAATATTTTGCCTTTATATTTCGAAAAGAATAACTTTCTATATCTTCAACTACTTTTATTTGATATTTGAACTCCATTAACCTTGTCTTTAAATAATCCCAAATGTATAAATATATATATATATATATATATATACTTTTTTTTCATTTCAAATCAGTGTAAAAATTACTAAGAAAAATTTCTAGTGTTTATTTTTTTTTTTCAAATTTTTTTTTATGAATGTCTCGCCTCAAAATAACAATCCAAAACTCCAAAAAAAAATCAGATTTTCAAAAGTGCCAGCCCCTGGCTCGAACCCGTATCCCCTAATTGGCGCCAGAGCGCCTTCCCACTGAGCTAGCGCTCAGATCCACACCCTCTATGATATTAAAATCATTAAATGTCTACCCATTCTCTGCTCTAATTTTTTCAAAAAAGTTTTTCTTTTTACACAGCAAACAACAGGGGCAACACAGAGCTTGAATCGGCGCCCACAACAAGGAGAACGAACGCCTACCCACTGAGCCAAGCTCAGATCCAAAACTACTTTAGGGTTATAATCCATATGTATTTAATTCATGTCTAATTCACCATTTCAAAAACATTCAATGTCTACAATTTCTCTCATCGATTCATCTACTCATTCTACACAAATCAGAGAGTCTAACTACGAAAAATTTACGGATTATTCTAGTGTCTAGCAATTCTACAAAATTTAAAATCTTTATCAAGTTAAAAATATCTCACACATCGCATTAAAATATTATTCACATCACACTTATGGATTTCTCTAAATATCAATTTAACAAGATAGGGAAATTTTCCCCCAACTCAATATCAATTTATTTCATCCACAAAACTCTTTTTATAAAAAGAAAAATTTAAAGTGATCATGACAACCCTTCATTAATCGGCAAATTGAATTTCTAATCTCACACATCAAAAATTTAAAGTATATCATGCATTTCATTCAATAGTTATTAAAAAAAAATATAGAATCTCTACCACATGCATGATATCTAGAATTTTAGCATAAACTAACAAAACTTCATCTACAATTGCACTATCAATTATCAAAGCATGCTATAATCAAACAATTTAGAAGTATTTTGAAACACCCACATTATAGTAGATTATTAGAAGCAAAATTCTCCTCAAAAGCACTCCAAAATCCCCCACACAAGCTAGCAAAAATCCAATCGAAATGCACAGTGGACCAAACCCGAAAGCCTGCCTCTCTCTTCTCACTGTTTACTTTTTTTTTTTTTTGATTAGGAGGAAAGATTAGTGCTTTAGGGTTATATTATAAGTGATTAGGTAGTTATAATCCCACTACCCCTACTCTCTCTCTCCACTACCCCCAATACACCAAGACCAAGTCAGAGCCTTCAACATTCTCTGCGCCACTCTCTTCTTGTGTGTACAATGTACGTGTGCACGTGCACGTGCACACCACCTAATTTCTTTTTCTTTTTTTTAAATTAGAAATATGAATGGGCTTTAATAAAAATAAATGATTTCTCTTGTGGGTTTAAAATTATTTTTAGGCACATGAGTTCATAAAAATATAATACAAAGTGCAGTGATTTAAAATGAGAGGAAAATGCGTATTATCTCTTAGATTTTTTTATAGAAACTTACATATAAAATCCTCACGTGCATTGCACGTGCAAAAATGGGAAAATTTATTTATTATTTTTCTGGGGTGTTACAACACTCCCTCCTTAGAATAGTTCCGTCCTTGGAACAACACTTAAAGAGTGAGAAAACAACAAAAAAAGAAGGAAAAGAAAAGTTTACAAAATTTAATCAAATAGTTCAGAATGGTCTCTCGTCAACCTCTCCTTAGATTCCCAAGTGGCTTCCTCAATCAATTGGTTCCTCCACACGACCTTGACCATAGGTATTATTTTATTCCTCAAAACTTTCTCCCGTCGATCCACAATCTCTACAGGACGCTCCTTGTAACTCAGATCCAACTGTGTACCCTCTGGCACTTCCCGTAGATGGATCCGAAATATAACCTCGTAACATAGACACATGGAAGACATTGTGAACTTGGGCCAATTCCTCTGGCAATTCTAATTGATAGGCTGTCTTCCCAATCTTCTTCAATATCTTGTAGGGTCCAATGTATCTCGGGGCTAACTTCCCACTCTTCCCAAACCAAATCACACCCTTAGTTGGAGATACTTTCAGGAAAACATAGTTCCCCTCTTCGAACTCCATATCTCTTCTCCGATTGTCGGCGTAACTCTTCTGTCTGCTATGTGCGTCAACTAGCCTTTTCCTGCTCAACTCAACCTTCTCTGAAGTCTTCTATACTAATTTGGGCCCATACATTTGTCTTTCGCTCACTTCATACCAGCATACCGGTGTTCTACACTTCCTCCCATATAGAGCTTCGTATGGTTCCATACCAATGGTAGTCTGAAAGTTGTTGTAGGCAAATTCTACTAGAGCTAAGTGCTTTTCCCAACTGACACCGAAGTCCAACACACAACACCTCAACATATCCTCCACCACCCGATTGACTCTCTCAGTCTGCCCATCGGTTTGAGGATAAAAATCAGTACTGAAATCAGTCCTGGCACTTAATGCTGCCTGAAGACTTTTCCAGAAGTGTGACATCTCGATCTGATACAATCGATATGAGAATTCCATGTAACTCATAATCTCTCGGACATACAATTCTGCAAACTTCTCCATAGACCAAGTGATCTTCATAGCCAAAAAGTGAGTAGATTTGGTGAGTCGATCGACTATCACCTAAATCGCATCGTTCCCCTTGGGACTCCTGGGTAGCCCTGTAATGAAATCCATACTGATGTTATCCCACTTCCACTTCGGAATGAGTAACGGTTGCAACAATCCTCTGGGTCTTTGAGTTTCTGCCTTGATTTGCTTATAAGTCTCACACCTTACAACAAAATTTGCCACATCCCTCTAAATTTCTGACCACCAGAAATGTTGTTTGATATCCTTGAACATCTTGGTACTCCCTTGATGCACAGATAAAAGAGTAATGTGTGCTTCCTGTAGAAGGTTTTCCTTCCTGCTTGATCCGGTACACACAACCTCTCTCCAAACCACAACACTTCATCCTTTACTTGGAATTCTACCAATTTACATGTGCCGACCTGTTCGATCATCTTCTGAATCTCTGGGTCAGATTTCTGACTGTCGATAATCTTCTATCTCAGCGTGGGTTGGAGTTTCAACTGTGCTAAAGACGTTTCCAGTCCTTTCAACACCACCTCTATCCCAGCTCGATCGAGCTCCTCTGCTAATCTTTCTTAACTCATGATCAAACGAGATAAACTGCTCTTCCGAATGAGCGCATCAGCCACCACATTTGCGTTGCTTGGGTGATACTTTATTTTCGGACAGATGTTTTCCAATACTTCCAACCACCTTCTCTGCCTCAAATTTAGATCTCTTCGCTGGTAGATGTACTTCACGCTCTTGTGATCTGTGTATACTGACCTTCTCCCCATACACATAGTGCCTCCACTGTTTCAAAGCAAAGATAATTGCTGTCAATTCCAGATTGTGAGTTGGGTAATACTTCTCATGCAGTCTCAGTTGCCTAGAACCATAAGCTTTTACCTTTCCTTCTTGCATCAACACACAGCCCAAACCGCGATATGGAGCATCTCTATAGATATCATAGTCGATCCCTGCTCTCGGCAAAGCCAGTATCGGAGCGGTAGTCAACATCTCCTTTAACTCCTGGAAACTTGCCTCACACTGTTCCGTCCACTTAAAGCTCATATTTTCCTTGTAAGTCCAGTGAATGGCACAGTTATCTGAGCATAGCCTTGAATAAATTTCTAGTAGTAGCCAGTTAAATCCAAAAAACTTCTGATCTCCTTCACTGTTGTCGGTCTTGGCAAATCCTTCACTACCTTTATCTTCTGTGGCTCGGTGGCCAGTCCCTCCTTAGAAAGGATATGACCCAAGAACGCGACTTCGGACTTCTAGATTCACACTTAGATAACTTGGCATACAACTTCTGTTCTTGCAGATTCTTCAGTACCTCTGCTAGATGCTCAGCATGCTCTTCCTCTGACTTAGAGTAGACTAGAATATCTTCGATGAACAGTCACAGGACCTTTTTCATCATGTCCATCAATATGGCCGGTGCATTTGTTACTCCAAACGGCATAACCAATAACTCATAATGCCCATGCCGAGTTCTGAATGCAGTCTTGAGCACATCCTCTTCCTTTACTCGAACTTGGTGATAACCTGACCGTAGATCTATCTTAGAGAAAACAGTTGCTCCTTGTAGATGGTCAAATAGATCATCGATTCATGGAATCAGATATTTATTTTACACTATCACCTTGTTCAACTCCCTGTAATCGATACACATTCTTATCGATCCATCCTTTTTCTTCACCAATAGGACTGGCGCTCCCCAAGGCGACGCACTTGGCCTGATAAAACCTTTGCTCAACAGTTCTTCAATCTGCTTCTTTACTACATCATGTTCCACCGGAGCCATTCTGTATGGTGCCTTGGAAATTGGTGCACTCCCTGGCTGAATAGAAATGCTGAACTCTACATCCCGATGAGGTGGTAGTCCCGGTAAGTCTTCCAAGAATACTGTCGGAAAATCTCGGACTGTAAGAATTTTCTTAACTTTCTTAGGAATCTTCTTCTTGGTTATAGCTGCCATTAACTGCTTGCACATTCTCTTGTCCTGAAATGTAACAGCTGGTCCTCCTGGTGCAATCACCAACACTTCCTTGCTCTTGCATTCGATACTAGCACTGTAAATTGACATCTAGTCTATGCTAATAATCACATCGACTCCCAGCTCTTCCAACTCTATAAGATCGATACCAAACATTCTCCCTCCGATCTCGAGGTCACAACCATCATAGTACCTATTAGTAGTCAACGTTTTCCCTGAAGGTGTAGCTACTGCTAGGACCTTGCCAGGAAAAGTTTTCGGTTCAACTCCCAATTGTTTAGCAAATGTAGGTGACACAAAAGTGTGAGACGATCCAGTATCAAACAAAATAGTTGCTTTCATTCCATTAATTATAATTTCTTCTATTAAATAACGAGTATTCTCAGTACATAACATTTTCTAACATAAAAACAGGAAATAACAACAGTAAAAACACTACTCGAGTGCTCCCATACCGGTGATGACATTATCAGCATCATCTGCATCAGCTTCTGTCAGGGCAAACACTCGCCCTGCCAGTATGGCTTCTTCCCTGGGTCGGCCTACTTCTGACCCTGCTCCCTATGCTGGAGTTGTGGACAATGTGGCCTAGCATGGTATATTGAACACAAAGGTTTAGGAGAGCAGAAAGTGGCCCCCCACGTGGGAGATACTGTTGTGCTTCTCTTCTGGCTGACGTCAGGATGTCCCGGGATGTGGATTTGATTAAGTCCCATATTGAGAGTATTCCCAATTAATTGTCTATATATATATAATTGCCTGGGATTAGAGGTCACCAATTAGCTATAACACCTTTTATGAGGCAAAGCCTGTGGTGGGCAGTTGTTAGAAAAATCGTTGTTTCAGGCCGGGGTGTTACAGAAGCAGAGGAAGAAGATGAGGGAGAGAGAGAGAGACTGAGGTAATTTTAAACTGATAGTTTGACTTTGGGTAGGCGGTTATGGGTTTGGGTTTTGGGTAGACTAGGATTTGGGTTTTATATTGGGCTTCTACATAAAATAATCAAATTATGGGCCAAAAATTGGGCTTTTAGAATAATAATAATAATAATAATAATAATAATAATAATAATAATAATAATAATAATAATAATATTATTATTATTATTAATATTAATATTAATAACAAACTGGTTTGGGCTTCCAAAAAATAATAAATATAAAGGATATAAGATTGGCTTCAAAATGAATAACATTGGGCTTCTATAAAATAATAAATATGAATTAGAAATAAGAATGGGCTAAGTTGGTTTGGATTAGGAGTTGATCTACTCACAAATAAAATCAATTGATCAAATAATAATTATAAGGATGAGTTGGGTTTACAAAATAAATAAATAGACACAATTACAGATTAGGTTAGGTGTTTGGGCTAGATGAAATAATCGAATATTCAAAACAAGGAAATCGGATTCAAAATGATAGTAGGATTTGTTTGGAAAATTGAAATTCACGAATACGAAGAAATTAAATATAATTCCGTCTAAATGGAAACGGAGCTTACAATCCTACCCACCTTACAATAAAATTTCGTCCTTGAAATTTGCTTAGGCAGTACATAGGATATATCCAAAGCATGGCTCAAAAGATAAATGAGCACGGAATTAAGAAGAGAGAAACGAAGTGGTGACAATACCAGAATAAGAAAGGATATGGATAAGATTGATGTCAAATAATGAATGATGACAAGTGGAAGAAAGTAAACGGTATCCGAAGGAAAGAAGCAACACAAGACTTGTGAGATAACGAAGCAAGAAGGTGAAGGACTAAGTAGAACCGAAATCAAAGAGAGAATGGTTAAGGAAGAATCGAACTAAATAATGAGTCGATGGATGAAGATGAATGCAAGGGCTAGAGAGAAGCAAACAATGCAGGGAAGGAGAAACAACATGAGAATCCCAGACCTGTGGGTTATGGGCCCACCACGCTTCCGCTACGCTACTCTGATCAGGAAGACTCCATCATCAGCGTCCATTAGCTCCAGCAATCTGCTTCGTGGTTCTCCATATCCTTGGCACGTCTAAACAACATCTCTCTAGCGTGAAATTCGAACTCCTGCCGACTGATGATTCTGAATACTATCTGGGTTCCGAGACTCTGCATGCATACCTTGAAGCAACAACAACACTTCATCTCGTGGTGATGATCCAAGCCGCTGACACGTTGTAGATCACGTATAGCCAATCGATGAACCGAGCAAGAATAACAGAATGGTAGCACTGGAATTTGAGGATAACATGGTAAGGAAGAAATAATTAGTATGATACACGATAATGAATCAATAAATGAAGATGAATGCAAGGCACAAAAGGAAGTGAACGACGCAAGAACGGAAATATGAAAGAATCGACGAGACAAGCAGAAATAAAAACAGATGGATAGCACTGGAATCAAAAGAATATGGATACAAAAAGAATGAATTAATACTCAATAAGGAATCAATCAAAGAGGACGACCGTAAGAGACGGAAGGAAACAAGGAATCAAGGAATTGAATACGAAAGGATCAAAATGGATAGAATAAGACTAGTATCCAGATCGCTCCGCTCGACGAACCGGCCACGCCGCTTTGCGCATCTCCGGGATTCCGCAGTATAGGGGGTGAACGAAGTGCTAGCTCATGGAACGACCTCCCCTGAGCATACTCACCCCGAGGGAAGGAGGTGCACCTGACGTTTCTTCCTTCGGACAACCGTCACAAATGGGCATTCTCCGCCTCCAGCTCGACAACCCGCTCTTTAAGAAAGTCATCAGTTACTCTAATCTTTAGGCAAGGCAGTCGGCTCGAACCAGCCCCGCACGAGGCATCAGAGAGAGTCCTTCAGAGATAAGCCGCCTCCAGACTTTTCTCGAGAACCATGTTCTTCAATCCGTCTCTCTCAGACCTTGCCTCGAATAAAGTGTGACGAAGAAACTTGAGTCGAAGACCCTGGTTGACCTCCATCGAAGAACAAGACTCCTCGCCCTTGGGAGGAACTTCGCGAAGCCTCTCTTCGAGGCACCTCATCTCAATGTCTCTACGAGCTAAGATTAGCCTCAAATGGCCTTACTCTCGCTCTGCTTTATAAAGCGACTCCCGAGAGCGAGAGAGACCTAACTCCGCAACGTCGAGCCTATGACGAAGAACGGACAAGTCGCCACCTTGAGTGGACAAATAAAAAAAAAGAGGTTAACAAAAACCAAAGGAGCTACAAGACAATTCTAATCTTCTTTGGGCCCTATGTTACAACAGCGAGTGCAAGAAAATTCATTTCAATAACAAGGAAGGTACAAAAAGTGGTGGTCAGTCCGCTATAAGGCAGAACAAAACAAAAACAAGAAAAATCAAAGACGAATGAGTAGACTCAGAGTCAAGGAGCCACCTTGGGGGGCTACTCCGCGATCTCCCTCGGTACCTCCACAATCGCTGTATGTGGATTCGCCACCACTATGACCCCCTCGTCCTTTTCCTCTCCTTCTTCTTCTTCTTCTTCTTCTCCTTCTCCTTCTTCTTCGGCTTCTGCTGCCGCCACCAACTCCTCGCCTTCGACGGGGGCATACAAGCTATACCCCGAACTGTCAAAGTCGGGGATGTAAGTCGCGACGCGGTTAAGGGCTCGAGCGTAAGACTGCTCCATATTTTTGTGCATATGGGCTTCCGCCTCGGCTTGGATCGCCATCGCAGCCGCAGTCACCGCTGCCTCCCTCTCCTTCAACATCTCTTCAGAGGCCTTCAGGGCCTTCTCCTTCTTCTGCTTGGCCTTCGCCTTCTCCTCGTCTTCCCTTGCCGCTTCCATAGTGGTGCGCACATTCGCCTTGACTAGGGCTGCCTCGAGAAGGCTAATCTGAGCAGCTCGAGACTCCGAGAGACGCTGCTCCGCCTCGTACAACTTCATGGCCTTAGCCCTCTCGGCCCGGTCCTTGTCGCACGTCGCCTTGAGCTCCTTCTCCTGCTCGGCGAACTTCTCTAGCAGGTGGCTGAAGTGACATGTGATCTGAAAGTCGAAAGTGAAAAGACTTGAGTGTCGAGCGCAACAAATTTTGAAATTCCGATGGCACAACAAAGGCACTTACCGACATCGTGGCCCTAGCGATCTCGAGCGCATCGTCGCCCATGGTCCCCACCTTCAAGGCCGCTCGGTCCTTCGGGGTCTGTAGGTGACGCAGAGCCTGCATTCTCATGTCGGCATCACCGAGGAAGCCGTTGTGTTTCATCACCCGCCAATCGGGGACGAAGATCTTCTTGTACTCGTCGGTGAGGATGGCTTCTGCCTCGACGGTAAGAGGCGGCGCTTCAAGCCCTAGTTCAGCTCCGACGGAGAAGGCCTCGGCAGTGGGGTCGGAAGGTGTGGTTTGGGGAACGGCCGCATGTAGAGCGGAAGGAGAGGTGGATGCCAAGTCCACTATTAGGGTCGCCGCTGATGGTGCCTTGGTAACCCAGCCGGACGAGGGTCCCGTCGTCATCCTCTTCCTCTTTTTGATGTCGGAGCCCTTTCCGGCACCTGCACCTCCCTTGAGTAGCATGGCTCAGAAATCCATACCAGGGGCCTCTGAGAAAATGAAAACCAAAGAAGTTACGCGAGAAGAGAGCAATATTCAGAATAAAAGAAGGACAATAAACGAGGCATACTAGGGTCGATCGGACTGAGACCCCCACCAAAGAGAACCCCATCGATTATATCCTTCCAACTCAGGGTCGGAAGACTGAGGATCTTCGACACGACCTCTTCCTCTTCCTTAGTCAGCACAGGCTTGGTCTTCGCCCACCTCGGAACGTCTTCCCTCCACCTCGTCGGGAAACCCTACGATTGAGGACCTCAGATCAGAAAGTACTTCTCTTTCCAATGCTTGATGGAGTTCGGATTCTCAATCAGCTTGACACCCTTCCGCGGTGATAGGTAATATCGGTACTCCATCTTGCTCATACGGTTGATCCGATAGAGACTACGGAGCAAGACGAGCCGAGGCTTGACCCCTACCAACTGGCATTGGTGGATGAAGCCGATGGCGTGCCACCACATATTTGGCATGAACTGGACTGAGCTCAATCCGTACCATTGCAGCACCTCGATCACGAAGGGTGGCAAGGGCAGTCAAAGACCGGCATTGAGCGCATCATACAGGAAGACGCATGTGTCAGGCGAAGTCTCCGAACACGCTTGGAATCCTGAACCAGGGAGGAGCAGAGTATATTCCTTCGGTTCTTGAATCCCTTCCTAATGCGCTGTAGATCCCCCTCGGTCAGAACCGAAGGGATGTCGTCGACCTCGAAGTGTTCCCTCAAATTATTCTCCTCGTATGTGGCCGACCTCCCGTATACCACCTTGGATAGAAGGTCGTCGGAGTAATCCCTCACCTTCCCGAGGCTTGATAGCGTGGACGGTAGCCTGCCTAACTCACCAGTTCTCCTCATGCCCTCCACGATCGCCGACCCTGAAACTTCCTTCCCCTTGTCCACCACCGAGGAGACCACTAATGGTCGGCCGCTCTCTTGGTCTGAGGTGGAGGTCTCACTCCCCGATGACACGCTAGACATCTTGTAAGATATAAAATAAAGTAATACTTACCTTGACGTGACAGCTACGGGCGGAATAGTTTGCCGAAAAATTGAGCGCTTGGCCACGACTGCTAGCAGAGCCACCCAAGAGAAAAAATAAACTGAGAGAGTGAAAAGTGAAGAATGGGAAAGTGGTGAGAGGGGGAGGATTCTTATAGTAAAAAGGAGATTCACGTGGGCTTTCGAGCATTTTGGACCCCCACGGAGGCCCATCAGAAGGCTAAACGACGAAATCTGTAAAGGCGAAAACAACCGCCTTACAATTCATGCCAGATCTTCATCAAGCGGCTCAGATCTAGCCGCGTAGCTTGGATCTGAAATCCGAGCTACCGAGGTACCGAGCTGCGAATTGGCGAAAACAACCGCTTTACAATTTGTGCCAGATCTTCATCAAGCAGCTCAGATCTTGCCACGTACTCCGGATCTACAATCCGAGCTACCGAGGTACCGAGCTGCGAATTGGCAAAAACAACTGCCTTACATTTCGTGTCAGATCTTCATCAAGCGCCTCAGATCTTGCCGCATAGCTCGAATCTGAAATCCGAGCTACCGAGGTACCGAACTACGAATTGGCGAAAACAACCGCCCCACAATTCGTGCTAGATCTTCATCAAGCGGCTCAGATCTTGCCACGTACTCCGGTTCTACAATCCGAGCTACCGAGGTACCGAGCTGCGCATTGGCGAAAACAACTGCCATACAATTCGTGCCAGATCTTTATCAAGCGGCTCAGATCTTGCCACGTACTCTGAATCTACAATCCGAGCTACCGATGTACCCAGCTGCGAATTGGCAAAAACAACCGCCTTACAATTCGTGCCAGATCTTCATCAAGTGGCTCAGATCTCGCCACGTATTTCGGATCTACAATCCGATCTACCGAGGTACCGAGCAAAGAATTGGCGAAAATAATTGCCTTACAATTTGTGTCAGATCTTCATCAAGCGGCTCAGATCTAGCCATGTAGCTCGGATCTGAAATTCGAGCTACCGAGGTACCGAGCTGCGAATTGGCAAAAACTACCGCCTCACGATTCGGGCCAGATCTCCATCAAGCGGCTCAGATCTTGCAACGTACTCCAGATCTACAATCCGAGCTACCGAGGTATCGAGCTGCAAATGAAGGAAAAACTAATCCTTCGTGAATTGTGCCTGATCGTGATCAACCGTCCAGATGGTGCCATGTAGCTCGGATCTAAAATCTGAGCTACCGGTCGGGCTTGGTAGCCGAACCCGAACCCTCACCAGGTACCGAGCTACGAATGAAGGAAAAACTAATCCTTCGTGATTCGTGCCTGATCGTGATCAACCATCTAGATGGTGCCACGTAGCTCGGATCTGAAATCCGAGCTACCGAGCTACGAATGAGAGAAAAATTAATCCTTCGTGATTCGTGCCTGACCATGATCAACCGTCCAGATGGTGCCACGTAGCTCGGATCTGAAATCCGAGCTACCGAGCTACCGAGCTATGAATAAGGGAAAAACTAATCCTTCGTAATTCATGCCTGATCGTGATCAACCGTCCAGATGGAGCCACGTAGCTCGGATCCAGCCACCAAGCTACCGAGGTGCTCATGAGGGAAAATGCTCTACCTCCCGATGCGCGCTCCAGATCCGACCGCTCAGATCGCGCCACGTCAGCAAAGTGCTGATCCACCCCCAGATCACTCAGAAATTTGCGCCAGCGACACGATGGACGTCACAAATCTCGCCACATCATTATTTCTCTTTTATTTTAATTATAATTTGAATTAATTATTTAAAAATTGAGAAAAATAATTAAAAATTCAAAAAAATTAATTAAAAATTCTAAAAAATAATTATAAACTCGGGAGAATATTTTAAGCTCCGAGAAAAATAATTATTAATTAGAATAATTAATTGGTGCTTTTTGAAGCTAGATTATTGCTTCGCGAAATTAAATAAATGATTCGAAAAATAGTTAAAAGATCGAGAAAAATCATAGAAAATCGGGAAGAACCTAAGAATGATTATTGGTCGTGGTGCCAGTCTAGAAAAACACTGTTACTCGTCGAACAAGATCCGAACTCCCTTTAAGAACTTCGATAAAGTCTCGTGCGCTATTGAAACAGTTAAACTACTCCCCAAAGACTGTAACACACAGTCTTTTGGAGTAGGGGGCTCGTGTTATGGCTAAAAATGGGATTAAATCAGGACCGTTCAAATCGGACACAAATCTTAAAGCTCTCAGAGGTATAACGGTAATTTCACCTACAAACAGGTCTGAAATGGGAACTAAGTCTTTCTTCAAAGTCCAATAACCCATAAACAGATCTGTTCTATTAGGTATGGGTAGTAAGCCGCTACAAACCAATCCATGATATTTAAAGAGTAATTCAAATTCATGGTTATCTCTATGAAACGATTTAAACTCTATATTTTATCCAAAAACACCGGTAAGTAGAGATAAATCCTTATCTCGAAAAGGATCCCTAAGGCGACTATAAATACCCCTCTCCCCCCACCATAATAAGATAATGAATCTTTGCCTACCTAAAACTCTTGTTTAATCTTCCTGATTATTGACAAGCACGTCGGAGGGTTCGTCGCCAGGATCCATCCCGGTGTATCGAACTTTGTGCAGGTTCGTGACAGCGGCAAGGAACGAGTCAATACATAGGTGGAGTCAACAGGTTCGCTTTACTGTTTTCCTCTAAGAACTTACAAATTCGTCTGTTCGCTCCCACACCCAAAATCAGCAGCAACAATATACTACAGTGTATTATTCTCTACTTTGAGCATGTATCAGTTATAGGAGAAATAATACATATACAACTCATTTACTCCATTAATGTTGCAGCTAATCACCCCGTAACAACTTCTCCCCGCTCAAATTGAGCTTGTCCCAAGATCACAATCAGAAAAACTTCGTCGAATGTCATATGCATCTTCCCAAGTAGCTACAGAGATAGGCTGTGCACTACAAGCCGCAAGGTCTATTCCGGCATTTGGGTGTAAACGTCGAGATAGATAACATTTTTATTTTTTAAAAAAATTTGTCTATATATCCTAGCATTTTTGAAAAACGTCGGGATAGATCGGGTCTATAGCAGCTTTTTAAGCATAAACGCCGTGGTAGACCCTATCATCCCGGCGTTTATAGAAAAAATGCCGATATAGACCATATTTTATTCCCCCAAAATCCCTCTATTTATACACTCTCACTCACACCCGTCTCTCTCTCTCTCCTCTCTCTCTCTCACACCCGAATCCTCGACTCGACCATGTCGCCGTCATCGTCCCTCTCCCACCATTGCCGTTGCTCCTCCATCGCCACCGCCGCCATCGTCTTCCTTTCCACCATCGTCGTCTTCCTCCGCCGCCACCCACTGCCGTCGCCCACCTCTTCCTCCACCGTCGTCTTCCGTTATCTGCCGTCACCCGCCGTCATCTATTTTGATTAATTTTGGAAACCCTTGGTATGAATTTGATGCTTGTTTTGCAAACCCTAGGTATGAAGAAAGGAATCAGCTTCAAATCCTCCCAAAATTCAGTAATTTATAAAGGGTTTCAAATTGTTTTTGTTTATCTGGAAAATTAGGGTAAAATGTGGCACTTTTTTGATTGAATTTCGAATTTGGCAATAATCGTTAGCTGTGTAATTCACAGTTATCCAAATAAGGGTCAAACCTTTGATTTAGTTGACTTGAGAGTTGAGACTGTAAGGTTATGAATTTGTCAACTTATTTATTCGTGATTGCAAATTTTAGATGAAGTTTGGTCTCACTTGAAATCCTGAACTATATAAGTCAGTTATGAGCTTTCGATTTTGTGGGGTTTAATGATAGGGTTTTGGATTAAAGCTGGTTTTAAGTTTGCTAATAGAATTTGATGATGTTCTTAGAAAAAAGTGTGATTAAATGCTGATTATTTTCATTAGTCGGAGACTTGTTTTTCATTTTCATTGTTGTGTTTATGTTAATGTGGCTTAGTTTTTTGCAGATGACCAGTACTTCTAGACGTGGTAATGATGTCTGCAACATTGATGTTTTTGAGGTGTTCATGAGAATAGAAGCGATGTGTAAAGAGGTATGACATTATATTCATGTCATTTCTCTCAATAGCTTACATGTAGATATTTGGTCCACTATGGTCTTACTTAGTTGATGCATGTGAAATAATGGAAGTGTGACGAAGAAACAAATATGTAGGTAAAAATGAAATATGGGGGATATAGCTCAGTAATTACATATTGTAAGATACCTAATTGTCCCTTAAATTGGACATAACCGGAAATGTGATTGGTAATTTTTTTTATTTTTAATGTGGAGCTTTCAAGTTCTCTTCTTGATGTGGTGTAATTTGATTATTGTTTTTTTTACAAAAGAGAGTGTCTTTAAGCTGATACTGGTTGGAAATTTTCTGATGAATCAATCTCGTTTCATATTTGATCCATCGAGTACCCTTTTGGAACTTCTTCATTGCATTCAAACCCTGTTGTCAACAACGAACTGGAACTGCTCGTTGTACTCAGAGTATTGACTTCTGCTGGAGGTTCATTTGTAGATGATGAAGATGATGATGGACATGAGTTTTTTTCCGTCGTCTGTTGGGACTTCTTTCTCATTTGAGTCCTCCTGTAGTTCTTGATTTCATTGTCAGTTCGACCTGGCAATTTTCGGGTTATCCGAGACCATTTGCAAGAAAATTCTTATGAGAATAAGCTGAAATGAAGTGTTTCATTCGTTTTCTGTCTTCAACAAAAACTTTTAGTGGTTTCATCCTAGCTGAAAACTAGTCTGTTCTTTAGAAAATTTCTGTTCATTAGAAAACTTCGACTCCAGCCTAGGAGAATCTGATGAGCACGGACAAGTTATTTAGAATTGTGACATGTTTGCTTGATATGGGAATTTGAACTAAATGAAAGAGTGTTATTATCAATTTTTTAGTCAATAGTAAAATTTTGTTGCGTTGTTTTGGAGCCTCGGTTTTCATAGATGATAGAAGAAGATTTAGATGATAAATATGATCCTTCACATAACAGGTAAAGCTCAAGTAAGTGCAGTATTGGCTAATACTTCATCCAAAACACTAAAAACATGGCTGTTATACTAAAAAGATTAAAGTTTTTCCAGTTATTTTAACGAAAATTCACTTAATCCGGTTATTCTTTTGTTTTGATTATTGCTGCTTCCAATCAGGAGGTGGATTAACTAAGTTTAACTATGATTTCAAAAACCAATCTATTACTTCCATAGTGGTGGTGAATGACTAAGATATAGGTGATGAGGACATCTTTACAGTTTAGGATTTTTATTTTATTTCCATTTTTATGTAATCTTTTTTGTAATTTTAGATTCTGAGAATATTTTGGAGATGTGTTTCAAGATGTAATTGAGCCTATTTAAAGGCCCTGAGATGAATGAGAAAGGTATGTCATTATTGATTTAAAAAACTGTGTTGAGTTTTTGCTCTTCCTTTCTCTCCTTTGTGTGATACAATTGAGATCCAAATTAGGGTTTGTGATAAATCCTAATCCAATTTTAGAATTAGTGATTAGTTCTAAAATCTATCCCCAATTAAAAAATCCCAAATACAATCTCCCCTAATCCCAAATAAACAAAACCCTAATCTCCTTCATCACCTCTATTAGCCGCCATCGTCTCTCTCCTTCTATCCCGATCTCCACAAAGCAAACCAACCCATTCGTCTCCCCCAGATTCTCCCCTTCTGCTTCTTTCCCGAAACCCACCAAAACCCCAAATCCAACCTCTCCCTTCTCCTTCACCTTCGTCCTCTTCCTCGACCAACAACCAGCACCCCAATCGGCAACTCCCTCACCCTCTCTTCTCTCCCAATCCGACTACCACGGCCACCTCCCCCATCGTCCAGACCCCCCCTCCTTGCCGACGCCCATCGTCCACCTCCTGCCACCGCAACCCCCACCACTACAGCCTCTTCCCGTCACCTCCTTCTCCTCCTCCCGATTCAAGATCAACCCCCTAATCCATCTAATCCAAAACCCTAACCCACCGGATCCCACAGCATCACTGCCGGCCTTCACTAGCGCCGCCCTTGCCATCGTCGACGTCGACCAGTGACGCCGCCAGCCATCGTGAATTTGCTCGTGGAGTTACTGTCTGCCATTGCTGTGTTGCTGTCGCTGCCCTACTCGATCTACGCGGTTTCCTCACGTTCGGTATACTCTTTCCCTTATTAAATATTGTGTTTTACTGCTCTATTATCTAGTATATTATCTGATTTGCCTGTCGTCCACAAAATTAATTGAGATTGAGTGTTCCACATACCTGAATAGAGTACGAATCATTATTGAACTTCTTACTTGCTAAAACACATAGGGATTTAATTGATTGTAAGGTTGATTTATTAATTGGGACTGCTACACTTATTCAATTCTTGAAAATCCATCCAACCAATTAATTGTTAAAAATTTCCAACTTCGATCCGCACTTTCATGTTGGTAAAATTAACCCATTAAAATTCTTGGAAATTCTCTATCTTAGGGTTGGTTTTACATCATTTTGGTATCAGAGCAAAGGTTCTTAAAACCTTAGTTCTTGCATCGTAGGCATCATTTTTGCATTCATTTAGGATTGTGTAGTTTTTATCTTTTTCTTCTTTTATTTTAGTTTATTTCAGATTCATTAAAAAAAAATAAATAAATAAATAAAAAAAATAAAAAAATAAAAAAATTTAGGACACACTCTATTTCACACTTTTGGTGAATGCGTCTTCGCAGCACCATCACAGACCCTGAAGAACCTTTCCTAGCCCTTCCCAATCACCCAATTAGGAACCCTAGACTTCCCAGACCTGAAATGGACAATTTTGATATCTCCGCTACCCTATCTGCCATCCAAGCAACTCTTGCCAATATCAATCAGAGGCTTGAGAAAGTGGAGCTAAATCAAAACATTGTTCCTGAGCTTCATGGCCATCGTCAGATCCCTCAAGGGAATGTTCATGACGATCGACGTCAAGAACGTGACCCTGACGAACAATATAAAAAGAACGTTAAGGCTGATGTTCCCCAATTTGAAGGCCACATGGAACCCCAAGCTTACCTTGATTGGGTCCGTGCCATGGACCACTATTTTGTGTGGTTCGACATGAGCGAAGCCCTTAAAGTTAAATTTGCAACTATGAAATTAACGGGTAAGGCTCAACAACATTGGACCAATCTTGAACATGCCCGCAGAGGCCGAGGCCTGGCACCCATAGCCACTTGGGAGGCCATGAAAGAGAAGCTCACTGAGAGGTATGTACCGTTATCGTTCCACACCCGATTGCTAGATTCGTGGAACCAATTGTATCAAGGAAGTCAATCCACACAAGAATATGTTGATAAATTCGATGACTTCCTTATTCGGTGCAATGCGTTAGGTAAAGAGAGTGAAGAACAAACTCTCTCTAGGTTCAGAGCTGGACTACGAGCTGACCTTAGGAACGAGCTAATCTATAGAAACGTGGACTCAATAGCGGCAGCCTACGCCCTAGTCCTCGACATGGATTCCCTTAAAGCTAGTTCTGATTCTAGGTCCAGCGACTCGAGAGATCATTCCTCTAGAATGACCTCTACTGACCCACCTAGACCTCAGCCTCCCTCTCAGCACCCCAACAAATCTTACCCCAGCAAATCTAATTCAAATTTTAACTCACATAGAGATGAACATAAGGGTAAGAACATCGAAAGAGATTACAGTAAGATTGACCCTCTCACTAAGTGCTATAGATGTAAGGGATACGGTCATGTTGCTGCAACTGTCCTAGTCCAAGTAGGATCAATATAGTAGAGGGTACCGCAGTCATCGCTGATGAGCCTGACAATGAGTTTACCTATGAACCTAATATAAGTGATGACTTTGATGAAAAAGAGGATGACCAGTCTCTCAATTGTATTCAGCCTATCCAGTCACCTCTATTGAGTATGCCTGAGACACCCATTCCTTCCCAAGTCACTTGGCAACCCGTAGATTTTACTCATGTATTAGAACATCACAAAGTCACAGAGTCTGCACCCACATCTGCATATAATATTCATGACTTGCATAGAGAAATTTCCAAGGAACTTAATGAGAATAATTTTAACTACAAGTTAATAGCAGATACTAGAAGGAAATTTATAACTTTTAATATTGGTGACGAAGTGATGGTTCGGATTCATCCGGAACGGTTTCCTGTTGGACCCGTTAAGAACTTGAACATACGTGCTGCAGGCCCATTTAAGATTCTACATGCAATCAATAATAGTACCTATGTCGTTGACCTTCCTGAAGGTTTTGGCATAAGTAAAATTTTCAATATTGAGGATCTAGTACTTTATGAAGGCTCAAAATTCAACCCTAGAAATTTTCATATAGATGAGCCTACCCTGCAGCCTAATGGTGAGATTCTCCCATTACCTCCACTACCAGATATTACTTACCCATCGACAGAAGAATTGGATAATATTTTAGATGATCAGATAATCTCTACTAGAGATGGTGGTATGCACAAGTATTTGGTAAGGTGGAAAAATAAGCCGAAGTCGGATGACACTTGCAGTGGTCGTGAGGGACTCCCGCAACTGGATCCAGATCTTTTGGAGCACGATGACATGATCACTGGTTTTGACTCGACTGGGTCGAGCTCTCTCCCACCCGGAGAGAATGATGAGGACATCTTTACAGTTTAGGATTTTTATTTTATTTCCATTTTTATGTAATCTTTTTTGTAATTTTAGATTCTGAGAATATTTTGGAGATGTGTTTCAAGATGTAATTGAGCCTATTTAAAGGCCCTGAGATGAATGAGAAAGGTATGCCATTATTGATTTAAAAAACTGTGTTGAGTTTTTGCTCTTCCTTTCTCTCCTTTGTGTGATACAATTGAGATCCAAATTAGGGTTTGTGATAAATCCTAATCCAATTTTAGAATTAGTGATTAGTTCTAAAATCTATCCCCAATTAAAAAATCCCAAATACAATCTCCCCTAATCCCAAATAAACAAAACCCTAATCTCCTTCATCACCTCTATTAGCCGCCATCGTCTCTCTCCTTCTATCCCGATCTCCACAAAGCAAACCAACCCATTCGTCTCCCCCAGATTCTCCCCTTCTGCTTCTTTACCGAAACCCACCAAAACCCCAAATCCAACCTCTCCCTTCTCCTTCACCTTCGTCCTCTTCATCGACCAACAACCAGCACCCCAATCGGCAACTCCCTCACCCTCTCTTCTCTCCCAATCCGACTACCACGGCCACCTCCCCCATCGTCCAGACCCCCCTCCTTGCCGACGCCCATCGTCCACCTCCTGCCACCGCAACCCCCACCACTACAGCCTCTTCCCGTCACCTCCTTCTCCTCCTCCCGATTCAAGATCAACCCCCTAATCCATCTAATCCAAAACCCTAACCCACCGGATCCCACAGCATCACTGCCGGCCTTCACTAGCGCCGCCCTTGCCATCGTCGACGTCGACCAGTGACGCCGCCGGCCATCGTGAATTTGCTCGTGGAGTTACTGTCTGCCATTGCTGTGTTGCTGTCGCTGCCCTACTCGATCTACGCGGTTTCCTCATGTTCGGTATACTCTTTCCCTTATTAAATATTGTGTTTTACTGCTCTATTATCTAGTATATTATCTGATTTGCCTGTCGTCCACAAAATTAATTGAGATTGAGTGTTCCACATACCTGAATAGAGTACGAATCATTATTGAACTTCTTACTTGCTAAAACACATAGGGATTTAATTGATTGTAAGGTTGATTTATTAATTGGGACTGCTACACTTATTCAATTCTTGAAAATCCATCCAACCAATTAATTGTTAAAAATTTCCAACTTCGATCCGCACTTTCATGTTGGTAAAATTAACCCATTAAAATTCTTGGAAATTCTCTATCTTAGGGTTGGTTTTACATCAATAGGACTATATTCTATTTAAGCTATTTTACTGTGTTTCCTTAATACATGTAGAGCAAACAGAAGAACTGATCTATGTAGTTCAGGTACAGATATCAGGTGGCTTATACAAGTCTATTAGAAGAATAAATAAAAAGGAGTAAAAATTCTAAATTTTCTATATATATATATGAATGAGTTAGATCACAGATGTATTCCAACATATTCTGCAGCTAGAATAGGATATCTGGGCATGCATCCTGTTGATACTACCAAATTTTTTTATTTTTTATTATTATATATATATATATATATATTTAATGTATGGCTAATGTAAGCTGGACTAAAACATTTGTTTGCCAATTATCTTTGATGGAGCGTTGTGTCCATATGTCCCTCTTAATATGGAAATTCATCGATTTAAGATGTATTTGATCAAGTTTTTCTTTCATTAAATGCAGCAAAGGGGGATGTTAATGATTGTTAGTGAAGTATACCTGTTGCCACAGCGAGCATGGAGTTAAACCAAGAACGTTGTGGCCGCGAGGAAGACTGTGGGATGAGGTGCTCTTCTTCAGGTGTCATCCGACCGCGCTTGAGCCCTGGATGCAGGTAATTTACCCAATGCAACCTGCAACTCTTCCCTTTTCTTTTGAGACCTACAATCATTATTTTTTGAAAAAAAAACAAAAAAAAAAACAAAGGATATAGGAGGTCAAAATTAAATTATTACTTATTTCTTCCATTACTTCCCCCAATTAACCATGTATGTATACACCAAGCTTTAATTATTTAATAGTAATTGAGTTGACAATCGTAAGGTAAAGAAGGCAATGGCAAAGCGTAGTTGATGAGGACATCTATTCTATTTAGTTTAGTATTTTATTTCAGTACCATATTTATTTTTTGCAATTGTAGCATATGTAATCTTTCTTTTATCATTAGAATATTTTTGAGATTTTTAGAATATTTCGAGATTTGTATCAAGATTTGTTTTGAGCCTATTGATAGGCCTTGAGATTAATGAGAAGTCATGCTATTCATGATTAAAAATTATTGTGTTGAGTTTTGCTCTTCTTCTCTCCTTTGTGTGATACAATTGAGATCCAACTGATTAGGGTTTGTAATAAATCCTAATACAATTTTAGGATTTGTGATAAACTCTAAAATCTACCCTCAAATTAAAAATCCTTCAAATAAAATTACTCAAACCCTAAATTCCCAAATCAAAAATAATTTTCGAAACCCTAACTGTCTATTCTCTCTCCTCGCCGTTCTCTCTCTCCCTGTTTTCCCGCCAAAACCCAATATCCCCATCTCCGTCGTCTTCTCCGGCGACCTCCGAACCCCCCGTCGCCTTCCGTCGCCAAATCTCCCGGTGCCGCCTCCTAGCGCCGCCAGCCAGAACACCCCCCGAAACCCCGGCCTCTCCTTCCCTGTCCTCGACTCTAGCGGCAAAACCCATCAAATCCCTAATGCCCTTCCCTACTCCGTCGCACCGCCGCCGCCGCGACGCTGCCGTCGCCCACTTCGTCGCATCGACCCAGTCGCGATGCCCTCATACCAGGCTGACCAACCGTCCAGCACCCCGTGCGCGCCCTGTGCTCCTCCCGAGTGCCGACGCCAGCCCTTGCTTTTGCTGCCATTGCTCTTGAAGTTGTTGCTGCCATTGCTGTGCTCTTCCGAGATCTATGCTGAATTCTTCGAACCCTCGGTACACTCTTTCCAACTTTCAAATATTTGTGTTATACTACTTTATTATCTCTATTATATTATTCAATTTAACTGTCGACCACAAATATTAAGATTGAGCGTTCTACTTGCCTAATTAGAGTACAAATCAGTATTGAATCTTTTACTTGCTAAGAACGCTTAGAAATTTAATTATTGATTGTTAGAACTGAATTATTAATTTGGTTTGTGACACTTAATTCAATTCTTGGAAATCCATCAAACCGATTAATTGTTTAAAATTCCAATATTGATCCGCATTACATGTTGGTAAAATTAATCCTTTAAGATTCTTGGAAATTCTCTATCTTAGGGTTAGTTTTACATCATTTTAGTATCAGAGCGAAGGTTCTTAAAACCCTAGTTCTTGCATCATTTAGGCATCAATTTCTACATTCATTTAGGATCGTGTAGTCCTTTATTTTTCTTTCTTTATTTTAGATCATTTCATATTCATTTGGAAAAGAACACACACACACACACACACACACACACACACACACACACACACGACCTCCTAGTTTTCCCCTTTTGGTGAATGCGTCTTCGCAGCACCATCACAGATCCTGACGAGTCTTTCTCATCCCTCCCACATCACCCAATTAGAAACCCTAGACCTTCCCGACCTGAAATGGACAACTCTGATATTTTCGAAACCCTAACTACCTATTCTCTTTCCTCGCCGTTCTCTCTCTCCCCGTTTTCCCGCTAAAACCCAATACCCCCATCTCCGTCGTCTTCTCCAGCGACCTCTGAACCCCTCGTCGCCTTCCGTCGCCATATCTCCCGGTGCCGCCTCCTAGTGCCGTCAGCCAGAACACCCTCCAAAACCCCGGCCTCTCCTTCCTTGTCCTCGACTCTAACGGCAGAACCCATCAAATCCCTGACGCCCTTCCCTCCTCCGCACGCCACTGCCGCCGCGACACTGCCGTCGCCCACGTCGTCTCGTCGACCCAGTCGTGATGCCCTCACACCAGGCCGACCAACCGTCAAGCACCCCGTGCGCGCCCTGTGCTCCTCCCGAGCGCCGACGCCAGCCCTTGCTTTTGCTGCCATTGCTCTTGAAGTTGTTGTTGCCATTGCTGTGCTCTTCCGAGATCTGTGCTGAGTTCTTCGAACCCTTGGTATACTCTTTCCAACATTCAAATATTTGTGTTATACTACTTTATTATCTCTATTATATTATTCAATTTAACTGTCGACCACAAATATTGAGATTGAGCGTTCCACTTACCTAATTAGAGTACAAATCAGTATTGAATCTTTTACTTGCTAAGAACGCTTAGGAATTTAATTATTGATTGTTAGAACTGAATTATTAATTGGGTTTGTGACACTTAATTCAATTCTTGGAAATCCATCAAACCGATTAATTATTTAAAATTCTAACTTTGATCCGCATTATATACTGGTAAAATTAGATTCTTAGAAATTCTCTATCTTAGGGTTAGTTTTACATCATTTTGGTATCAGAGCTGTCATTCAAGCAACTCTTGCCAATATCAATCAGAGGCTTGAGAAAGTGGAATTAAATCAAACTGTTGCCCCTGAGCTTCATGCTAATTGTCAGATCCCTCAAGGGAATGTTCGTGACGGTCGACGTCAAGAACGTGATCCTGACGAACAATATAAAAGGAACGTTAAGGCTGACGTTCCCCATTTTGAAGGCCACATGAAATCCCAAGCTTATCTTGATTAGATCCGTGCGATGGACCGCTACTTCGTGTGGTTTAACATGAGCAAAGTCCTGAAAGTTAAATTTGTCACGATGAAATTGACTGGAAAAACTCAACAACATTGGACCAATCTTGAACACGTCCGCAGAGACTGATGCCTGGCACCCATAGCCACTTGGGTAGCCATGAAAGAGAAGCTCACTGAGAGATATGTACCGTTATCATTCCATACCCGATTGCTAGATTCGTGGAACCAACTTTATCAATGAAGTAAATCCACACAAGAATATGTTGATAAATTTGATGACTTCCTTATTCGGTGCAATGCTTTAGGTAAAGAGAGTGAAGAACAAACTCTCTCTAGGTTCAGGGCTGGATTACGAGCCGATCTGAGGAACGAGCTAATTCATAGAAATGTGGACTCATTAGCGGCAGCTTATGCTTTTGTCCTCAATATGGATTTCCTTAAAGCAAGTTCTCATTACTAGTCCAGCGATTCGATGGATCATTCCTCCAGAATGAATCCTCCTGATCCTTTTAGACCTGAGCGCTCCTCTCCACAGTACCTAACAAGTCTTACCCAAACATACATACTTCAAATTCCTATCCACTTAGAAATGACGACACGGATAAGAACACTGAAAGAGACTATTCTAAGATTGATCCTCTCGCTAAGTGCTATAAATGTAAGGGATATGGCCATGTTGCTGGCAACTGTCTCAGCCCAAATAGGATCAGTATAGTAGAGGGTACCGCAGTCATCGCTGATGAGCCCGATAATGACTTTACCTATGAACCTAATGTAAGTGATGACTTTGATAAAAAATAGGATGACCAGTCTCTCAATTGTATTCAATCTGTCCAGTCACCTCTATTGAGTATACCTGAGTCACTCATCCCTTCCCAAGTCATTTGGCAGCCTATAGATTTTATCCATGTGTTAGAATATCCTAGAGTCACAGAATCTGCATCCACATTTGTATATCACATTCATAATTTGCATAGAAAAATTTCCAAGAAAATTAATGAGAATAATTTTAACTATCGTTAATAACAAATACAAGAAGGAAATTTAAAACTATTGATGTTGGTGACGAAGTGATGGTTCAGATTTATTCGGAACGGTTTCCATCTAGATCCGTTAAGAACTTGAACATACGTGCTGCAGGCCCATTTAAGATTCTACAGACAATCAATGATAATACCTATGTAATTGACCTTCCTGAAGGCTTTGGCATAAGTAAGACTTTCAATATTGAGGATCTAGTACTTTATGAAGGCTCAAAATTCAACCCTAGAAATTTTATTATAGATGAGCCTATCCTGCAGCCTAACGGTGAGATTCCCACATTTACCCCTCTACCCGATACTATTTACCCACCGATATAAGAATTGAATAATATTTTAGATGATCCGATAATCTCTACAAGAGATAATGGTATGCACAAGTATTTGGTGAGGTGGAAGAACAAGCCGAAGTCGGACGACACTTGCAGTGATCGTGAGGAGCTCCCGCAACTAGATCCAGATCTTTTGGAGCACCATGATAGGATCACTGGTTTTGACTCGACTGGGTCGAGCTCTCTCCCACCCGGAAAGAATGATGAGGACATCTATTCTATTTAATTTAGTATTTTATTTCAGTACCATATTTGTTTTTCGCAATTATAGCCATATGTAATATTTCTTTTATGCATTAGGATATTTTTGAGATTTTTAGAATATTTCGAGATTTGTATCAAGATTTGTTTTTATGACTTGAGATTAATGAGAAGTCATGCTATTCATGATTAAAAATTATTGTGTTGAGTTTTGCTCTTCTTCTCTCCTTTGTGTGATACAATTGAGATCCAACTGATTAGGGTTTGTGATAAATCCTAATACAATTTTAGGGTTTGTGATAAACTCTAAAATCTAATCCAAATTAAAAATTCCCCAAATAAAATTACTCAAACCCTAAATTCCCAAATCAAAAACAATTTTCGAAACCTAACTGCCTATTCTCTCCCCTCGCCGTTCTCTCTCTCCCCGTTTTCCTGCCAAAACCCAATACCCCCATCTCCATCGTCTTCTCCGACCACCTCCGAACCCCCCGTCACCTTCTGTCGCCGTATCTCCCGGCACTGCCTCCTAGCGCCGCCAGCCAGAACACCCCCCAAAACCCCGGCCTCTCCTTCCCTGTCCTAGACTCTAGCGACAAAACCCATCAAATCCTCGATGCCCTTCCTTGCTCTGTCGCGTCGCCGCCGCCGCAACGCTGCCTCGCCCACGTCGTCACGTCGACCCAGTCGCGACGCCCTTACGCCAGGCCGACCAACCGTCCAGCACCCCGTGCGCGCCCTGTGTTCCTCCCAAGCACCGACGCTAGTCCTTGCTTTTGCTGCCATTGCTCTTGAAGTTGTTGCTGCCATTGCTGTGCTCTTCCGAGATCTATGCTGAGTTCTTCGAACCGTCGGTATATTTTTTCCGACTTTCAAATATTTGTGTTATACTACTTTATTATCTCTATTATATTATTCAATTTAACTGTCGACCACAAATATTGAGATTGAGTGTTCTACTTGCATAATTAGAGTACAAATTAGTATTGAATCTTTTACTTACTAAGAACGCTTTGGAATTTAATTATTGATTGTTATAACTGAATTATTAATTGGGTTTAGGACACTTAATTCAATTCTTGAAAATTCATCAAATCGATTAATTGTTTAAAATTTCAACTTTGATCTGCATTACATGTTGGTAAAATTAATCCTTTAATATTCTTGAAAATTCTCTATCTTAGGATTAGTTTTACATCAGTAGTATAGTCCCCGCCACCCATCAAACCTGAGATTTTAGCTAAGAAATCCCAACGGTGTTGACCAAACAATCCCACGTACCTTACCAGTTGCAAGTCTTCTTGCTCTGTCCATGGCCCCTTCCTCTCGTCTTTTTCCACTCGTCTTCCACCTCCTCCTCCTCATGCTGTTGCTGCTGCCATTTCTCATATTGTCTTCGTAGGCTTGCAGATTATCTATACATATGAATATGAAAATTGTATCAGTGTTCTGTTTTTATTTCATTTCAATAACAAGGATGAAATCAAAGTAAATCAGCAAAATGAAAAAATCACTGTGACAAGACGATCCCCAAGAACCCAATAGTGTTCAACCAAAAATTAGCACGATCAGTATCACATTTTAACCACCACAAGGATGAAATCAAAGTAAATCAACAAAATGAAAAAATCACTGAGACAAGACGATCCCCAAGAACCCAATAGTGTTAAAAAAAAATAAACACGATCAGTATCACTTTTTAACCACCATTAAATTTAACATGAACCAATAGTGTTTGATGAAGAACTATTTTTTGCAAAAAAAATCATTCAATTTTCCTTTCGGAATCAATATTTATATATTTTGGCAGCAACTTAATAACATTTCCGTATCTAATCATGTAACTTTCTGTGTCACACAAGTTGAGAAAAGAGAAGGACACGCTGAAGGAGTTACTATTCAAATAGGTCCAAAAATGCGAAATTGATTCAGGTACTTATGAATTAACATCCATAGGTTTTACTAGCTTAAATGATAAATTGTACACATCAATGATATACATGAATTATTTAGCATGTTAGAAGTTTAAATAATTTTATTGTTATTACTTTAAAGATCACAGATGTGCTATATAAAAATTATAGCAAGGTGTAACTAGCCTGGCAATTTGCCAATACTTCAGATGAACCACATTCTAATACTTCAAATATGAAGAAGTTCTTGGATAGTTCTGCATGTGAATGCACAACTTGTGATTGGATGGTTCTTATATCATAATGGCTTCTCTATCGCCATAAATTTTACATTAGGTCCAACGGGATTCATTTTCTGTGACACTACTATTTTTTGTGTGTCCCTTTTTGTGTGTCTTTGTGTTTTAAAATTTAATCACCCAACTTCGGAAATCTAAAGGGCTAAAGATGATAATGCATTAGAAGTTGATATCGGAGCATTCGACCACTCAACTCCTCTCCCTACCCTCCCTTCTATATATATAGTTTGTTTCGGAGATTTGAGAGCATTATATATATATAGAATTTCATTTGCTTATAGTTTGTATATATAATTGAATTGTAGAATTTCAATATAGTTTCACCTGCAGTCAATTATTGTTCATCTGCTTATTGTTTTTTGTTGTTGTTAGTTGTTGTGATTGTTGTTATTGTTATTGAATGGGATTGATGAGTTCTATGTTGTTTTATAACGTATATATTAAATTTTATTTAATGTAGGGTATTTTTTTTATTAAAATATGTTTTAGAATTCAAAAAAAAAAAATCCCGGCGTTTTGAAAAAAAAATGTCGGGGTAGAGTTTTTTTTCCAAAAAAAAAAAACCTATCCCGGCGTTTTGAGCAAAAATGCCGGGATAGAACCCCTTTCCCTTTTTTCTAGTAAAAGATCTATACCGACGTTTTTTCAATAAAACGCCAGGATAGATATAGGATATAGCGGCATTTCTCAAAAACATCGGGATAGATCCTATATCTGTCCCGACGCTCGCTATAGCGGCGTTTTCAGAAACGCCGGTACGGTCTATCCCGGCGTTTATAAACCCTGGGATAGCCCAAAAAAATGTTGGGAAAGCCCATGCAGTTTGTAGTGGTGACACCCATTTGATTAACAAATTAACACCTGGCCCCATTCCCTTCTTGTAAAGACGTCGATCAAGTATCAGCTCAGGCACCACTGATGTATCATCGCTCGTCCACCACTCAGGCACTTCAGCAGTAGTGATAGTTGAGGGATCACCCCAGAACCTCTTGAGCTTTTGAACATTAAAGACTGAATGTATGGTAGTAGAAGGTAACTCCAGCTTATAAGCCAAGTGCCCAATCTTCTCCAACACCCAATAAGGACCAAAGTACTTGGGGGCTAATTTTTTAGGAACAGGGCTGCACAAACTCAACTGCCTATATAACAAGACCCAATCCCTCACATCAAAATTGTGATTCTGCCTCTTCTTATCAACATACAATCTCATGTGCTCTTGTGCAGATTTAATGTTATCCTTAAGCAATTTTGAAATCACATCTCTGGACAACAACAACTCCTCCACAACCTGCAGGCTTGCAGTTCCCCTTACATAATATTTGGGTGAAGGTGGAGGTCTCCCATACACAACCTCAAAGGGGGTAATGCCCGTAGTGGTATGCCAATTGGTATTATACCAATATTCCGCCCAATGTAGCCATTTGACCCAGTCCTCTGGTCGCTGCCTACACATACAGCGCAAATACATTTCTAAGGCCTTGTTAACCACTTCAAATTGTCCATCTAATTGAGGTTGGTAGGCAGTAGAGGTTTGTTTACATCCCTGTAGCTTAAAGAATTCTCTCCAAAAAGCACTAACGAAAATTGGGTCTCTGTCTGATGCAATAGATCGAGGCATACCATGGAGCTTGCTGATGTGTTTTGTAAAGATTTGTGCCACTAATTGAGTAGTGTAAGGATGAGCTAGGCTAAGAAAGTGTGCATACTTTGACAAACGATCAACTACTACAAAGATCACTGATTTCCCTTGACTTTTTGGCAACCCTTCAATAAAATTCATAGAAATATCCTCCCAAATCATTCAGGAATAGGCAAAGGAGATAATACTCCTGCTGGAAGCTGAGATTCATGCTTGCTTCTTTGACAAATAGCAGATTCTCTGATTATTTTCCTGATACAGTTATTCATGCTCTCCCAAAAAAATGATTACCTTATGCGACTCAAAATTTTGTGAAATCCTAAGTGACCCCCAATCTTGGTCTCATGATTATCCTCAAATATAGTTTGCCTCAGCTCTGTAGTTGGACTGAGTAATATTTTCCGTCGATAATACCAAATATCAGCCATGAATTTGTACTTAGTAAGATCCAACTCCCCTTTGTGAAGCTTCTCAAATAAGGCATGAAAGTATGGATCTTGGTGAACCATTAGCTTCACTGCATCTAACCATCTACAATGGTTATTTCAAACACTTGGCACTCTTCATCAATGTCAACATGTTGCCTTCTTGAGAGGCTATCAGCTCCTATATTATCCTTCCCTTTTTATATTCCATCCTGAAATTGAAGCGCAACAGCTTCCACAACCACCTCTCTTGCATCTCAGTGTGTACCCTTTGGTCTAGAATGTATTTGATGCTTCGTTGATTGGTTTTAATGACAAATTATCTGCCAAGCAGGTACTACTTCCAGTGCTTCACGGCTGTAAGAATTGCAAATACTTCTTTTTCATAAGTAGAGAGAGAGATTTACACTTCAACTCTTTACTCATATAGGCAATTGGATGCCCCTCTTGCATTAGTATAGCTCCCACACCTTGAAGAGATGCATCTGTTTTTAACACAATTCTTTGAAAATTTGGGTAGCTGCAGGACTGGAGTTGTGGTAAGTGCCTTCTTCAATTGCTGAAATGCTGATGTAGCCATACAAGACCACTTAAAGCAGTTCTTCTTCAAGAGTTGGGTCAGAGGTGCTGCAATACCACCATACCCCTTGACAAATTTCCTATAATAGCCAATGAGGCCCAAGAATCCTCTAAGTTCTTTAACTGAGCTTGGCTCTGGCCAATTGGTCACTGCTTTAACTTTACGGGGATCTACTGCAATCCCTTGGGCACTAATCACATGCCCCAAATAACCAACAGATTTTCCCCCAAATGTACACTTGCTCTCCTTAGCTACCGGTTGGTGAGCTTTCAAAATCTCCAAGGTCTTAGTCAAATGTTGCACATGACTATCCAAAGTTAGGCTACAAACCAATATGTCATCAAAGAATACCAATACAAATTTCCTCAAATGCTCTTTGAAAATCTAATTCATGAAACTTTGGAAAGTGGCTGATGCATTAGTGAGACCAAAGAGCATAACTATGAATTCGTAATGTCCTTGGTGTGTCCGAAAGGCAGTCTTGTGGATATCTGCTTCATGGACTCTAATTTGGTGATACCCAGACCTCAAGTCAATTTTAGAAAAGTATTTGGCTCCATAAAGTTCATCTAGCAACTCATCAATGATAGGAATTGGGAATTTGGCCTTCACTATAGTCAATGCAAAGCCTCCAACTACCATCAGCTTTTTTAACTAAGATTACAGAAGAAGCATAAGGACTGGTGTTATTTCGGATCAACCTAGTGTTCAACATTTCTTTTACTTGACGCCCAGTCTCATTTTTGTGATCATAGATTGTTTGTATGGTCGAATACACATTGGTTTTTGACATTCCATGAGGGAAATTTCGTGATCAATGCTTCTTTTGGGTGGCATAAGGACTTTGGAATCAAACACTTTAGGAAATTTATTCAAAACTTCCTAAATAGCATTCTCATGTTTATCCCTGTGCATGATAGAGTTTTCAATCAAACTGCCACTCTAATGGACACTATCAAAATCTGCATATGGTTGCATTTGCATCATAAAAACTTGACATGAATTTTCAATAGCCTTTGGAAGCTTGTTCAGCATCAATCAACTGCAGTCTACCTTCCCTAACACTATGTAATATCTGTAGCTTGCCTTTTAGCATAAAGTCTATCGTTAAGCTATTAAAATCCATGGTTACCCTCCCAAGAGATCTCAACCAATGGGCTCCTAGGACCATTTGAGAAGGACCCAAAGGCAATATTAGTAATTCTACCATGAGGCTAACTCCTTGAACTGTGAATAGAGCATCTTCAATTTTCCCTTCACTATGCATTACCTCCCCATTTGCAACTGTGACTTTAAACTTGGGTTCTTCATTGCAGTTTGAGGATCTATATAATTGTGGGTTGAGCCAGTGTCAATTAATATATTCACTTCTCTACCTTTGATTCTCCCCTTCACCCTTAAGGTTTGAGGGTACAATGCGGACCCCGCAAGAGCATGACAAGAAATTCTTGGGATCTTTATCTCCATGCTCATACCAGCAACTTCTTCCACTCATGCACCTTCCTCTGTATTATTCTCCCCATCCTCATCTTCAAACATTTCCAAAAAATAAAACTTTTAAGACTGACACTTGTAACCGGCCAAATATTTTTCATCGCAATTGAAACAATGCCCCTTGGCTATTCTCTCCTTCAACTCATGGGGTTGCAGCAGCTTTGGAAATGCTGAGTTCTTGGTTGGTACATCATTGCTCTTCACACTTGGATTTTGAGCTGCAGCTGCCTTAGGTATGAATGAAGATTTAGTGAACTTTTTACTACAAGAGATCTTTTCTTCATATCCCCTAGCCAATCCTATAGCTTCATTGACATTTCTAGGCATTTGAGACTTTACATCCCACCGTATTTCATCCCTTAATCCACTCACAAAAGTGCTTAGGAAATGCCCCTCTGTCCACCCTGCTACAAAATTTGAAAGTATATCAAATTCTTGCACGTACAACTCAAGATCCCCCTTCTAACTAAGTTTTGATAGTGTTTCCTCATAATCCTGAAATTCCGTGGGTCCAAATCTATTTATCAAGTCCTCTAGAAATTGAGACCATGAAATCTTGATGTGCCTACGATACCATTGCGCAACCTTTCCCTTGAGATTCAATGAAGGGAACCTCAACCTCTGTTTATCTTCCTCATAAAAATCCAAAACTTGTTCCGCACTACAAATTCACTCCGTGGGATCCCCTTCAGTGAATGAAGGGAAGTCAAGCATGAACGGAGTTCTAGGGGTATTACTAGATCCAAAAGGAATTTTAGTTTGAGACATGTTAGGATTTGTTACCTCCTGTACAGAATTTGGAATCAGGATCGCAATAGGAATCGGATTCGAGGGAAGAGGACGCTGAATCGCCATCTAACGAAGCTGATCTACGACTAAATCCAGTTGCGTTTGAACTGAAGCTATTTGCGACGCCATCTGATTTCTTAGTTCTGCGATCTCTGATTCCACCACCGACGGTCCTCCGACATCACGATCGTCATCGTCGCCGATGGCTGGCTCTAATACCACGTTGATATGAGTTGTTGCGCCTTGTGAATGCTTATTACGAGCCATTGATTGATAACTAGGGTTTTGAGATTGAAATTTGGGGAAGAACAGTGGAAAATTCTATTAATTTGCTTGAAAATCAATTACAGATTCTATCCCGCCTTTTTTGGGAGAATTTACATACAAAGCACGTAAAGCTACAAAAATAACAGATCTAACTGCCTCTACTCTGAATACAACCCGACCCGATTACAATGGACCCTACCCGAAGCCGCGTTTCAGATATGAACAAAATACTACAGTGTATTATTCTCTACTCTGAGCATGTATCAGTTATAGGAGAACTGATACACATACAATTTATTTACTCCATTAATGTTGCAGCTAATCACCCTGTAACATATTCGTTGTGATTCATTTGATGTTAGGAGTGGCATTTTAGTTGAGGATTTGATTGTTTTGGTGAATAATGTAGGTCCCGCCACAAAAGAGCATGCACTCATGCATGCAACGTTTGGTGCATGCTGATGCATGACAACGTTTGATGCAAGCATGGTGTCTCTTCGAAAGCATGGTGTCTCTTCCGAAGCATGGTGTCTTTTTCTGAAGCATGGTGTCTTTTCCGAAGCATGGTGTCTCTTCCGAAGCATGGTGTCTCTTCGAAAGCATGGTGTCTCTTCCCCTCCTATAAATTCTCACTATTTTCTTCATTTGTAGATACACTCAACTGAAGAGAAAAATAGAGATTGATAGCCACAGAGAGCTTATAAAGTATTGAGAGTTTTTTTTTGTAATCTTTCGAGATTGAGAAATAATATTTGTGTTGTTTTTCTTCTCAAATTTATCTCTGTTGTTTTTCTCCCGATCCTAACAAGTGGTATCAGAGCGAGGTTGAGTTGTTGAGTGCCAAAAGCCTTTGCAGATCAAGATGTCGATGGAGGAATCAATATCATCATCATCATTTGGAGCCATGATCAAGCTTACTGCCACCAACTATGCACTTTGGAGACCTCGGATGGAAGATCTCCTAAGTTGTAAAGATCTCTTTGATCCTATTGAGGAGAAGGGAGAGAGACCTGAAGCTACCAATGAGGCGGACTGGAAGAAGATGCGATCGGTCAGATTCGACAGTGGATCGATCACAGTGTCTTCCATCATGTTGCCCAGGAGACGGATGCTTTTGCCCTTTGGAAGAAGCTGGCGGATATGTACCAGGCCAAGACAGCTCGAAATAAGGCCCTGCTGATGAGACGGTTGGTGAACCTGAAGCTACAGGGAGGAACTTCTGTAGCAGAACACACCAGCGAGTTTCAGAGCCTGGTGAATCAGCTATCTTCAGTGGAGTTACCACTTGAAGATGAGTTACAGGCACTTCTACTTCTCAGCTCTCTTCCAGACAGTTGGGAGACATTGGTGGTCTCCCTCAGCAACTCGGCTTCGACTGGCAATCTTACCATGTCTATGGTTAAGGATGCCCTATTCAATGAGGAAGCTCGGAGAAAGGACGTTGGCACAGAAGCACAAGCCTGCGTCACAGAAGTCCGTGGGAGACAGCGAGAGGAAGATCGAGGCAGGTGGAGAGGCAGGAGCCAAACCAGAGGCAGATCGAGGGGCAAATCAAGTGATGGGAGGAGGCCTACATACAACTGCCATCACTGTGGCAAACCAGGCCACATGAAAAGAAATTGTTGGAAGTTACAAAAGCAAGGCGGTCAGGGAAGGTCACAACCAAAGAAGGAAGGAGATGCACAAGTCACAGTACTAGAAGATGTGGCTCTTTGCTCTCATGAGGATGAGACATGCCTCCATGTGTCGAATCAGGGCGTAGAATGGGTGGTAGATACTGCAGCATCTTGCCATGCCACTCCTCGAAAGGACATCTTCACGATGTACAAAGCTGGAGACTTTGGCTCGGTGAGGATGGGCAATTCTAGCTTTGCTAAGATTGTCGGAATTGGTGACGTTCGGATGCAGACTGATGCCGGGTGCACAATCACACTGCAGGATGTTCGCCATGTACCTGAACTTCGACAAAATCTTCTTTCGGTGAGAGCCCTAGATGAAAAGGGCTATGATAACCGTTTTTGCAATGGCTCGTGGAGGATGCTGAAAGGTGTAATGGTGATCGCTCGTGGACATCTTTGCAGCACTTTGTACAAGACTCATGTGAAGATCAATGTAGAGAGTCTCAATATTGTTGAACATGAAGCTTCGCAGAAACTGTGGCACCAGAGACTCGGTCACATGAGTGAGAAAGGTTTATCAACCTTGATGAAGGAAAATCTTATCTCCATTACCAAGAATGCAGAGCTTCAACCTTGCAGCAGCTGTTTATTTGGCAAGCAGCGAAGAGTCTCTTTTAGTTCCTCTTCGACAAGGAGATCAGAGTTGCTCAGTCTGATACATTCTGATGTTTGCGGTCCCATGGAGGTGAAGTCGCTAGGCGGTAACAAATACTTTCTGACATTTATTGATGATGCTTCTCGGAAGGTGTGGGTGTATTTTCTGAAGACAAAAGATCAGGTCTTGGAGAGCTTCAAAACATTTCATGCCATGGTAGAGCGTGAAACGGAGAAGAAGCTGAAGTGCCTCCGCTCAGATAACGGAGGCGAGTATACATCCAGGAGTTTTGATGCCTATTGCAAGAGTCAGGGCATTCGGCACGAGAAGACGGTTCCACGTACCCCGCAACACAATGGGGTAGCAGAAAGAATGAACCGAACAATCATGGAAAGAGTCAGAAGTATGCTCAGCACAGCAAAGCTGCCAAAGCCATTTTGGGGAGAAGCTGTTCGCACTGCCTGCTACTTGATCAATCGTTCTCCATCAGTCCCGCTGAATTTCAACATCCCGGAGAAGAAATGGACCGGCAAAAACCCCTCCTACTCTCACCTGAGGACATTTGGATGTCTGGCTTATGCACATGTCTCAAAGGAGCTCAGGCAGAAGCTCGATGCGAGAACCACTCCATGCATTTTCATAGGCTATGGAGACGAGGAGTTTGGATACAGGCTATGGGATCTAAAGACGAAGAAGCCCATCAGAAGTAGAGACGTGGTGTTCCATGAAAATCAGACATATGGGGACACTGAAAAGCCTACAATTGCTGAAAGTCCTGTCAGTACTCAGGACTTTGTTCCAGATACAGTACCAGTACAAGCTGCCGCAGATGATGATGTGTCTGATCAAGAACTAGAAGCAGAACCAGAGGAGGAGGAAGAAGGGATTGATGAGCCTGGGGAGCCGCAACCTTTCACAGCTGCAGAACCAGTACAAGATAATGATACACCGCCTGAAACGAGTGAGCCTCAGCTACGTAGATCTGAAAGAGGCCATGTTCCGTCTACTAAATATCCAGAATCAGAGTACATTCTTCTTACTGATGAAGGGGAGCCAGAGAATTTCTAGGAAGCATTGTCTCATCTAGACAAAGACAACTGGCTGCACGCTATGCGGGATGAGATGGACTCTTTAGAGAAGAACCAAACCTACGATTTGGTTAAGCTTCCAGGAGGGAAGAAGGCACTAAAGAACAAGTGGGTATTCAAGCTCAAGAAAGATGGCAGCGGAAAGGTGGTGAAGCACAAAGCTCGGCTAGTGGTCAAAGGATTCCTTCAGAAGAAAGGCATCGATTTTGGTGAGATTTTTTCTCCAGTTGTAAAAATGACTTCAATCCGAGTCATGCTCGGATTAGCAGCTAGCCTAGACTTGGAGCTTGAACAAATGGATGTGAAGACTGCATTTCTTCACGATGATCTGCATGAAGAAATTTACATGCAGCAGCCAGAGGGATACGAGGTTCCAGGGAAAGAGAATCTCGTATGTAAGCTGAAGAAGAGTTTGTATGGCCTCAAGCAAGCACCAAGGCAATGGTACAAGAAGTTTGATTCATTCATGGTGAATCAAGGCTACAAGAGGACTGCTGCAGATCAATGCGTCTACATTCAAAGGTCCCCTAATGGAAATTTCATTGCACTGTTACTATATGTCGATGACATGTTGGTCGTCGGACAAGATGCAGTGAAGATCAGACAGCTGAAGATAGAACTCTCTAAGGTCTTTGATATGAAGGACCTTGGGCCAGCTCAGCAGATTTTAGGTATGAACATCTCTCGAGACAGAAAGGCCCGAAGATTGTGGTTATCTCAAGAGAAATATGTTGAACGGGTGATCAAGCGATTCAACATGGAGGGTGCCAAGCCAGTTAGCATCCCACTGGCTAATCATTTCAAGTTAAGCAAGAGTTCGTGTCCCTCATCTAGGAAAGAGATCGAGGAAATGGAAGTTGTGCCTTATTCTTCAGCGGTTGGAAGTCTGATGTATGCAATGGTGTGTACGAGGCCGGATATTGCACATGCAGTGGGTGTGGCAAGCAGATTTCTCTCCAATCCAGGAAATGAGCATTGGGAGGCTGTTAAGTGGATTCTCAGGTATCTTAAGGGTACTTCAAAGATATGTTTGTGTTACGGGGGAGCTGATCCGGTTTTGGAAGGCTATACAGATGCAGATATGGCCGGAGATCTTGATGGTAGAAAATCGACTTCTGGTTTTACTACACTTTTGCAGGGGGGGCTGTGTCATGGCAGTCAAGGTTGCAGAAGTGCGTTGCACTATCTACGACAGAAGCAGAGTACATTGCTGCCGCTGAAGCTGGCAAGGAGATGTTGTGGTTAAAGTGATTTCTACAAGAACTCGGAATCAAGCAGAATGACTACAAGGTACATTGTGACAGTCAAAGTGCTCTGGATTTGAGCAAGAATTCAATGTACCATTCCCGAACAAAACATATTGATATTCGCTATCACTGGATACGCGAGGTGATGGATCAACAATTGTTGAAACTGATGAAGATCCACACGAAGGAGAATCCAGCATACATGTTGACAAAGATTGTGTCTCGGGAGAAACTAGAGTTATGCAGAGACATAACTGGAATGGATGAGAGATGACGATTGGTGCAGATGTGGCGTGAGGGGGAGAATTGTAGGTCCCGCCACAAAAGAGCATGCACTCATGCATGCAACGTTTGGTGCATGCTGATGCATGACAACGTTTGATGCAAGCATGGTGTCTCTTCGAAAGCATGGTGTCTCTTCCGAAGCATGGTGTCTTTTTCCGAAGCATGGTGTCTCTTCCGAAGCATGGTGTCTTTTCCGAAGCATGGTGTCTCTTCCCCTCCTATAAATTCTCACTATTTTCTTCATTTGTAGATACACTCAACTGAAGAGAAAAATAGAGATTGATAGCCACAGAGAGCTTATAAAGTATTGAGAGTTTTTTTTTTGTAATCTTTCGAGATTGAGAAATAATATTTGTGTTGTTTTTCTTCTCAAATTTATCTCTGTTGTTTTTCTCCTGATCCTAACAAATAATAGGTCAAACCCAAGTGCATTGTGCACCTTGTTGTTTGTACTTCCTCGCGGGTCTTTGGGTTTTAATTATTTCTCTGAATATACATGGCACTGCATTGCCCATTTATCAAACGAAAGAAGATATATGTAGATTCACTTGTGAACTGTTTTAACTATTAGAGTATACAAGTACTTTTAACCGGTCAAGCTAATGAAAATCAAGTATTTGTGAACTTTGCAAATGATGGGCACTAGAATTATTGTTAGAAGATCGGATCTTCTTTGGGGATTGTTATGGTAAAACCAAACGACAGGAAGGGAATTTAGGGGACCTACCAAAGAGAGTAAGAGGTGAATTCACAAGAGGATTTTCAAAAAAAACTTACGGATGCTATAACAGCCAACAGAGATCTCACCCAATGACCTGAAATAATGCGAGGTCTTTTTATTCATTTTAACCACCCCCTTTGGGTTCTTTAAGATTATGCAGTGGTACTGTTCTTCGTGAAGATAATCATTTGTTTGCAGGAGGAACTTGGGAATTAGCATTCAGTCCGATAAGACCTAGGTGTGAACTTGCTGTATTTTGCTGAATCAATCAATACTACTGAGAAGACAGAGACAGCCCCATGATTTACTTGTGCTACAGTTATTTTTCTAGTAAATCTTCTGCATTATTGTTCAGAATAAGTATTTTGTTTAACGACAATGCTTTCGTGCAGATTAAATTGAAGTTTTTGGAAAGTCAAGAAAATGAAAATGAATTGTTTTCCAATTGTCACCTTTTCCTGATTGGTTTCCACTCAAATTGGTCGTCCATAAAACTTCATTTCCCAATTGCAATTGATTTATATATGCATTTGTCCTTTGTCATCAGACAAGTATGAAACTCCTACCATGAACGCCAATGCATTTTCACCATTTATTGTATCTAAAGGCAAGGACTGTTGATGACTCATGGTGTTAATTTCATAAATTTTCATTGATTCAGACGGATATTAGAACATTATCAGATACCTGATATACAAAATCTCATTACAAAAGTCAGGATACATCCATACTACTATTATTGGCATAACCCATAGGAAGAAATTTACATAGTACACATTTATTGAAGAAATTAAGGAGGTACAAACACAAACCGAAACAAAAAAGAATTCAAATCATTGAATACTGCCCATGTCCTCTTATTCTTCAAGCTCTCTGCACTTTGAAACTGTTTTCACTTGTGCATTCCTCTTCGAGTCCTCATAGAGAACGCCCTCTTCGTCACCTTTGTCTGTTGAACTGATGGTTTTTTTATATAGTTTTCGGGGCTTGTAGCTTCTGCATAGTAAGATTTGATGAAAACATTCTCATCTGCTGCATTCAGTGATCCTTCTGTATCACTCTCCGCATTCACTGAGTTCTCAAAATCATCCCTGTACTTTCTTGCAGGGTTCTTCTTCTTCTGGATGAGAGGATTCATCAGAGAATCCAACGAAAATTCCTTCTCAGACTCAGTCTCATTTGACTCAAATTCATTCAGCTTCTTCTCTCTCAAAGGTGCATCTGTGGAATTTGAGTTAAACCCAGATGAGAATTTGCCCATGAATGCGTCGCTGCTGCTAATTCCTCCCTTTTCATCTGAGTAAAGCACGGGTTCATCGTTCTCAGACTCAGTCTCGTTCTTCTTATCATTGCTCTTCATCGAAGCCCGTGGCTCAAATGCATTCAGCTTCTTCTCTTTCAAAGGTGCGTCTGTAGAATCTGAGTTGAACCCAGATGAAAATTTGTCCATGAACATCATCTTGTTGTTAATCCCTCTCTTTTCAACTGAGTAAAGCACGGGTTCTTCTTCCTTTTCCGACAAATCTTTCTTTTGGTCTTCATTTCCTTGATTGTTATGGTCGTCATCAGAATCAAAAGCGTATGATGATCGAGTGAGCTCGGCTGCCACCCTTGCTGCCGCTACTGCGTCCTCAGCCTTCTCGAATGCAGCTTGAGCTGCGCTTGCCACGTCCTTGTAGTTCGGTTTCAACTTTTCTGACGTGGAAATACGGTCTGAAGTCGGTTTCTTGTTCTGTGTAGAAATCTAGATCAAACTGCACTGTCAGTTCTTTACAGTAAACAACAGAGAGTTCAATTTATTGCTAGCTAAAGAATTTGATAACATACAGTGTCAATGGGAGCAGGGGCATCAGGATCCTCATAGATGAGATCCAGAGTGATCCCTTTCTCAGCAGCGATCTCTTTGATGATTCTCACTTTGCTCTCTACGCTTGGCTGCCTGGTAGATAGCTTCTGTACAATCTGCGGAACATGAAACATTTATTGCTAATCATGAATATTCGTTATGAATGAAACAGAGAAAAGAAATGATGATGATGATGATGATGATGATGATAGGAGATAAAGACCTTTGAATTAACACCGCAGTTGTTGCGGAGTTCAGTAGCAGCATTGACAAACTCGCGGCCGTACATGGAGGCGAATAGTCGGCAAACATACTGCAGTTCTGGCATCTCCCCTGAGCGAGTTGAAGCGTAGATGAGGCTGGATACTGCTTCTTTCAGCTCATCAGGACATTCCCTGCATTAGGGAAACACATCAATGCAGGTTGGAGATGGTTTTTTTTTTTTTTTTTTTTTTTTTTTTTTTTTTTTTTTTTTTTTTTTTAAATCTCGATTTATCACCATTTCAAACAAAATTAGAAATTAATAACAAATATTATACAGTGAGAGAATCAAGAATCATGTAACCTACTAGAAATTAATAATAAGAGATAAATAGCGAAGAAGAGGAAGTAAACAAACTTTTGGTGCTGGATGAGCGAGGCACGTTCAGATAGAAGATGACAATAAGACTGAATAAGCGCAAAAACATCAAGCATATTGTCCTCCTTGATAACCCTATCGGCAAGATGCAGCGCCCGATCAGAGTGGCCCAACTGAAGCAGGTGTGCAATGTCTCCGTGCGCCATGCTACACCTCACCTGGTGCTGGTTCTTCAGAAGCCCCATCCTCGACACGGCCAAGCTCAGCAGTGTCTTCAGCTTCGCGATCTTCTTCGTCCTCCGCCGCTTGCTGCCGCTGAACAAATCACCAAGGCTCATGGTGCCCCTCTCTCTCTGCAGGTTGCAGCTGAGACTTTTGTTTTGTTATTGAGAGAGAGAGAGATAGAGGTGACAAATGGAGTGTGAAGAGAGTGAGGGGATTTTATGTTTGTTTCTTTCTTTGGGGGGGGGGGGGGGCCGGGTTTGTTTGCTTCGGTTTGAAGGATGTGAGAAAGAGTACGCGGTTGATGGACACATTGTCGGCATTTGAATTGCTGTTTGTTAAGATTTTCTAGGGGTAACCCAAATGTTAAGGTATTTATTTAATTAATCTAGGATTTACTTTTTCTTTTACAATTTTAAATAATGTGTATATTAATTTATAGATTTCACCTTAATATGTATTCTTTTTTGAACTCGTCAAGTTCCATTGATGAAAAAATAACAAAGTAAATGCAAACTCAAAAATAGTTAAAATTGGGAAGCAGAATAATTAAGGTTGGCATTCGGGTTGAACGGGCCGGACCCGTCCGGGTTCGATGTTGACTTAGGCGGATTCGGGCCGGGTTGGTTGCTTAACTGGGCCGGGCCGGGCCGGGTCGAAAAGTAGAAATGGCAACCCGCCCAACCCGTGAACCATTTCAGGTCCAACCCGGGTCGGTTCGGGTCGGGTCGCGGCTGGCCCGTTTAGTTAGGGTTTTTTTTTAAACCTTAAAAATAATAATAATAATATTAATAATAAGATTGTAAGAGTGAAATTGCCAAAAAATTTTGAAATATTATTCATATGATTTCAAGTTATACAAGTTTCACAATTTCTAATAAGAAATAAAGAATTCACAAATTTGTTTTATAAACATATTTTTTATATACAATTTTAATTTACTTCAATATTTATAATTTGAAATAACAAGCAAAGATCTAATACAATTTTTTTTATCTATTTACAATTGTCTTCAAGTTGGTGGCCTTCAATTTGTTGTTGTTGACTTATTGTTGTTCAGTTGTTGGTATTGAATTCTTCATTTTGGTTGCTATTGTTGTTGTTGTTGTTGTTCTTCCGGCGAGTTGCTCCCACTTGTGGACGTAGATAATGCTTTTCCTTGTGTCCTATCTTCAGCCTTCAGCCAGTCTTCTGTGCAAACGAGCATCTCTAACGAGTCGGGCTTCAAACGATTCTTGTAATCAGTTAGAACACTGCCACTTGAAGAAAATGCACTTTCGGAAGCAATTGTAGAGACATGAGGAGTTAGTAAATCTTTAGCCATATATTTAAGAATACTATAAGTGTGTTCATGGTTTTTCCACCATTGTAAAATATCTAGTGAAGAAGAAGAAGACTCAGAATCTTGTTGGTTATACCAATTTAATTCATTTAGTTAATTAGTCCTAGGTTTTTTGGATTGAATTTGTGCAAGTAAATTAAATTTTCTATCATCAAATTTATTCTTGTCCTTACCTTTGGAACTACCAAAAGAAGAACTAACTACAGAAGTTGCACTACTAGAAGCAAAAGATCTATCATAATAATCATACAAGTTATTTAATATAGATTCAAATTTAACTAAAAAAGAAGCGCAATCAATTTCTATTTCTATTTCTACATTTTTCCCAAGTAATGCAAAAAATATTTCAATCAAACTCTTCGTACCTTCTAATTTTATAAGAGGATCCATAACGGTAGCAACACAAATCAACATAGGAGGAGGATAAAAATACTTCAAAAAAATTTTGTATGCAGGTTTTACAATATCACCAACATAAGCATCATTTAACATTTCGTTAAATGTTTGCATCATAGTAACTATTGAAATAAAAAAGCTACTGATAGTAGATGCATATGATTTTGAAAATTTTTAAATTGCGGTTTTAAAAGGTTCTAAAAATTTCAACAAAGATTCGGCATAAAACCAATCGGTGGGAGTCATTTCAAAATTTGGCATATTTTTTGCGATGCAAAAATTATTTACAACTGCTTTATATTCGGTAACAACATGTAGTAAATCAAAAGTAGAGTTCCATCGGTGTTTAACATCCTTTGGAAATCTTCTAAAGGTACATTTGAAATCCTACACCAATTTTTCCATTCTTGAAATACGCTGGGACTTAATGCAATAAAATGTACACAATTTCTAATTTTAAGTATATATATGGATCGGTTATTTTTAATGCATCTTGAACACATAAATTTAAAATATGACATGCACATCTAATATGAAAAATATTGTCAGATGAAGGGTTTAATGCAGATTTTAAGTAGTAATTGCTGCATTGTTGTTAGATGCATTATCAAAACTAATACACATAATTTTATCGCGAATATGAAAAACATCACAAATTTCTAAAATATGGTTTGCTATTTCAGCGCCACTATGCGGATAGGGCAACGCGGCAAGTGATATGATTCTTTTTCGAAAAATTCAATCATTGCCGATTCAATGACAGGTTATTCCCATCATTGGAATATTGTTCACACCCGTCCAACAATCCGAAGTTAAACTAAAAATTGTAATCAAAGCGTCCTTCATTTCATTGTACACTTTAAAATAATCAGATTTGCAAGTATTTCTCAGGATTCTTCTAAAATGAGGGTTTAAGGCTATTTGATTAAAATTTTCTAAGTCCCTACTCTCGGGATAGAAAAATGGTAACTCTTCCTTTATTACTAATCAGGCCATTTCCCGACGAACAAGATCGGGATCATAAGGGTGGCTATCAACTAGACCGATCCTAGGGTTTATTTTTTGTTGGCGATACGCGTATATAAAAAAATCCATGAAAATAAGAATAAAAGTAGAAGTAGAAATAAGCGATTCCGGAATTGAAGAGTTGAGTAGAGCTTGAAGGAGAGTTGATCACTTGGAGTTGGACGAGAGTTGAAGAGTTGAAGACGTTGAATTTTGATTTCGATACGATCGGAATTTGATCGTGTATATGCCTTCAAGAATTGCTTGTTCAATACTTCAATTGTTCACAAACTGCTTAGAAATGAGTTATAATAGTAGAGAGAGTAAGAGAGATTTTTGTGAATTTTTTTATGGGGTTTTGGGGGGGTATTTAAAGGGTAAAAATAAAACAAAAAAACAAAAAAAAAACCCCCAAAAACCAAAAAAACGGCCATCAGAGCCGTTGATGAGGCTCTGGACAACAGTGTCGTTGGGCACAGTGTTTTTGCGACCCATTTGATCCGCAGGTCAGCGATCGACCCGTTCGGGTCTAACGGTTTGCAACCCGCGGGCCGACCCGTGGGTTGGCATGTGGATTGGGGTTTTTAAACGGGTTCGCGGGCCGGGTTGAGCGGGTTGGATCTGCTATATTCGAGTCCCAGGTCGACCCGTTATTGTTCACGGGTTCGACCTGAACCCGAACCGCCGTTTCGCGTGCCGGGTTATACGGGCGGGTCGGCAGTTGACCCGGCCCACTTGCCATCCCTAAGAATAATTCCGATATAAAACATCCAACATCCTTTGAATGGTGAGAAGTGAGAATATAAAAGCAAAAAAACTGAGATAAGTACAGACAATATAAGAAAGAACTTAATAACCCTAGGGATATGCGTGGTCTACTCTAGAGTCGGATCAATCCCGATCTCCTCGTCAGTGTACGTTGTAGTTGGAAGGTGCATATGATGTTCTCCATCGGCCTTGTCGTAGTTTCTTCTGCCCGGAAGGAAATAAGACCCATTATCTGAGTTAATTTACCAAAAATGTAATTACATGTCCCACTGTCTAGCCAAAATGCCCAGATTGTCATTGCGATCACGATGTACCAAATCTCGCACATGTAACTCATAATTCTAGCAAATCTAGGTCCAATCTACAGGGTCTTCGTATGAGGGAATTTTTTTGCCAAAATGACCTACTTTTTGAAAGTATTTATCAAACGGTCCACTTTCGAAACTACTTATCAAATTAACCTACTCGCTATCTGAGATAACGAGACTAGTTCAAATAAACCTGCTATCTCAGATAGCAAGTGTAGTTGTACTCATTTTTCAGAGAAATTTTGAACATGCAATTTCTACCTGAAATGTATATAACTACACTCGTTATCTCAGATAGTGAGTCTAGTTCTACTCACATCGCTATCTCAGATAGCGAATGTAGTTGTACTCATTTTTTCAGAGAAATTTTGAACATGCAATTTCTACCTAAATGTAAACTAGACTCGATATCTGAGATAGCGAGTTCGGTTAAACTACAGTAGTTGTACTCATTTTTCAGAGAAATTTTAAATATGCAATTTATGCCTGAAATGTATACAACTACACTCGCTATCTGAGATAGCGAGTTAATTTGAACTAGACTCGTTGTACTCAATTTTTCAGAGAAATTTTGAACATGAAATGTATGCAACTATACTCACTATCTGAGATATTGAGTCTAGTTCTACTCAATTTTTCAGAGAAATTTTGAACATGAAAAGTATGCAACTACACTCGCTATCTGAGATAGCGAATCTAGTTCAAATGAACTCGCTATCTCAGATAGCAAGTGTATTTGTATACATTTTAGGTAGAAATTGCATATTCAAAATTTCTTCACGTGTTGGAAAAAATCATAGAACGACACTTGGGTCAATTTGGTAATTAGTTTCAAAAAAGGGTCAGTTTGGTAAATACTTTTAAAAAGTGTGTCATTTTGGGGAAAATTCCGTATGAGGTTAGGACCGTTAGGTAGTCATCTATGTCGATTTTTTCTCCGAAATGGGTCTATTTTTAAACTAATTTTTAAAATAGGTTTGTTTGGAAACTAATTCCGAAGATTGGTCAGTCCCCATAAGCCGCAGTACAGAATTGTGGTTTCTTCGACTACAAGGCTGTAGTTGCGAACTGCAGCCTAAGTGCAAAACGTAATCTCCTCCTAAGACTTGGTTATAAAATTTCTCAAGTCTCAAGTCTTAAAGTTGATCAAAGGAGATTTTACTAAGGTCGCAGTTGGGTACTACGGCCTTGATAATACTAACAATTGCGGCCTCAGTTATACCATGGATAGGGTCCAGTTCTTAAAATCTTCTCTCCCCTTCACTTCACTTCACCTCATCTTCTCCCAAACTGCGGATTCAAAGTCATTTGGAAAGCAAAACCCCACAACCCTAAATTCTCTCCCAAATCTTCTCCTCCTACTCCCTAAAATCTCTCCCAAATCCAACTCTCAACTTCACTTCATCTTCCTCTCTCCATCCCCATTGAAATTGGGTTCTCCCCAAACCCTAATTTTCAATTTTGGACAAAATCGCCCAATTCCCACCACCCATCTTCAATCCGACAACAATCTCAGAAGCGTAGCCTATCCTTCATCAGCCTTGAACATCATCTCCGCCATCACCATTGGAGGTTATTGAAGGTATGTCTTGGAACGCTTAGCAAGTTTTGTTTCTTGATAATTGCTATAATTTGTTTGTGTTGTTTGTCTTGCTAAGTATTATGAATTATTAGTGAGTAACATAGATATTGTATACTGGATGAATGATTAGATGATTGAGAAGTTGGTGATTAAAGTTATTCAGAAGTTGTTTGTAAATTTTTTTATATGCTTGTTAGTGAGTATATATAGATATTGTATACTGGGTTTGGCGATGAAGCAGACAATATATATGTTTGTGTTTGATATTGTTTTCTGGATTTGCTATAATTTGTTTGTATACTGGATTTGTTATAATATTAGGCTTATGTAAAAACAATTACAGAGCTAGACAAGTTTGTTTATCAACTTTGCTCTTATAATGATTCTCCACAATGTAATGATAACTAATTTGATTGTGATCATATGAAATTTACAACATTTCGTTCGTTTATTCCCCAAAAATAATTTAGTATCCTCCTATAATAAGTTGCTCATTGAAATATACTAGATTTGCTATAATAAGTATATATAGTATACTGGATTTGCTATCATTTGTTTGTGTTCGATGAAGTGTTTAGTATCTATGTGATTAGAGATATTGAGACATGTTGTTTGCAAGGTTGGTGACACATGTTGGTTGCAAATTAGGTTATATCCATCGTGTGTTTGATTAATTACAAATTATGTTTATTTCAATGAGCTTCCTTCAGCTTTTTCATGTCAAATTATGTATCCGTTATATATTATTCATATTCTGATATCTATGTATACAACTGTGCATTGATTCAGAAAGTAGGTAATGGCACGAACGAGGGGTAATTTAAGACCGTCGACTCATTCTAGGCAACAACCGGTAAGTAGTTAGTGTTCGATGATTAAAATAATTCATTATTTATAATGCATTTGACATCGGACTGATTAATGAATGCATGAAGATACCCATGAACAGCCGACACTGGTGAGGGAAGTATGGGAGCTCGAACTCGCGGTGGAAGACCCCCGAGTACCATACACGAGTCAACTAGTAGTGGTGGCCGCGAACATGGTACCACACCTACAAATGTAACTTGTGTTTATATATTTTAAACCATTGAATTTACACGTAATAATATTGTAGCTAAAACATCAATTCTTCGTGTGTGTTTGTAGGTTCCGTCATCTTCCGGCGTTGGAGCCTCTTCTTCCTCATCCGTTGCACGTGGAGGTCCATGTCTGTTAGATCCTAACCTCTTGACTCTGCGGAGTGAACACCGTTCATATTCCGTTTGGAACGGTGTGTCGAAGGAGGCACGTTCCGTAGGCACCCTCCACAGTTGCCGATGCACCCACACATACACGAACTGTTGGCCACAGCTAGGTTGTATGGAATTAGCTTGACTGGGAGTATCAAGCTTGATCATGGCTTGCTTACCGCTCTCCTTGCGAGATGGCGATCGGAGACCCATACTTTTCATCTACCCGTACGAAAAATAACAGTCACGCTACAAGATGTTGCGATGATATCGGGTCTTCATGTGAATGTGAGTGGGAGTATGGGTTTTGATAAAGAACAATTAGTCCGAGAATATCTAGGTGTAGAGCCGGGTGAGAACACATTCATAGGCTAGTCAATTAGGTTGTCGTGGTTGGAGAAAGTGTTCAAAAACTCCTTCAACGATGATTCGAGTGAATACGAATTTGAGTGCTACACCAGGGGTTATATAATGACAATATTTGGTGGTGTGATATTTCTAAACTCGACGGGTGATACGGTTCTGCTAATGTACCTACCATTGATCGCGGATATTAGGAAAGCTAGCAAATACAGCTGGGGTAGTGCGGCATTAGTCGCGTTGTATAGAAGTTTGTGTTTATTTGCATTGAATGCGGTTAGATGATTGGGCCAATGGTCATACTACAAGTCTGGAGTTGGGAGCGTTTACACCTTGGTCGACCCCGCATAATACGGCAATCACAATCGTGGATGTCTGTTCCAAAGAATAAAGCAATCTTGCCACCCCGCATGTTGGATATTATCTTTGCTTTCAAACTTCTGCCCAATGTACAACTTCCTATCTCCAAAGAACCACAACATTCTTCCGGATTTGATGAAGCCGGACACTATTACTCCCTTTAGTGGATTCAAATTCAGGTACAGTTGGACTCATGAATTGGAGGGGGGACATTGGCTACCGTTTCCTGAACATCATTGTCGTTATCGTCTGGATGCTCACCATCTTCATATTCCTCATGTTCAACATCTACCTCCAAATCTTCATCTTCTTCATCTTCTAGTTACTTATTGTTAACCATGGCATGATTGAAGTATTGAATAATGTCTTCGTAATCAACAAGATTGAGGATAAAGCTTGAATTAGATGGTGGCAAGTCATGTATGTGGGGGTTTGTTGGTATTTAATTTGTGAACAGGTTTTCTTGTCGAGGCAAAAATCTTTCATGTAGTTCAGGACTCGAATGGGTACTCGTCTCATTAGTTAGGACTTCATGTACTGGGCATGGCATATGATTAACAAGTGGCAGACTATTAGGAACACTAATTTTGTCAACATATAACTCCAGTGCAGTCCAACTAGAATTCGGATCAACTGTTCTTACAATCATGGAAGAAAGAGAGTCATCATGGACTACATGCACTGCTATAAAATATTGGGACTTTCCTTTCCCAGCTGTATATCAAGCACGGATTTTAACATTTCATTCATCTATATCCCAGTTAGTAATTTCATACACATTTTCTACTAGTTCGTGCTTTGTAATATTACGGGGAGCTTAAACTACTACCGGTTTGACATCACTATAACAAGCTCCTAACTTTGGGTCTCAAAATAATTTCCCCCCATAATATAACCAAATAGGAATTTTATAATTCATACATATACGTAAATGGACGAAAATGCGCGTAATTATCTAATCAAAAACATAAGACATATAATTTATACTTTGTAGGGTTGTATGAATACCTTTAAAAAAACCCAGTGTTTGAGAGCGGAGATGACGACACAGGTGGCGTCGGATAATACAAACACGGTGCTAATCGTCGGGGTGTTGTCGGATTGAATGTGGCTGGCAAGATTTGGAGAATTTGGTGATGAATATGGAAATTAAGGAATTTGGGGATTGAAGGTTGATGAGGAGAGGAAGATGAGGTGAAGTTGATTCGTTAAATCGGGAGAGATTTTATGGAGTGTGAGGAGCTAGATTAGGGTTATAGGGTTTTCAAACAATTTGGGTTTCGGAATTGGGTTAATTATGCATACAACAAATTTCAAGAAGAAGATAGTGTGAAGTGGAAAGGGAGAGAATAGGGATTTTAAGAACTGGACCCCATTGATGGTATAACTGAGGCCGCAGTTGTGAACTGCGGCCTCAGTGTTATCGCGGCTGCAATGAAATCTCCTTTGAGCTACTTAGACTTGAGAAATTACAAATTGGAAGTCTATTATGGTATATACTTAAGAAGCCATAGTTCGGTACTGTGGCTTATGAGGACAGACCTATCTTCGGTAGTTTCGAAGAAGAACTATTTAGAAAATTAGTTTCAAAAACAGACCCATGTTGGGGGAAAATCCATCTATGTCAAGGGCACGTACGACTTCCATCTGAACTGCTCCGTTTCTTTGGTATTTGTTACTCGTTTTAATTTATTATTTAATACTAAACAAGTCTTTTAATCTTTTTTTCCTTGAAATCCTGTATTACATCTAAACTATTTGCAATTTTTGGGTAAAAGCTTATATTACCTCCACACGACTTATAATTAAGTCATCTACTGTATTTATTAAGTATAAATAATTTTGGAGGATACTGCAGTTAAAGGTATAAATCAGACCTGTAGAAATATTTTCCTTTTATTGAGTACTCCTAATATTTGACTTGAGTTTTAGATAAATAAAACAATAACAAAATACTGCACACTAACTAATACAGCTACTCGTTGCACATTTGGCTGTGATGCTACTTGTTTTTAGGTGAGGGGGCAACAGGTGTGAGTTCTTGTAATTTGTGAAGCGCAAAGGACGACACTGGCATTGATCTGATCCCCGCTGTAGGATCGCCTCGGGGTAGTCGGAGAGTAAAAGAGGTTGTGTGCTCGGCTCGGATCTTCGTGGCTCGGCTCAGATCTTAAAGTCTCAGTTCAGATCTTGATACCTGCACAATGCCTAACACCGGGAGAAGTCTCGGCGACAAGCCCTACGACGATCTAGACAGTCACTGAGAAAGCAATAGTAGCTAGGGTTCATGGGGGGAAAAAGTTTATTACCTTGAGAAGGAAGGAAGGGGTCTGGTATTTATAAACAGGGGCTAACGGATCTCTGGCCTTGATGGGCCGAATCGGACCCATTAGCCAGTGGGCCTGAGCTGGTAAAAGCCCGTTAAACCTGTTTGACTTGATGATCACCGAAGAGCGAAATCTGAGGAGATCCGATGGCCCAGATGAGGCCACGTCTTTTATACCATATCATAAGCCCCCCTCTTCTAGAGGGATGTGTAACCCAGCCGTGGAGAAGTAGTTTGTCTTCGTGGGAAGAGCGGAGGGGACTATTTGGCGATGATGGATTGTTGAGTCTCTAAGAAGTAACTGGATTTGGCGTTGAGCCGAACATTAATAGAGTCGAGGCATAGAGCGACCGGTGAGGTCATTCTTGAGGGGGAGTGGCTATCGTGGTAGGATGGAAAACCCCTTGGAGAGCGAGTGTCGAGCTCCCAAGCCTTATGAGAAAGCTAGGGCGTTGCTCGAGATACATGTCAAGCATCGAGCATCGAGCGTCAAGCGTCGAGCCCCAAGCTTTGTGAGACGGCCAGGATTTTGCTCGAAGTGCATGACGAGCGTCGAGCATCGAGCATTAAGCGTCGAGCCCCAAACTTGTGAGAAAGCTAGGGGGTTGCTCGAAATACATGACGAGCGTCAAGCCCCAAGCTTGTGAGAAAGCTAGGGTGTTGCTCGAGATACATGCTGAGCATCGTGCCCCTATAGCTTGTGAGAAAGCTAGGGCGTCGCTCGCTATACCTGCCGAGCATCGAGCTCCTAGCTCGTTAGAAAAGCTAGGGCTGTGCTCGAGATACATTCCGAGCGTCGAGCATCGATAACATGTTGGAAAAGCTAGGGTTGTGCTCGCTGTACATGCCGAGCGTCGAGCCCCTACAGATTGTTTGGAAAAACTAAGGTTGTGCTCGCTGAACCTGTCGAGCATTGACCCCTATAGCTTGTAAGAAAGCTAGGGCTGTGCTCACTGTAAATGCCGAGCGTCGAGCCCCTACAGCCTGTTTAGAAAAGTTAAGGCCGTGCTTGCTGTACATGTCGAATGTCGAGCCCCTACAGCTTGTGAAAAAGCTTAGGGCATTGCTCGCTGAACTTGCCGAGTGTCGATCGTCGAGCGTCGAGCGTTGACCCCCAAGCTTGTGAGAAGCTAGGTTGTTGCTCGAGGTACATGCCGAGCGTCGAGCCCCAAGATTTGTGAGAAGGACAGGCTTTTGCTCAAAGTGTATGACGAGCATCGAGCATCAAGCATCGAGCATCGAGCATCGAGCATCGAGCATCGAGCGTCAAGCCCCCCAGCTTGTGAGAAAGCTGGGGGGTTGCTCGAAATACATGACGAGCGTCGAGCCCCAAGCTTGTGAGAAAGTTGGGGTGTTTCTCGAGATACATGCTGAGCGTCGAGCCCCTATAGCTTGTGAGAAATCTAGGACTATACTCGTTGTACATATCGAGTGTCAAGCCCCTACAACTTATTTGAAAAAGCTAGGGTCGTGCTCGCTGTACATATCGAGCGTCGAGCCCCTACAGCTTGTGAGAAAGCTTAGGGAGTTGCTCGCTGAACCTGCCGAGCATCGAGCGTCAAGCATCGAGCCCCAAGCTTGTGAGAAAGCTAGGGTGTTGCTCGAGGTACATGCCGAGCATCGAGCCCCTATAGCTTGCGAGAAAGCTAGTACGTTGCTCGCTGTACCTACCAAAAGTCGAGCCCCTAGCTCGTTGGAAAAGCTAGGGCTGTGCTCGAGATACATGCCGAGCGTCGAGCGTCGACAGCAAGTTGGAAAATCTAGGGTTGTGCTCGTTGTACATGCCGAGCGTCCAGCCCCTACAGCTTGTTTGGAAAATCTAGGGCTGTGCTTGCTGAACCTGCCGAGCATCGAGCCCCTATAGCTTGTGAAAAAGCTAGGGCGTGCTCGAGATACGTGTCGAGCATCGAGCTCCTATAGCTTATAAGAAAGCTAAGGTGTTGCTCGGGATACACGCTGAGCGTCGAGCCCCTATAGCTTGTGAGAAAGCTAGTGCTGTGCTCGTTGTACATGCCGAGCGCCGAGCCCCTACAGTTTGTTTGGAAAAATTAGGGTCTTGCTCGTTGTACATGCCGAGCATCGAGTCCCTACAGCTTGTGAGAAAACCTAGGGCTGTGCTCGCAGTACATGTCGAGCGTCGAGCCCTTCAAACTTGTGAGAAAGCTAGGGCGTTGCTCAAGATACATGCCGAGCGTCGAGCCCCTACATCTTGAGAAAGCTAAGGCGTTACACGTGTGATGCTAAAGTCAAAGGGAGTGTCGAGCCCGTATAGCTTGAGAAAGTCAGTTCCTTGCTTGAAGTCACTGTCGAGCGTTGAGCCTCCCTCAGTTTGCGAGAATACACAGAATTTTAAACAACATAAAAAAGGGAGAAAGAAATAAGATTACATTTTATTCTTTGCACTATTTTATGTTTACACAAAAGGGGTGGCACGTGCTGCCGATTACAATGGGTCGGTTACACAAGTTCGGTTACAAAAGAAGTCTAGTCCTCCCCTTCGAGGAACTTGATGAGATGCTCCGCGTTCCAGGGCCTCTTCACTACCCTGTCTCCCAGGTCTTCGATTCGGTACGTGCCGGGGTGTACCAGTTTGGAGACCTTATATGGGCCCTCCCAGTTGGGGGACAGCTTTCTCTTTTTGCTGGGGTCGGATATCGCTAGTTTTCTGAGCACGAGGTCACCTTTCTTGATGTTGGTGGGGCGAACCTTTTTGTTATAAAATCATTCGATTCGTTGTTGGTTTATGTTTCTTCTAAAAGCAGACTTTTCTCTGACCTCGTCGATTGGATCCAAGTTGGCTCTGAGGTGGTTGATTTGGTCTCCTCTTTGAAGCCCATGGTCCTGAGCGAAGGGATTCCGATTTCTAAGGGGATGACCGCCTCAGTGCCGTAGGTTAGGTAGAATGGTGATTCGCCCATGGGAATTCTCTGAGTTGTTCGGTGCGCCCAGAGGACGCTCGGTAACTCGTCGACCCACAGTCCCTTGGGAGAATTATCCAACCGCTTCTTGAGCCTGTCAAGGATTTGGCGATTGGCGTTCTCTGCTTGGCCGTTTGACTGAGGTTGGGATATCGAGGAGAAGCGTTGCTGGATGCCGATATCTTTACAGAATTTTCGAAAGTTCTTGCCTGCGAATTAGGTTCCGTTATCGATGTTGAGCACCTGTGGGATCCCAAACCGACAGATGATGTGCTTCCAGAAAAATTGTTGAGTTTGATGCTCGGTGATTGTGGCCAAGGGTTTGGCCTCGATCCACTTGGTGAAGTAGTAGATGGTTAATACTAGAAAACCCCTTTAGCCTGTTCCATCTCCCACATGGCAAAGGGGGTCGGGTTGTCCAGTGACTTGAGGTGGGCTTGCGGAAGTCGTTTCAGCGAAGAGAACCTCTGGCAAGTGCTGTAATACCCCGCAAAATAGCATATAGCTATTTTTGCATAGTAATCCGTGCACAGTCAAGAATTGTACATGGTTACATATTTTTCTAATAATCATCAGTTTTTACTGAGAAATTTTATATATACGAGCTGTTCTGAACCCGATAAGATAGACTCGGGATATCTGCTCGATTAAACTGTAGATTTGTTCCGATTGTTTTGACCAGGCAATTTTCGGGAGAAAATAATAATTTCTATAAAAACATATATTTTTATCGATTTTAAATTATATGTTGATTATTCTAAACTAAGCTAGTGCTTGAATTGATTATGGATTGTATTTGTGCACATGGGTTACTATTTTAACCTAGGGTTACTTGACCTAACCTGGGGTTAGGAACCCTAGCATCATGTGATCATGGCTTGGATCTTGATGAAGATCCAATGGTGGAAATAATTCACCATGTGTGTTGACTTCATGAAGAAATGAGAAGTTTCCAAGAAACTTCTAAGTTGTTGTGTTTTCTTCATCTCATCCCTCCATCTTCACTCAACCCAACTCCACTGCAATCTCCACCCTCCATCCCCATCCAAGTTGGCCGGCCCATTCCCCCAAAACCCTAACTCTCCATCTCCTATAAAACACCCCACTCCTTTCTCTTCTCATCTTTCTTCTTCTTGTTTTGTTTTGCTTCAAAAAACTAAAAGAGAGTAGAGAAGGAGAAGGAAAGAAGTTGAAGTCTTTTGTTGAAGAAGAAGAAGTGTAGTAGAGAGTTGGCCAAAGCTTCTACAAAAGCAAGGAGCAAGGAAAGGAAAGCAAGCAAAAGATTACAAGGAGGAGTCTTCTTGTAACAAGTGGGTGATTCTCTTAAACTCTAAAAATTTAGTTTCTTTTTGTGTATGTTATTTTAGTATGTAGTAGGAGTTAAGAAAATCTTGGTTACCATGTGTGATTATTTACATGCTAAGAAAAATAATTTGTATGGTAGAATATCTCTTTTCATGAAATTTTGTTAAGGAAATATGTATGAATAAGTGAGTTTGGGAATTTCTAGCTCTCAAACGGTGTGGAATTTGGGACTCAAATTTTGTGGAATTATTATTCCATGTATCTAAAGCTTCCACGAATTTTTTCACAACATTTGGAGGCCATTTGATATCCCAAACACTTATTCCAATTTCGAACAGAGAGCAGTCAAAATGCTGCTGACTGTGTGAGACTTGTTATGACTTTCCGAAATCATAAATCAATATTGATTAGGTATTTTGAGCTGAAATTATTTTTGGATACTCTCGTATGTGTCTAAAACCATAGTATTAAATTTCATAATTTTCTAAAGTCGTTTGATACCTCAAAGAATTTGTAGATGGCAACTGGTCTGGAAGTTGTAAGCTCTGATTTTTATTGAAGTTCATCTAGTCGTAGCTACTTGTGTGTGTATGATATTGCTTTGAAATTTTTGCAGTATCTTAGGGTATGTGTCTACATCTTTATTCTCAAATTTTAAAATTTTTAGATAGCATTTGATCAAGTTTCAAAAATAAATAGTGTGAAGTGAAAAAGACCCTGTTGAAGAGCAGCTGAAATTTTATGATATGTTTGAGGAGTCACAACTCTTTCTGTAGGATGAATCTAAGTTCAAATTTTGTACACAATAGAATGGTATATGTGTGGATTGAGAATCCAAAATTTCATGATCTTTGGACTTATTGTTGATTTATTATGGAATTTAAAAGTAGACCAGGTTCAGCCTAACTCAGATTGACTAGTCTGTGAAGATGTGTAGTTCTGAAATCTTTTGTTCAGAATTTGGAGGATTGATCAACTAGAGAATTGTAGTTGAGAGTCGTAGATTTCCAAAACATCTGGAATTATGAAATTCTAGTTTGTAGAAAGAAATTTATGATTTTCCAAAGACTGGGACAGATTCAGTCTTAGTCAAGGCAGTGTTTGCTAGAAGAACCAACTCTTCCCTGTTTGTGCACCTGATGGAATTTTGTGTTTTTAAAGACTCTAGTGATGGAATCTGGGGATGTGTTCAACTAGGAAGTTGTAGTAAACACTCCTACCTTTCCATAGAATCTGGAATAGGGTAATTATGATGAGTGAACAAATTTCTATGCTATTAGAGAAGTACAGTAAGTGCATGAAGAAATGTACAGCTGAGAGTATATGGGATTTTTATTGTATCAAAATGATTGAATTTGAGGAAATGGTTAACTAGAGATTGGTAGTATATGGTCTTCGCTTTCCAGAATGGGTGATAGCAAATAATTCCGAATTATATCTTGGAAGATATGGATGTTGGATTGGCTTCAAGAATTGTTAACTCGGGGGACTTGAGTTTCATAGGAAATTTAAGGGTAGTGTCAACTAGGGGATAGCAGTAGAGTCTCCTACTCTCCTAAAAGACCCAATTTTATTGGATTCTGATGAGTGTAGCTTGAGTCGCAGCTATTACTATGTCTGGAACTATTCATGATTGGAAGACAGTATGGGAACTTACAGCATACCGCAGTATGATGATTGCAAGGCATTAAGTTTTAAGATGTTTAGCACTTCATTTGGGACTTAAACAAGTTTCCTATGCCTAGTACTCATGGTGGACATGAGTGAGTTGAGAGGATAGCTATATGGTCGATTGGTGACTGGTGTCTTGATGCCTGAGTCTGTCAATGGTTAAGTATTGGGGTTTGTATGTGTTACCGTCATTGACAATTTGTGTGCATCTTTTGGGCACCGATGGACTACTCGCTGAGAGTCACGGGCCGGGGGTATGGTCGATGACCTGTGAAGGTATTGAGAATCGGTGTGTGTGATTCCCGTGATTATTTGCTATTTGACAAGACCAGTCAGACTCAGTATCTGTCTGATATGACACCGTGCATGATTTGAGTAATAACATGTTTTCAGTAAACTGCATTGTTTAAGTTTTCTTTATTATTTGCTTGAAGACCGAATTGGTGTTAGGGGTGATTCCCTATAATCAGACTGGTTCTAAGAGTTAGCACTTGGCGGTGATGACCATGGTTGTCTCTCCCTGTCATTAGGGATACGTGCTGCTGTGTGAATCCTGCACTGTTAATTCATGAAGTGTCGTGGTAAGAACATGAGATTCCTGTCGGATAAGGGGTTTTTAGACCTTCGAGGCCGTCATGTTCTTATGTCATGAGGACACAAACAGACCATGGGGCTGCTGTCCCATGGATCTTCGGTACCATAGATATGCAGTTGTATATCTATAAGTTCGTCACAGGCATTTTGGTATGATTTGATTTGGGGCACTAGTGGCAACAAGACACCACTGTATTTATATTTAGCAGTAATAGTTGCAGGATTACCAGCCACGATTGTATCTATCAGGAACAGGTTGAGTACAATAGTGGAATGTTTGATTGGCGAGGGTTCAAAACCCTGAAACTGGAGGAAAGGCTTGATCTAGAGCACATGTAGTATGGGATGCATGTATATCCAGAGTCTTGCTAACATTAGATTAAGTGCATCTGTTTCTGTACTCTGTATTATGCATTAGACTTTAGGTCATACACGAACACTAGGAAAACAGGATGCACGTTTCTTTTCCATTCAGGATGATTCGTGGGTGTGCTAGTTGAAAATCGCTATTTCATATCAATATTGTGTCAGTAAAATTACTTACGTGCCCAGTCAATTAGGTACTGGATGCCGGGTTGCGAGTACAGGAGAACCCAAGACCAGCAAGGCATCCAAATGGAGTGGCAGTGTACATGCCTACCATTCGAGCAGATACAGAAATGATTAGAGTCACGCAGCGGAAGACTCAAGCCAAGGGACAAAGGAAGCAGATCGACTACTCAGCGGAGTTCGGCAGTGATCAGTCGATTATCATTATGGAAGTCAGCTGATTGCTCCTCAGGAGGAGTCTGATTATTTGTAACAAGTTGTAATGGGTTTATGTAATTTGTATTCCTTGTTCAAGAACAAGATAATATTTGTAACTAATGATGTAATAACTCTGATGGCAATAAAAGTTTTTAAATTTTCGTGTCATTTACTGTGTTGAGATGCATTTGAAGAAAAAGATTCTGGTTGTGTCACGGATGTCCGGTAACGGGGATCCGAGGCGTTACAAGTGTCGCACCTTTTGACGAGGTCCTGGGCGTCTTCTAACATGGTTGACCAGTAATAGTCGTGGTTTAGGGTTTTTCTAGCGATTGACCTGCTCCCCATGTGGCATCCTTTGATCCCCTCGTGTAGCTCTTTCAGCGCGTATTTGGCCTCGTCGGGGGCCAAATAACGGAGATATGGTCTTCCGTCCACCTTTGTGTAGGAGCATTTGAAGAGTGCCCCATTATCATAGTGACTCTTTCTGAGCGGATTCTGGTCCTTCTCGCCTCGGCCCGATCCTCAAGAAGTTCGCCCTCTATCAGAAACTTTCGAATGGAAGCCATTCAAGTGTCCGATTGAACCTCAACAGCGAGGCATTGGGCCTCGGGAAAGTCGATGCTAGGCTTTAAGAGAACTTCAATTAAGACGGTGCGGTCGAGTCCTTCGAAGGACGATGGGGCGAGCTTGGACAAAAAGGCAGCTTGAGCATTTTGTTCTCTCTGGATCCGTTCCACCAAGGCAAAGTCGGAGGCGGTTAAGATTTTCTGAACTAGTGCCAAGTATTAGACCATCCGAGTGTCACGAGCCTCATACTCCCCGGTGATCTGGTTGACTATGAGTTGGGAGTCGCTGAAGGCCCTGATTTTTCTTGCCCCCGCCTTATGTGCTAATGTGGGCCATGCAATCATCACCTCGTACTCTGCCTCTTTGTTGGATGCGGGGAAGTTCAGGCATAGGAAATACTGGAAAACGAAGTCGTCAGGGCCTCTGAGTATGACGCTTGCACCACTTCCAACCTCGCAGGACGAACCGTCGACATAAACCTCCCAAATTGGTTCCCCTTCCTGAAGTTCGGAGGGCTCAGAAATGGTGCACTTTGTGATGAATTCAGCGAGGACCTGCCCTCTAATAGCCATTCTGGGTTGGTAGATGATGTCGTACTGGCTCGGCTCGATCAACCATTTGATTAAGCGGCCATAATTCTCCGGCTTGTGGAGGACGGCCATGAAAGGCTGGTTCGTGAGAACCTAGATCGAGTGAGCCTGAAAGTACGGACGAAGCTTTCGTGCGGGAATGACCAGAGTGTAGGCGACTTTTTCCATCTTCACGTAACGGGCCATGACCAGCAGGACTTTGCTAACATAATAGAGCGGCTTCTGAACCCTATCCTCCACTCTGACTAACATGGCACTGAGCGCATGTTCTGAGGCCGATAGCTAGAGGGAGAAGGATTCTCCTGGCTCGGGCTTCCTTAGAAAAGGAGGGTTGACGAGGTAGACTTTCAGTTGGTCAAACGTCTGCTACTGAGAGTCCCTCCATTCGTAGCCTTTTGCCCCTCGTAGGGCCTTGAAAAAGGGGAGTGACTTCTCTCCGGACTTGGAGAGGAAGCGGCCGATGGCCGCCAGTCGTCCCGTGAGTCGTTGAACTTCCTTTGTATTTCTAGGAGGGGACATGTCGATTATGGCCTGGATCTTCTCCGGGTTCGCCTCTATGCTGCACTGGCTGATGACGAACCCAAGAAATTTTCCGGAAGAGATGTCGAAGGCGCACTTAGAGGGATTAAGCCTCATGTTGTGGAACCGAAGAATGCCAAAAGCTTCCTGGATGTCGGCTACATGATCCTGCCCTCAGTGACTCTTGACGAGCATGTCGTCAACGTACACCTCCATGTTTCGACCGATCTGTTCTTTGAAGACCCGGTTGACGAGCCTCTGATAGGTGGCACCAGCATTCTTTAGGCCGAAGGGCATGACACGGTAGCAGTAGAGACCTTGGTCGGTTATGAAGGATGTCTTGGCGATGTCCAGAGGGAACATTCGGATTTGGTTATAGCCAAAAAAGGCATCCATGAATGTCAGTAGCTCGTGACCCGACGCCGGGTCGATCAGAGCGTCGATGCTTGGGAGAGGGAACAGATCTTTGGGGCACGTCTTATTGAGTTCCATGAAGTCTAGATCCTCCACTTCCCGCTTGCTTTCTTCACCATCACGACGTTAGTCAGCCACTTGGGATAGCTGACCTCTTGTATAAACCGTGCAGAAAGAAGTTTGTCGACCTCCTCCTTCATTGCTTGTTGCCTCTCGGGAGCGAACTTATGTCGCTTCTGCTAGATCGCCTTGGAGCCCAGGTGGACGCTTTGTTTGTGCATGATGAGGTCTTCAGAAATCCCAGACATGTCGGACGGGGTCCAAGCGAAGAGGTCGATATTACGGAGAATACACTCGATTAGGGTCGGTCTAAGATCGGGGGACAGGGAGCGGCTCACACAGAACCATTTAGACTTATCTTCCACCTCGAAGGAGACCTCTTCCAATTCGTCCACGGGTTTCTTTCATGTAGAAGTTCTACCGCATCAAGAGGGAATACCCTAGCCCCTACTGCGGTCATATAGCACGAGCTTGCAAACTCCTGGTTACCCCAGACAGCACCAACTCCGCGATCGATAGGGAATTTCAGTTTTAGGTGGTAGGCAGAGGGAAATACATAAAAACAGCAGAGGTTGGATCGGCCGAGAATGGCATTGTATGCGGCCTTGACATTGACCACCATGAAGTACATTAATTCGGTTCACATAATTGAGGTCTTCCCAGCGGTCACGTCGAGCATGACGATCCCCTCAATTTGGATGGGGATGCCGGAGAACCCGTGAAGGGTGTACCCGGCCAGTTTTAACTTCTCGCAGGGGAGCTTCAGGTTTTCAAAATCTTCCAAGAAGAGGATGTTGACCGAACTTCCATTGTCTACGAGAATTTAGCAAACTTCGAAGTTTGCCATGGCGAGGCTGATAACGAGGGCATCACAATGTGGTAGACGAACGCCCTCCAAGTCCACTCCTGAAAAGAAAACCGCCTACTGCCGAACCCGAGGAGGGGGATGGTCGTGGATCAAATTGACTTCCCGCAAGAAGGCCTTACGAGAAGTGTTGAATTCCCTTCCCATGGGTTCGCCATGGACGCAGTGTAGGAAGGTCATCCCCCCGATCTCTTCGGGCTTAGGGCACTGCTCCGAATGTCGGTTGACCGTTCGAGGAGGAGGCGATGGCCTCGGATTCCTCGGGTCCCTCCGGTCTCTCGAGCTGGTCCGGGTGAACTCCCTTAGGTACCCACACTGGATGAGCGCCTCGATCTTATCTTTAAGGGTGCAGCAGTTGTCCGTCTCGTGCCCATGGTCTCGGTGAAACCGGTAGTAGAACCTCTGGTCCCATTTTCTGTTGTTGGTCAGTCACCAGGGGGGATCGGACGATCCCTTTGTCTTTGATCTCCAAGAGGATGGTTGCCATGTTCTGGGTTAGTGGTATATATCTTTCAAAATGGGGAACCGGATGTGGCCGCCTTTGACCAGATGTGTCCTTCAGGGTCTTCTTGGTAGGCTTGGAGTCGTCTGCCTTTCGCTTTCCCTTGGCGGTAACTTCTTTAATGCCCTCGGGGTGCAGAGCTTCCTCGACCCAGATATGCTTCTCGACCCTGTTGAGGAGGTCGGGAAAATTGAGGGGCAGTTCTTGGCCAATGAGGCCTTTAACTGGTCATGGAAAAGATTGTGTCGGAAGGCTGCGGAGGCAATGCCTGCATCGAGAGAGGAGACCACCCTTGCCTCGATGGTGAACCTTCGTACAAACTCTCGGAGGGACTCACCCTCCCTCTGCTTGAGGTCCAGGAGGGTTGCGCTCGACTTCTCAACCTTTCGACTGGTCACGAAGTGGACCAGGAAATTTGCTTCAAGCTGTTTAATAAGAAAACCAAGCCAGGCGTAGGTTTTGAAAACCATTCCCGAGCCGGGCCGTGCAGGGTTGCCGGGAAGGCACGGCATAGGAGAGGGTCCAATGCGCTGTGAATCAACATGAGGGTTTTGAACCTCTTCATGTGATCAGCTGGGTCCCCCTCGCCGTTGTAAGTCTCAAATTGGGGTGGCCTGAAATTTCTGGGAATCTCCGCGTCGATGTTTTGGGGCGAGAATGGAGGTCGGTTCGGCCGATTTCGCCACCCGGACTGGGGTCCGCCCTCATCAATGTGGGCGAGGCGGTTCTCCATCTCCTGGAGGCGCCGAAGGACCGCCTCATCTAGTTGACGTGGGCGAGACAAACCGTGAGATTCGTTACCCTGGGTTCTGGTCGAGGACCGAGGTTGGTGCATGCTTCGATTCTGGGGCCACCCCAAATGGCCTGGAGGACCTCGTTCCTAAAGTTTTGGAACTCGGCTCTCGTGACCGGGGTTTGCTCTTCTTGGCCACGCGAAGGCGGGTGCTCCCCGGGTGAGTGGCTATGCGCTAGTTCTCGTTCTTGGGTCGATGCCATAGTATGGTTCGAAGCCGAGTTGGAAACAGCTCCTCTCCTAGACCGGTTGAGCTGCCGGTCCTGGATGACATGCCATAAGTCTCAAGCGACAGAGCATGAAGCGCTCGGTTCGGGACCAGATGGTTCATTGGCTTGTGGTCGGTTGGATCTTGGGAGTTTACATGGCCATGAGAGGGAGGGGGGTCTGGACAACGTCCAGAGGTGACAGCTCTCCTGGCTTTGGGAGCCATAGGGAGGGTCAGCCTCAGGATGATACCCTAGGCCGGGATCGGACCGGTGTCGGTGACGTGCCTATTTCCCACAGACGGAGCCAACCTGATGCTACTTGTTTTTGGGTGAGGGGGCAACAGGTGTGAGTTCTTATAATTTGTGAAGCAAAAAGGACGACACTGGCATTGATCTGATCCCCGACTGTAGGACCGGCTCGGGGTAGTAGGAGAGTAGAAGAGGCTGGGTGCTCGGCTCGGATCTTCATGGCTCGGCTCGGATCTTAGAGGCTCGGTTCGGATCTTGATACCTGCATAATGCCTAGAAACACCGGGAGAAGTCCTGGTGACAGGCCCTCCGACGATCTAGTCAGTCACTGAGAAAGAAATAGTAGCTAGGGTCCAGGGGGGAAAAACTTTATTACCTTGAGAAGGAAGGAGGGGTTCTGGTATTTATAGGCAAGGTGATAATGGGTCTCTGGCCTTGATGGGCCGGGTCGGACCCGTTAGCCAGTGGGCATGAGCTGGTTTGTTAGACCTGTTTGACTTGATGATCACAGGAGAGCAAAATCTGAGGAGATTCGATGACCCAGATGGGGTCACATCTTTTATACCATATCAGGTAGTGTGAAACAACATCTCTTATTACGAATCAGATACTAATTAATTGGCAATTTAGGACAAAAGTACTTTGAAGGGAAGCACTCAAAAAATTAATCAGAAAAAAATTATGTTGAAAAAAAATATGATTTGGAGCTGTGCAGCTTGTTCCTTCATAGGCAACAAAAATATATCAATTATCAAATACTCATCCCTTTAGAATTAATGTAACTCCTGTTTTCCATTTCTTGTATTTTTTTACTGTATTTTTCTTTCCAGTGTATTCTATCTGATTGTATTCTTTCATTTTTTTTTCTAAACTGTGTATTTGTTCTTCATTCTCAATATAATTTCATTTGTTCCTTGTCGTGAGTGATTTTTTATTCAATCTGTCTGCCAATTATTTTTGAATTATTTGTTAATTCTAATCTATTTCATTTCTTGGCCTAATTGCTTATTCATTTGTTTGTAGCATATTAGGTCCGTTTTTTTACCCAGTCTACCCTATTTAAACCCTTCTATCCATCCGACTGGATCCCAACCCGCTACCAAATACCCTCTTCTTTTATCCAGTCTCTCCCAGATATTTCTTCACGTTCTCCATCTTCCTAACAAGCAGATCATGCATTCCCCTATCTTCTCTTGATTCTTCAAATCCCAACTTACCCCAAATCTCATTATTAAAATCCTAACAAAATTTGTTTGCACTGCTATCTACAAATTCTATCTCCTAAACCCTAGTCTCTCAACCCTAATCTGTCTCTCTCCCTCTCTCACCGACCTACCCTTCCGGTGATCCCCTCTCTGACTGCACCGCGCCCACCGCCTGCGCTCCCGCCTGTCGTGCCACCCTCGTGACCCCCCTTTGCCCTGTCGTGCCATCCTGCACCCACGACGACAGCAGCCCCCTCTCTCCCCTTCTCCTTCCAATGACAGCAGCACCATCCCACCACAGCGCCCTCTTGGCTTCCCCACTTCCGATGCCATCAGCCTTCCGACATCGTGCCGCCTGTCAGCCATCGTCCTCCCGTCGCAGTGCACACCCCCCCCCCCTCCCGGGCTGCCATTGTTTGTGTGCATGCGGTTGATCTCCAAGTGCATCTAGCCGTCCAATCATGATCATCTCGTCAAGATCCATTTGTGTTGTGTTCGTTGCCCGGGATCCATTCTCATTATTCTCATCTTTTCATCAGATTCATCAGCTACCCTAAGGCAAGTAACTTGTATAATTTTTATTGTATATACAAGTACAAAATACTGCCTGTAGTCTCGCCTTTGTTTTTTTGGATTTGTTCTCATGAATATCTCATGTTAAATCTTGATTCATTCGTTGACCCATTCGTAGTCTTGATCCATCATATTTAGTTTTCACACACACGATATGAAAATAATGTAGATCTAACTAGACTTTTGATGCATGTATATATGTTTCTTCGTGATCCATGATATGCCGTGTATTTGTTGCATGCTTGGTGTATTAATTGTGTTATCTTGTAGTAGACTTGTTAAATATCCATACCATGTTGTTTTGAATATCTAATATACCATGTTTTGCATTATATTCTAATTTGGATTTATTGCATCTGAGTTGTTTGATTAAATGCATGAGAAGAGTTTTCGTTTTACTGCTGCCTTATTTTGGTTCAGTATTTTAGACCCTGTTAAGGTCAGTAAATTAAATTATTTTGTGAATATGATTCATAGGCCTTGTTGTCTATTTTTCAGAACTTTTGACAGATCTCAGTTTCAATTTGTGATGTGTGAGATATTGCTGTTTTACTGCAGCTGTGTTGAAATTTCCAGATTCTGTTTTATGAGATTGCTGTATAGTTATCTATTTAAAACTGATGTTAAAAGTAAAATTTGGATCTAATATATTTTTCGGTATGACTAAACATGACTGGGATCAACCCCTAATTTTTGTAGATTTATTTAATGACTTTTATAAATTATTCCATGCATGTGGGCAAACTAATATATTTCCAAACTGCATGCTATTAGGTGAAGAACCATATTTTCAACCTATTTCCAGTCACGGTCGATCAAAACTTTGTGAATATGAAATGTAGCCTGCTGTGTCTGTTTTACAACCCTTTTGAAGGATTTGGATTTCGAGTTATACTTTGTGATCTATCACTATTTTAGTACTGCTGTGTCTAAAATTTCAAATTCATAAACTTGATGTATCTTTCTGTTTTCCAAATTTATTTGACTATGCTATCTGTAATGGAATATTATGAAAATTTATTTGCTGATACTAGACATACTAGGGAATCTTCTAGATTTTTCTTAGACTTAATCTGTATGTTTTTATGCTATTTTCATGCTGATAAATACAACTTTGCAATTTCTGGTTGTACATGAATTCTGTATAAAATACTGTTTTGAGCATGTTTCTGTAGTTGTTATATGACTTGTGTATATATGTGATGGATTCGTCCGAGAGTCTATTTTCTAGATTTCCTGACGGATCCAGATTTACATTCTTGTGGCAACGGGAATCATGGTTTTGGTGTTGTCATGTCTTTCTGTCCAAAATTGAAAGTCTCGTTGTCCTAGCCTTTTATGAGTTGTTTGTCACCCGTGCATGTTTCTGTCCGACCTGAACCTGTCTCTTGTTCTTGCCATGCTCTTCTTGTCCTGTTTTTTGCACGTATGTCTGTTTGATAATAATAACAAGTAACCAAGCCGGGGTTAAGAGAAAGACCTTAGTAGTGGATAATATAGGTATGTGTTCTTAAAAGGGGGCCTGTGTTTCCCACTTTATGTTTGATTCATGAACCTATTTTACTATATGTTGATTCATGAACCTGTTGTACTTTATGCTTTGAATCATGAACCCGTTGATTCATGAACCTGTTACCTGTTACTTGTGCATGATGCCTGAGTACACGGCCCTATAGAAACCCACCACTAGATCTAAACTTAACTTGCATGTAAGTAGCAACCATGTGGCAAAATTTGGGACGCATGAAGTGCTACCTAGATAGGATTAAATATAAGGCTTGAGAATAACATGATCACCTGCATATTCATGTTTACCTGTACATGCTACTTGACACCTGTTACATGTTTACCTGCTTGCACGCTACCTGATACTTGTCACATGTTACATGCACCATGTTATCTCATCATATTACTTTGATTCTGTTTCTTGATTAGGAGTTAGATACTCTACTTTGCTGTCACATCCATTCCATGCTTATTCAGTATTTGTTCTTACTGCTACTCTGTATCTTTGTTATTCATTTTCTGTACTTGTTGTCTGTACTACAAGCAGCCCGTAACTTGCATTGACGGGTATTTTGTTTCTTTTTTCTCTTCCTGCAATTGGTTAAACTTGCACTTAATTTGGTGACTAGCTGCCCGAGGGAGTAAGTGACCAGGTATTCTAGGTTAGCTGGAGTTTCTTGCATTAGTTTATTTCCTGTTTGAATAAATTGTAATTGCTACATGGATTTGGTATTGGGCATTTTTTTCCCAGGATTTATGTTTTGTTTCCAGATCTGATTATTTGAGATTAAGTATTCTTGTTTTCGAGTAATCATGTTGGTTATGTTAATTTATTCATGCATGTGTGGTTGGTTATTTCCTGTATATCTCTTATTTATTCCTGTACATGTTGTAAAGATTCTTACAGCTTATGAATGGTGAAAGTCATTCACTGGACTTGTGTCGTGTATCCGTATTCCGTATTCCTTTTTGAAAAGCGGTGCATGACAATTAAGGAAGGAGTAATATGTAAAGATGCCTTTGTACTCATACCTTCTGAATTTTTTATGTTTTAGATGTTGAAACTGAGTGGATCTTTATATTATTTTTTTTCTCTTTCGAATAAGTTGAAACTTCCCTCAAACATTGAAATCATGTTCTTTTATAGTTTTTTGTATTTATGGAGAATTGGAGAATATATTATTTCAAGTAGTTTTATTGGAGGCAGCATTGGTATCGGGTCGGGTCCTTCAACCCGGACCCGGATTCGGATCCGAATCTGGTTCCCTACGGATCTAAAAATTGGACCCGGATCCGGACCGTGAAGATCGGGTCCAGGTCCCATTAAAATATTCCTACCCGTTCGGATAGGAGCGGAAGTGTGAGCGGCAAGCGGATGCAGCGAGTGGAGGATTTAGAATAGAGGAGAAAAACAAAGGGCATGAGTTTCGAGTTTGGAATAGGAAGATTTAGAATTGAGGATGAATGAGAATAGAATATTTATTTTTATGTTGATTTTTTGGGTTTTTTTTAAACGGATTCGGGTCCGGGTCGGGTCTCTTTTAAGCGGACTCGGACCCGAAAGTACAACGGGTCCTATTTTAGGACCCGGACTCGGACCCGAATAGGCCGGGTCGGTTCCGATCCAATACCGGGTCCGGGTCGGATCCGGATTTCTAGTATTTATACCAATGCTAATTGGAGGGTTCAAAAAAAAATTCATTCCTTCATCAAGATATTTATATAAAAAAATATAAACATCAATTTAGAGATAGTAATTAGGAAATGTATATGTAAAAGTAAATTTAATGGTCTTTTAAATATCTTGAAACATAGAATTTTTTTATACAAAAAATATTTTTAAAAAAAGAATTTGATTCCAATCACCCTTATAATAAGTTTGCTTGCTTTTTGATATTTATGAAAAATTGTGGATCATGTTATTTCAATTATATTTTTACTGGATTGTTCAATATACTTTTCAGCTGATATTGATAAAATAAATATGAATGTCAACATAGCAATATTTAAAAAATTGTATATCTAAACAATTAGTAATTTTGAGAGAATGACATTTGCAAGGTCCACTGCTAAAATATAGTGGGTCCCTCCATCTTTTTTTTTTTTTTTTGATACATGTACACACGGTTAGGCCATTTTCCTTGGTGGCGCATAAAACCCCTTTTGACTTCTCTAGTTGTTCTTTAGAACATGCACATGTAAACATTTGCAAGTTATTCCAAGATTCAGTAGTTCGCATCTTGTAAGAATAGAGAAGTTTCTCGCTTGTGTGAAGAGAAAACCAGAGTTGATGGGTTAAATCAACCTCATCATTTTTTTGCATAGAGATTGGTGGTGAAAAGGCAATGTTTGTGCTCAATGTGGTCATTGTTATCGGTGGGAATTTTGGCACCCTCATCTCCATTTTATACATAATAGGCTTTAAACTTGAAATATGTGCATCAATCAGTAAATTATTGACAATGATTGTGAGGGTGACTTAGCTTAGTTTCAGCACCCTAAACACGGCACTCTTTCATGAAATATTTAAAATTTATATAGCCGTTACTTCTACGAAGTTGCAGTATGAAAGGGATACTTCATGAAAGATTAGCTACGAAAGAGAACATGTTTGCTCAAAAAATTTGAGAAAGAGAACATGAGAGTGAAGTTTCGGAAAGAGCTAGAATTTGTTGTATGCTTCAGTAGGAATTTTGAGGTGTAATTCTGAACTAGTCTCTTTCCGATAGATTGATGATTGTTTATTACAGAGAATATAATATAATAAACAAAAGAAAATTATGAAACAGATAAGCCTCGAATATATCCTAGGAAAATAAGAACTCTGAAATGTTTAATAAACCAGCACTTCAAAACTCTCCAGTTAGATTAGATACATTGAATCTTTAGATTGACCACTGACAGACCCGAAATTTGAAAGAGTACATGCTTCATTATTGCAGCATGACATATTGACCTTATATTTAGTGGGTACAACAAATACATGTATGTACCTAATAATTTATCTAAGATCTTTACAGATCAATACAGAAATGAAATCAAATAAATCTCAAAATCTTCAGAATCAAAGTAAAAGAAAAAGAAGTCAGGCAAATATGCAAGATTGCAAATATTGAAAAAATTTATCAAGAAGAAAGATGTGATTGATCATCAAGAACCTTGAGCTTCACTTTATTTGTAATGAATAATTATGTAAACAGATCATTGATAAATGATAAGTCCGCAAAGATTTAGTGTTGATTCTCTGAAAAGATATTTTTTCTGAACTAACAGTCACAATCGACCGTCAAACCAAGTTGAAATTGGTTTTGGTCGACTGTCTCTTTCGACTTTCTCAAGATTAATTGACGGTCGACTGTCAACATTTACAGTCGACCGTCAGTTCAAAAAACCAAATGAATATTTTCTTTTGAAAATAAATATTCTGATTTCTTATATATAGAGGTGGATCAATAGTATTTTTCAAAAAAATCTCTTTCAACTCTTATATTTCAGAACTTATCGCTTTGCTAAAAATCATAAGAGTAGCGTTTTTTTTTCTTAGTCATGAAGTCAATCTTGCGTTTTCACTTTTTTTCGATTCGGATTGAGGAGATTTACGGAGCTTATATATAGAAGTCATGTAAGTGTAATAGAAATCTCGGTATGAATACCGAGAAATCACTATACGTGTAACACCCTGCAAAATTGGAAATTACAATTTTGCTCTCGTGTGTTACGCACGTGTATTTTATAATGTGATTTCATTTCTTATTTTGGATTCTGACTGTTTATGCATTTTCCGTATTTATTTGAGTCAACAAAAATATAATATTTCAATCTCGGCATTTTACATGCTCTTTACGTGTTTTCGATGCACGTATCGATTCCGTATTTTTTCACTGCTACGTGTGATATTTCTGTGTCTGAATTATTTATTCTATCCATTTGAATTTGTTTTATAAACGGAAATTTATTTTTCCCTATTTTTGATTAAAATAACTGTTGTATGTGTAATGCACGTGTTTCCTACGTACGTAGTAATTACGTCGTGGAATATATAAAAATTAATAAACATATTTTCTTATATTGTATTTTTATTATCTTTAACATTCTTCTGTTGATAAACGTCGAATTTTGTATTATTGATATTTTACGTGCGATGCACGTGTTTCAGTGTGCGTATTTGAGCTTATCTGTCTTCAAAATAAATTTTTTTAGTGTGGGTATTTATTTTATTGTGCATAATATATTTTAGATTTTTAAAGTAACTATTCTAATATACAGTATATATAAATATATAGATGGTATACATATATATGTGTATTAAATGGGCTTGTGGCATGGGGTAAATTTATTTGAATGTGCATTTGATGGGGGGGCCACCGATTGAAAACAACATGCATAGATGTGTTGTTGTTGTTGTTGGCTTGTGGTATATGGTAAATGTGTGAAATGTGTAGTAGTGAATGGGGGCCCACGGCTTGGACACAGGTCACACAGCACACACTTTCTGTGCTCTCAGGGTGACGTGGCAAAGAGGTTGGGGGTTTTGAGTTTTGAAGATGTTGGGAGTTAGGAAATTAGAGAGGTGGAAAAATGAAAGGTTGGGAGTTTTGAGAGTTAAGAAAATGAAGAGATGGAGATTTAATTGAATAATTTATTAGGTGTGTAATTTTGCACTTTGAACCCTAACATTGTCCTATAAATAGCACCCAATTCTCCTTCTATCTTCACACCAAAAATAATCCAAACAAGAGAAAGAAAAAGAAAGAGAGCGGTTCGATTCTTGTTGGCCCAAAAGTATTTTGTTGTTTTATTTTAAATTCATTCAACACCCGGGAATGGGCATAATGGGTTTTCGATGAAGAACCTGAACACCAAGTCCATATGGACTTAGTGGTTAGTGGGTCTGGGCTTGGGCTCTTGCTATTGTCTTCGGCTGGTTCAGGGTTCGAAACCCAAGGCCATCTTTTGATAAAAACTTTTGAGTCTTTATGCATATATTAGAGTTTTGGTATGAAAAAGATTTAGAAATAAATTTTATTATTAATATAAAATGAAATGGAAAATCATAAGAAATAATTATAAAATTTTCTTGTTTATTTTGAAGTATAAAAAATAGAAATTTGAGAATAGAACTTGTTTTGTGAAGAAAAGCAAAGTGTTAATTTGTGAAGTGATTTTGAAGAGATTATACTTTTATTTTGTTTAAGAATATTTGAAGTGAATTGAGACATCGTAAGAGCACGGATTTGTGATAAAATTTCATGTGATGAGTTGTGTTCTTGAAAGGAATTATGTACTATAAAAATTATGAATGAATAAATAGATCATGAATAGTGACAAGACTATGATTACTTTGTGAATAAGTTGAAGATGAAAATATCTAAGTTTAAGACATGTTTATTAAAGGGTGTGTGTACCCATGATTTTTTGTACATAAAAAGTTGTGATTTAGAGTTAGTGAGACCTCGGGTATCGGCACTATTGAAAAGAGTTGAGTTATATTTGAGACATGGCCATGGAGCTATCTCGGTAAATGTTGATTCAATCCGGTAGGAGGTAAAACTAATTCTAGGCTTGGAAATTTATTCATGTCTTGAACTAAATAATTAGGCACATAAGTGAAGATGTAGTGAACTTTGGCAAACGTAAGTGGGTTGCTTCTATATATTCGGCGGTGGATCTCCGTGGCTATAGACCCAGTCGACGGTGGATCTCCGTGACTGTGGTTGCTCCGTGGGAGACGGACTTTTATTTTAAATCCGGGACTTTGTGTAATCGGGCGGATAGTTTGCCGTACTCTAATGTATATACGTATACCAAGGCTAGAGAGGCACTTGCGGAATGATTCGCACGATGAGGGATCTGTTATAACAATCAGCGGTGAATCTCCGTGGCTGGGATCCATATTCGTGGAATGATCTAAATCTTGTTTTATTACTGGGTAGAGTTCACGGCGAAGGATCGAACCCTTTATTGTGGAGTATGTAGGTGCTTGCTCTCGAACCTATGTAGTATGAGATACATAGAATTCGAACAAGTATGCATTAGTGTCATCCTAGTATAAAAATGTGTGCATTGGGCATTAAGGCATGGCATACACTTACATGTTTTAACATAGTCACGATTTAACACTTTATTATTCATTCAACTTTTGTGATTTGTTAAAGTAATGAGATCGTTATATGTACGGCATAGAGAGGATGGCCAAGTATAACATTTTCGTTAGTTGTAAGTGACTGACGTGCCCACAGCTTCATATGCAGGTAATGGACTTTTTATGAAGAAGTAAAGATGTCTTGATGCAGTTGATGATTTACATTGTTGTATAAGTTGTATTTTATTTTATTGTTGTATTTTTCTGCTGTGTAAACAAAAATGTAATGAACTCTGATGTATTATTGAAAAGTTTTAATTTCCTTGTAAAATTGTACGAAGTAAAGTGTAAAGATCCTGTGAAATCTTGAATTCGGTCTTATTTGGAATTTGGGGTGTTACAATACGGAGTTTAAGTATAGTGGAACACTTGTGGCAGAGAATTACTGCAAATAAGGAGTAGCAGATTAAGCCTGGGAGCCCAACCACTTAAATCACTGTGTCTCACCAATTTGCTATGTTTGCTTTTTCAAACTCTATCTCCTTACTTTACCCATTTACTTTATCTTTTTTCCCAGGGTGATTTACATGACACTTTCACCGAACTGTTAACTACAAGGAAATGAAATAGTTAGCTGCAGCCGAATAGTCATCATCGATGACTCATATCAGACCACTTACACGATTGCACGACACCTGTAGATTAAGGTTTTCTTTTCTCGGCCAATCTTTGACAAAACAGAGCCAATCTCCCCCAACTCTAGCATTACAAAATTAAAGATACGAGATAATAAACTACTAGATATATCAGTGCAACTATGTACACTCGCAGTGTTGCTATCCATGATCAGTTTCTTTGATGGAAGAAGGAACTCTATGTTAGGGTTTATATCTTATGTTAGAAATGTGTCTTGAATACTCGTGGTTTAGATTAGAAGAAGGTAAGACGAGAGGAGGACGGTCGAGGAGGACGGTCGACCGACCGTGGCGCTGTGTTCGTTTTGGGTCTCGATTTGTTAGGCCGTTTCAGCCCAATCTTCAACTCCAAGTTAGATCGTACACTCCTATTCAGTTACTTTCTTTTCCAGGTTATATTGGACGACCAAGAATCAAGATTAGACCTAGATTTCTCTCTATTCTTCTATGTAACTCCCCGCCCCAATACTCAAACAATTTTTATTATTTTTAGAAGACAAATTAGATACTATATAGTATAACTTCCCATCACAGGCTGCCTCTCAAAAGGTGGTTAACCAATTAGGTGACTCTTGATCATAGGCAATTTTATTTATACTCAATTAATTTTTGTGTACTCCCGGTATGGGATTATTATAATCAATTCTTCCCCCAATTCAATCCCGTGTGCACATTAGAAAGCCCGTGGGCCCCCTTCATATGCACACATCACCAAACTCAACACATCTGAAGACTACATGCTGTCTTCACCACCTCTCTCCTCCTTATTACTTATTATACATATATATTTATATATTATACTTTTTTATGAAATACGGGGTATTACATACACCCCACCTTTAGGGGCATGCCATCTAGCACATGATCCTCGCTCTGATACCATTTGTATCGCCCCGCCCCAATACTCAGACAATTTTTGTTATTTTTAGAAGACAAATTAGATACTATGTAATACAACTGCCCACCACAGGCTGCCTCTCAAAAGGTAGTTAACCAAATAGGTGACTCTTGATCATAGGCAATTTTATTTATACTCAATTAATTTTTGTGTACTCTCGATATAGGATTATTATAATCAATTCTTCCCCCAATTCAATCTCGTGTGCACATTAGAAATCCCGTGGGCCCCCTTCATATGCACACGTCACCTTACTCAAAACATCTGAAGACTACATGCTGTCTTCATCTCATAATAATCCGAGTGGGCCCCAAACCTATGGGATGACGTCATCACCCCTTCTCAAATATACAGCACACAACGTGCTGATTCCAAACCAAACCGTGGGGCCCCCCCTTCACAACCTCTCTCCTCCTTATTACTTATTATACATATATATTTATATATTATACTTTTTTATGAAATACGGGGTATTACATTCTATATATATTGTAAACTCCTCTATTATAAGAGTAGAGTACTTCATAGATTATTTTCTCTATTGCAAAGAGAGGCTCGAGAGAGAGATAGTTCTTGGTGAGTGAGTTTAATTTCTTATATTGAGTGAATCAGTAACTCCTTGTAATCTCTTCTAGTTGAATATCAGATCTCCCTATATTTCCCCCCAGATTAAGCAAAAGCTGTAACCTCTGTTTTCATTAATACGTATTTTTTTAAAGTATTTTTTTCGTATTTAAATTTTCAGTATTTTATAACTATTTCCCCATAATTGATTTTATTGTTTAAACTATTTTTAGAGCCCAATTCTTTATTGTAAACCCAAGTTGTATTTTGGTTTTATTAATTGTTAATATGAGCCCAAGTTTACATTTTGATTTTATTATCTAATTAATGTGAGCCCAAATTTTATTTTGATTTTATTATGTATTTTTTTGAAACCCAATTGTTATTCTAAGCCCAAATTCCATATTCTGTTTTATTTTATTATTATAAATTAAGTTGAGCCCAAAAATTTAGCCCTACATCCTATTTGTTTTATTTAAATATTTTTAGCCCAGTATTAAAGCCCAAGCCCACTAGACCCAGACCCCATTAATTGTACAGATTTGTCATACACCTATCCCCATACAATATTTATTCTTTCACCCCACTTTTGTCCCGTACTCCAACTCCACCCCACTCCTCAATACCCATACCAGCACTTTCTCCCATGTTCTGATAACTGCCCCACTTTTCACCCCCACTAACTTCTTATTATATTATATTACAAAATCCCTACCCCGTTCTCCATCCCTCTCTCTGTTCTCTACAAACCAAAACAGAACAAACCCAACTCCTCTTCCCTCTCCCTTCCCGTTCGACTCTCGAACCCAAGCCGGCGCCTTCACTGCGCCTCCTCCGCTCACCTCGTCCATCACGGTGAAGTCGTCGCCATCGAATCCCCCGCCACCGAGCTCGCCTCCAGCCTCGACTTCGATCCCCGAGTTCTCCGTCGCCGCTGAACTCCCCTGTCACCTCAGTCGACATCCACAGTCAAGCCTCTCCGCCTCCGCCACCCGCTTCTCCCCCGTCGCCATTAACGCGACCCCGAAGCTCCACCCTCACCATTACTGCCGAAGCACTCCTTCTCCGCTCTCTTCCGCCATTGCATCGGACTTCACCCTCGATCTCGCTCGACAACCACCAGCGTCGTCTTCCCCCCTCCTTCTTCCGCTCGAGCTCCGCTCGTCCTCCAGTCGCGCCAGTGCCCCGCCGCTTCCGCCGCTCTAGCCAGCCGTCGTCTTCCTTCCTCGTCGCTCCCGAAGATTCCAGTCGCTCACCGCTCTTGCGAGCGCGTCACCGATCGCAGCCCTTTTCCTCCGCCCAGTCGCTGCCGTCGCCTCAGTCGCGCCTGCGCTCCTTCCGCCGTCGCTGCTCCCCTCCCGCAGCCTCCTCCGCTCAACCAGCTCCGCCCGTTGCTGCTTCCACTCTTTCGCTCGAACTCCGACTTCGATCGCTACCGCCTCCTCCCGTCGCCGATCGCAACTCACATCTCTCCCGCCATTCTCTCTCTCTCTCTCTCTCTCTCTCTCTTTCTCTCTCTGTGGGTGCCATTTGAGAAGAAGAAGAAGGAGAACAGTATAGGAGTTTGTTGCTGTTGTGTGGGTGTCGGATTTATTATATTGGTGTTGGATTGTATTGGGGATTGTGTGGAGTATTATACTGGTGTTTGAGTTGCTCTGTCTTGGAGTTGTTTTGTGAAGTTGTTGTTGGGAGCTTTGCTGTTGTGTTGCTGTTTGGAGTGGTTGATAGGGGTCGTTGCCGTTTGCTATTGGGAGTTGCTATTTTGGACTTTGGCGTGGCTGCCACAAATTATCTTGTACTTGTTCTGCTGTCCGGGATACTGATCCCGTTATTCTATCTCAAATTCACCATCATCAACTAACAGGCAAGTGTCACTTGTACAAATTTTATTGGTCTAGTACAAGCCTTTGTAAAAATACCGCAAGTATATTATTATTTGACTCCAATTCGCATTCATAAGTCGAATTGATATACATAATCCGTATCCCGTATTCGTACAAGATCACGAATACTTTGTTTCCATATCCGTTGCATGAACACGACACACATATATACTCCTATAATTATACATGATATTGTGTATGAATTGTTTGTTCCTAGGTTGCATGTTGTTATAATATCTCTATTCTTGTTTAAGTGTTATGCATGTCATTAGTTGCATCATATGCTATAAGTCCTGAAATATGTTTCCTACCTCGTTTAAGTCTTGATACTTGATCTTGTCATGTTACCCTTTCCATGTTACCCGTCCTTGTTCTTGCATGTAGTTTTTGTTCATGTGTAATTGTAATAAAAAGATAACAAGCCGGGGTATAAAGGGAAAAGATTTAGTAGTGGACAATATAGAAGAGCGTACTCGGTCGGGGGCTCGTGGTTCCTCGCTGTAAATTTGTAAGTTACAAGTTACAAGTTTGCTAAATTACAGGTTTACATGTGCACGTTACAAGATACACTAACTACATGTTCCACATTGCACGTATCTTGATACAAGATATACTTGACTCGACTTGACTTGACTTGACATGACATGACATGATTCCCGAGTACGTGACCTATAGAATCCACCACTAGTCTAAACGTTCACTTGATTGCGAGTAGCAACCATGTAGTATGGGATGCATGAAGTGCTACCTAGTTAGGTTAATAAAAGACATGACATGACACGTACACTTGCATGATCCGTTTACATGTTACATGATTATGATGACTTGTTTACTTGTTTACATGTTACGCGTTCATGTTGACACGTTTACTTGCTTACTCGTTTACATGTTACATGTTACTATAGATTATTTACTTGTTCACATGCATGCTATTTGTTCCACGATATCTTGTTCTTGTTCTGTTGCATGTCGTATTTGCTCTATCATATGATTCTTGATTCTCTGTTCTTTCCTGCTTTTGTTTTATTCTATATTGTCCCGTTAGCTTGTTCTCTTGCGGCCCGTGACTTGCATTAACGGGTACCACTTGTTTCTTTCCTTGTAATAATATACTTGCAGGTCCAGATGGAGAACTAACCGAAGGTGTTGCCGAGTAGAGATTCTAGTCTTGTTTATTTTCATGTTATTTTAGTTTATGTTTTATTCATGTAATCTTGTTGTAATCCGGGCGTGTTTGACCCGTAACTATGTTTCTTTTCAGTTGTTGGTTCATGTAATGTTCATGTACTTTGTTATCCTGCTGTGATTTATATGTTATCGTGGTTGAAATTGTATCTTGTTGTTGAGTTAAATTTACAGCTTATGAATGATGTATCCGCATCATTCGCTGGGCCTCGGTTACGTGCCGTGTTCCTGTATTCTGGGAAGCGGGGCGTGACAAAAGCTAACCGGGATAAATCATCGTTGTATTTGTGTTAGATTGGTGGATCTACTTGCTTACTCAATTAATTCGTCTCATCTACTTCGACTTCCTCATTACTCTATTTAGTTCCGCTGCGACAACATGTGTTCGTTGACGCCCCAATCCGAACATCTTGCAAACTAGGTTTGATGTGAAGAAAATAAGGCAAAGCAAGAAGAGGTTTGAAGTGAAGAAGATGAGGCGAAAGAGCTGTTGTTTGGCAGGGAAGTAGGTAACAGTTGATTGCCCAAAGTGCCAGTCGACCGCAACAATCAGACCCCCTCTCTAGATAGTCTCAACTTTATTGCAGTCAACTGCTACTTTGAACAGCCGACCACAAGTGGGCGATAGCAGCATATGTGCATGTTCCTTGGAGAATTGTTTGAGCCCAAGTTTGTGCTCCAAGTAATATCGTCCAACTCCTAATGTGTCGCTTTCTCTTCAGGGTATATCGGATGATAAAGGATCAAGCACAACCAAGGGTTTCTCTAGATCTCTATCAAATAATATAATGGCCTCCATGAGAAGATAGTACTTCATCTGAGAGTTTTCCATTATAAACAACATAGTATCTTCTAGTGAGGCTTGAGAGATAGATAGGTTCTTGGTGAGAGTATAGTAACTCTTGTATATTCTAGTTGAGTAATATATCAGTTATTTCTCCCCTTTAGGTTCGCCGAATCGGGATAAATCTTGTGTGCTTTTGTGCTTGATGCGGACTACATTGCTTAGTTGTTCATTGTGATCGGTTGTCGTCTCACTCTAACCTTTTTGCAGTGTCAAAATTCCCTGAATTCCCTAACAACTGGTATCATAGCAAAGGTTGCTCGAGTTCCTTAGTGAATATGACAAATCATAGTTTTCTGAAGATCAAGCAATTTGATGGTAAGATCAACTTTAATCTTTTGAAGGTGGACATGTACGACGTATTAGTTCAAAAGGGCTTGCATCTTGCCCTCGAAGGAGATAAAAAGAAGCCGTGTGTGGCGATAAAGCCAATTAGCATGGCAAAGAAAAACTGGATGAGATTTGTTTAAAAGCTTTGAGTTTAATCTGACTGTTATTGGCAGACGAAGTCAAATGCAACTTCCTTGAGGAGAAAAGTGCAGCGAGTCTGTGTGTGAGGCTCATAATTGACTATTTGGGATTGTTATTATTGGATCGGATGTACTGGAAGATAATTTTGTTTCGTTTCTCAATGAAGGAAGGTACCTCTTTTCATGATTATATAGTGAAATTCAATAAGGTGTTATCTGAATTAAAGAGAATAAACGCAGATGATCTTAGCAGAAAAAGGATTAAATTTTTAACTTGATATATTTACGGCCAGATTCGGACAAGCATTTGATAACCACCATGCTACACGAAAAATCTGCCAAGGAAAAGCTCCCGGTGGCAGGTGTGATCAAGGACTTGAAGGAGGATGAACTTAGAAAGGAAACTCAAAAAACTTGGACTACTTTTTTGAGTTGCATGGCAGTGGAGGGTACTTCTATTAGAAGAGAAAGTGTGCGTAAAGTTAGGGTATGTTGCCACCATTGTAGAGGAAAAAAGCATTACAAGAGGAATTGTCACAAGTTATTGAATCAAAAGTGTGTCAACATAGTCAGTGCCGCTGAATCAGGTGATAACTTAAACTGTCTTCTTGTTTTAAGTTCTAAAGATATGAATTCAGACTGGTTTCTTGATTCATGTAGTTCTTCTCATGTTTGCTCTGAGAATGAGATGTTTTCTACTTACAAATCTACAACATGTCATTCTATGAGGACGGAGACTAGTGAGAATTATGACATAGTGAGTGAGGGGACGGTTGAGTTGGAGATGTCAGATGAAAAAGGGTTCACATTGGAGAAGGTCATGCATGTTCATTTGTTGAAATGGAACCTAATATCCTTAGGAACTCTGGAAGCACGGGGTTGCAGGTACACAGTGCGGGGTGGAGTTCTATCGGTTTGAGAAGGTCATTGTAAGGTGATGAAGGAAATGAAGGGTGTTCAGCACAACCTCTACAAGCTTTGTGACAGTCGACCGCAACTATCAAACCCCTCTCTGGATGGTCTCGACTTCATTGCAGTCGACCGCTACTTTGAGCAGTCGACTGCACGTGGGCGATAGCTGCAAATGGGCATGTTCCTTGGGGAATTGTTTGAGCCCAAGTTTGTGCTCCAAGTAATATTGTACGGCTCCTATCGTGCGGCTTTCTCTTCAGAGTATATCAGATGGTGAAGGATCAAAGACTACAACCTAGTGTTTTTCTAGATCTATATAAATCATTGTAATGGTCTCCGTGAGAGGTAGTATTTTATATAAGAGTTTTCCATTGTAAACAGCAGAATATCTTCGAGTGAACCTTGAGAGAGGGATAGGTTCTTGATGAGAGTATTATAACTCTTATCTCTTCTCAATTAAATGACATCTCAGTTATTTCTCCCCCGTATTAGTTATTTCTCCCCCGTATTAGGTTCACCGAACCGGGATAAATCTTGTGTGCTTGGTGTGATCTACGTTGCTTGGTTGTTCATTGTGATTGGTTTTCGTCTCTCGCTCTAACCCTCCGTTGCACCAAAATTTCCTAACTCTCTGATTACATGATCCAGTTGAGATTGATGTGGGCTAAACAGTAGTTGAGCCACGACAAGAACTTGTTCATCGAACTGCAGCTCATTTGCTCGGATAGCAGATATAATCTCCCAATTACTACGCAAACAAATGGGCGGGCCAAAGAAGAACTTCACTAATATTTTGAATATAAACATCACTTTTGTTTCCTGTATGTAGGAGGAACTAAGAATGATTGGAAAGAGGGTTGAAGATTCTGTCAAAGTTTAAAAGGGAAAAGTAATGTGAAGGATTTTGAGTTTCATCTTTTCTTTCTCACTTTCTCATGGATACTAACCATGCATCTTCTGAAGTATATTCACGTGAAAAGGAACAAGATATGCAAATTGATAAAAACTTGAAAGTCATTATACAAAGAGAAGCACAGCTAGAAGTAACTTTTTAAGCATTGATCCTTTACAAAGATGAAATTCATTCAGATAACTAAGAATTCACCAAAAAGGGGTAGAATACAGCATATAAACAATTAAGTACAGAAACCTGGTATATGGCTTTGCACCATGATTCGTGAACCATACAATTGTACTGTGAATATGAAAGAAGGTAAACGAATGACCCAAATCCCAAGTGTTAAACCTTATGAAAATTACTCCAAGCTCGGTGCACTCTCAGTTGGATTGGCCTCGAAAACATCAGCAGTTGATGCATCTGGTTCTTCGAGCAGTTCTCGTGATTGCATAGACTCCTTGAATGCAGGAGTTTGCTTGAAATCTGTAGCTCCTTCATTGTATGTAGCAACAGCTATTCCACCAGAAATCAACTGCAAAACCGGTTGGTTTATGTCATTTCAGTGTATCATTAGAAAGTATAATGGAAGTTTGTATTCTATGAAGAAGCACACACACTTCTATTTGGAAGCCTAGTGGTGTCGGCACTAGTTTCAGACCCACATGTCAGACGCAATGCAACCTATTTCTACGCAGTATTCTAAAATTTGTGTTTATCACACTATTGTGTCTCCCCATACTTGTGCATGTTCCTGTAATCTTAGATCATCTGTGCAGTCAACCAATAAATCCAAGGGTCTGATGTAACCATCCCAATCAAAATATAAATGGATTGCGGTTTATATAGGCTACATAGAAAATGTATGTTACCGCCAAGGGTTCATGATGCAAATCAGTGTGCATGTCTGATATTTAAGGTCATTCAACTGACACTACTGCAGCAACATAACGATGTCACTTGTATTCTTATAAACTGGGAGTTCTGGAATACAGTTCTCACTTCTCATAATCAGTAGGAAAACAGATTAGTCGCTGTATGGAAATAACATCTAAGTCTCAATGATATAAGCCAGATACAGAAACAATCTAGGACATAAAAATATACAGTTTTGCCTAACAATTCGTTAGGCAAGTTACAAGAGAAAATATTCATCTTCAGTTGCTCAGCTAGGTTTTTTACTTCATTTAGTCAGCATAAACTACACATCTGTACCTATGGGATTTCCAATTCAATTCTGTGCACAAAAATATCTACTACTACTACTCCCAAGAGCAATCAAAGCCCCTATTTTCTTCAGTATATTTCCTCACTTTCCCGTATTTACCAAAGTGTGAAAAACTAGTCATGAGACAGTACGACAATCTAAAGCTTCAGAAACTTCCCTCAAGAAAAGCGTTAGAAAGTTCTTGCTGGATATTTCTCATGGATCATTGCTCATATTGTTAGATTTAAGTATTAAATCATTCAATTACATTGTCCAATTGTCGCCCCATTTTAACAGAGTGTGCATTAATTGGACACACCACATGACTGCCAAAAAATGGCCTCATCATTAGTCCATCCCCTCTTCGTCACTTGAACACTTCTCACATCCAAATGAGAACATCTATAGACACATACTCCTCCTAAGGTTCTCACAGATATCGTGATCAACAGTCAACCTCATACCATATCACTTTAAATTGGTATAAAGCTTCAAGCTGAAGTTCAATTCACCACAAAAGGTCGATGAGAGCACAACTTATTACGAATCATGAACTTCAATCCCACAACCAAAAGAAACCTGCAAAATCCTTCCTGTACTGAAATCAGGTTGCCTGAATCTAGAGTTGACATAACTCTAGTCATTTCAACTCAAATGATCAATCACTGTCTGAAATTTCGCACCTAGTCCTATATAACAACAACAGTTCGAGATGAAAATGGGACAACCTAACCGCCAGCCAGTCAATCTAAAAAACGGCAAAATCTCATCTTATTAGTTCTCCTATATGCCCCACTATTCTCACCCTAAAATTTTAGTGTGTCCGGTATTGCTTGTCTGGTACTGAAAAGTGTTGCGAGCAAAGTGTTAAGTAGAAGTACTTTGCCCCAAACTCTACATCCTTAAGCGCAATTCGAGGAATGCAACCTGCTTTTAAAAATAAAATAAAATGAAAAAATCTAAGTGCTTTTGTAACTCTGAAAAAATATCTAAAAAAATTCCAGGAAATACTTACCCCAAACAAGATGCCAAAAGCCCACAAATACTGGATGAAAAACCCGAAAGCGTCCCACTGCGGCCCCTCCCAGAAATCTGGCTCCAACCCCTCCTGCTTCGGCATCGGCTCCGTCGAGTACTCCATCATCCCTCCTCCATCAATCTCCACAGCCACCACCCTCTCCTCATAATCGCCCCCATCTTCTCCTTCCTCCTCCTCTTTCACTACACTACTCCCTCCCTTCTTCTCCCCTCTCTTCTCCCTCTTCTCCAACCTCCGTGTCCTCGATGACAGCCCGCCTTGTCTCCTTGCATTTGCCACGTGACTTGTCCTCTTACTAGCAGAGAAGTGAAGGGTCGTTGTAGGAGGGAGGGATGGGGGTGGTTTGGGGAGGGAGAGGTGGTGGTGGGCGGTGAGATTACCGGCCTTGGTGGAGAGTAGTGTGGCCATGGAGTGAGGAGGAAGGAGAAGAGGTGGGGATTTTATGGAGGGGTATGAAATGTTTGATACGGTAAAGAGAAGAAGAAGAAGATAAAAGGGGTTGGGATTACCTTTTTAGACTGAGAGGGAGATGTATTGTGGAGTCCTTACCGTTACGGTAGGACCGACTGTAATATGTTATGAAGACAGTTATGTTATGGACATGTACATACATGTGTAAGATTCTATAATATTGTAGAACTAGGTTTGCCGGTTAACACGTTCCTACGGCACATCTTCGGAATGGTACACCTTGCTTGATCATATAAAATAGTTTTGGAGGTCCAGCAAATTAATTGAAGTAACAAACATAGAGCAAAAAACATATTATATGATTTTTTTAGAATTATTTTAAAAGTTTTTAAATTTTAAATTTTTTTAGTTTTTAAATTTTTTATTTTTTTAAAATTTTAAAAATTTTTATTTTCTTAATTTTTTGAATAGAAGAGGGAGGGAGAGAGAGAAGGAGAAAAAAAAAATAAATAAATATAGGAGTTGTTTTAGGTGGAGGATTTGAATTTGAGTTTTGGAGGGAAACTTTTGGGGGAAAAATATGTTTTGTGAGATTAGATCTGGACCTTTGATTTTTGAGGGACTGAAGAAGAGCCAGCTTTCTTTGTGTTTTATTATATAGATTTTTTTATTTCTTGGCCTACATTTTTTATGAACTATGGCTCCGCCCGAATTTTTTGCATTACTAAGCAACTTTTTGAAACTATTTGTAAAAGTAGGCCACTTTACAAACTATTCACATATTTGAGCTAGTTGTTGCAACTTTAGTTGCGACGTCTATTCTCATTAGCGGTATCTTCTTTTCAAATATCGCTAATGGGAATAGCGGTCACTCGAATAAAAAATTTTGGAACTTTGTTTATTGTCGCTATTCCCGTTAGCGACCACAACATATGTGTAGTCGTTAATGGGAATAGCGACCTTATTTGAATAATACTGAGACAGTTAATGAATTCCAGAGAGTTACTGCTCTGTAGAAAGAAAAAAAAAAACTCTTGAACTAAGGTCGCTAGTGGGAATAGTTACCTCAGTATATTGTGGTCGTTATTCCCACTAGCGACCGCAAGTGGACCCGACCACTAATAAAGTGGCGGGCTCTCTCTCTCTCTACACACATCATTTTATTTCATCTTCTTCGTCTTCTTCTTCTTCTTCTTCTTCATCATCATCTACTTCTTCTTCTTCTTCTTCTCCAACTCCAACTCCGAAACTCAAAAACCATCAAAAACCCTAGCATTCACCTCAACATCTCCATCATCCTCCGAATCCGAAATTCTAAAACCTTACTTCCTCCACCTCTTCACATCCTTTCTATCTCGCTGCTGCTGCCGGCACCCTCCAACCAAATTGGGTCATCATATCAGGTATCCCCTACTCTACCTTCTTTATCCTTTATAACATTTGAGTTTGTTTCATGGCGAGATTATTGATAACCGAGGATTACAATTGATTTATCGAGGGTTACATTTGTGAATGTTCGATATAAATTGAATGTCTGTTAGAGGAAATCATAAATATCCAAGATATTAAAATTGCATTATTGCTTGACTGAATTTGCATTAATCAAAATAGCTAAGGTGTTGTGAACGATTGATTCATAAGAATTCGCACAGTTTTCCTACTTCATATTTGGTTGCTAAATTTTAGTGTAATTAAGTTATGTGTGTGAATGGATAATGAACCGCGGATTCATCCCTTATGTATATGTATGGACTATAAAATTCTTATTTGGATGAATTATGAGGGATAAATACTTCGAAACCCAAAGCTAGGAGCTTGTTATAGAGTTGTTGAACCGAAATAGTTTGGACCCATCGTAATATCACAAAGCAAGAACTAGTAAAGAATATCTATGAATTAACTAACTGGGATAAATGTGAATGGAGTATTAATCATATCTCAGTATGCAGCTGGAAAAGGCGAAGGACAATATTTCATAGCGGTGCCTATTGATGATGATGACACTCGTTTTACCACGATTGCAAGATCACTTGATCTGAACTCTAGTTGAACAGCACTGGAGTCATATATAGAGAAAATCAAGATTTCTAACGGTCGGCCACATGTTATCGTGAGTCAAGCTCCGTACGTGAAGTGTCGGCCCGTGAGATGAGTCACAATCATCCTCTTTAATTGCATGCAAGATTTTTGCCTCCACATGAAAATATATTCACAATTCCAACACGAAAAAATCCCATGGAATATGAGTCGGCACACACTTCTAGTTTGATACGCACTCGTGTTGATAATGAAAACATTATTCAATCATTCGATCATTCTATTGTTAACAATGAGTTATTAGAAGATGAACAAGATGAAGAAGAGGTGGAAGATGTAGAAAATAATGAAGATGAAGAAGAAGTGCATCTAGATGATAATGTTAATGATGTTGAGGACTTGCAACATGATGTCCAACGGACAACCCCTCTGACTCAACTCCCGAGTGCAAATGTACCTGAGTTTGAATCGGTTGAATAGGTTAACAATGTGATGGTATATCACTATGGTAAAGAGTCATGTGGCTCATCCAACCCACGTGAAATGTATAGTGGGCAAAAGTTTTCAACCAAAGATGATGTGCAACATGCGATCAAGATGTTTTCCATTAAGGAACATCAAGAATTCGTCAGAGTGATGTCGAACAAAACCGTATATTCCATAAAATGAAAAATGGTACCAAAGTTCCATACAAATGAGGAGCAGCCAGCAAATCCCGATGTGGTAGACACAGATTGTTTGTGCAGATTTCGTGCAATCATTCCAAAAAGGCAGACAAATTTTACAGTGAAGAAATTGAGAGGGCTACATACATGTCTAAATCCCACATTGAATCAAAACCACAGGAAATTTGATTATAAGTTGGTTTCAAATTTGATTTTGAATGTTGTGAAGGCACAATTAGGATTAACACCGAAGGCAATTATCGAGATAGTGTTGCTTAAATACAATTAAAAGATTTCTTGCCATAAGGCTTGGCAAGCAAAACAGAGAACTATTGAGAGGTTGTTCGAAGGGTTTGAGGAAGCTTATACAAAGTTGCCTGCTCTTTTATCGGCGCTAAAAGCATCAAATTCCGACACTTATGTCCACTGGGATAAAGTTCCATCCGGTCCCGGAGAAAAAATATTCAAGAGAGTATTTTGGGCATTTACGGTTTCGATTGAAATATTTAATTCTTGCAGACAGATTATTAGTATTGATGGAACTCATTTGTATGAAAAATACAATGGTTGATTATTGATAGTCATTTCACCCGACGTAAATGATCGGCTATTTCCAATAGCAACTTTAGTTTTGGAGGATTTCTTCGCAAACCTAACAGAGAGCTAACAAAGAGTAAGGAGAGATCATAAACCACTAAGGTCACTATTGGGAATAGTGATCTCAGTATACTGATGTCGCTATTCCCACTAGCAACCTCAATTATGTGAATTTTTTGCAAATCCAACAGAGAGCAAAAAGAAATACCCATAACTAGCGAACTCAATATACTGTGGTTATTATTCTCAATAGTGACCTAAGTTTGGGAGGATTTCATCGCAAATCTAACAGAGAGCTAGTCAAAAACCTACACAATTGTCAAAAAATCACACAGCTAACAGAGAGCAATGAGAATTCATCCCAACTGAGGACGCTGGTGGGAATAGCAACTTCATTTCAACTGAGGTTGCTATTCCCACCATCGACCTCAGTTGAAAGCTTTGATATAGGGAAAATAAATATCAAAGCTTCCTTATTTACAAGTCAAATTTCATATTCGAGAATCCACATAATCAATCAACATCACAAAATATCACAAAATAACAAAATATCACAACTTTAACTATCCATTTCAAATATTTCAAATATCAACATCTCAACATCTCATCATCTAACCTTCTTCAAATCTCCATTTCAACCATAAAATCACAAATTTTAACACCAACTACTTCAAATATCCATATACAACATCACAAATTAATACCACAAATATCACAATATCACACATTTACAATCACAATATCAAAATATATCACAACCATCACAAAATAATAATAATATCACAACATTCTTAAAATATCACAAACATTCAATAACAAAATAACAAAAACTATGTCACCCATCTACAAAATAAAGAAATATCACAAAAATCTACCATCATATGGATGTACAACATCTCAAAATCTACAAATCTACCACAGGGTGTATATGTCGGGCTTGCTCCTCTTCAGAAACCTGTGTAACTTGTAAAATGGTCGTATCGTCGGAAAATTCTTCAATTTTATTAACTCCGGCCTCTTCCCGTGCTCCATCCTCTTATTGTCCATGCACCTCTTCTTGTTGCTCCTCTTCCAATTGCTCTTCTTCTTGTGCATGCTCTTCGCGTTCTTGCTCAACTCAATGTGCACGCCGCGCTGGACGCCGAGCCACCTTCTTACGTCAATGTGCTCCCTCACCCACCTCCTCAATTTGCAAACGGCACGGTGCGAGAATTTTCCATGCGAGATCCTTGGCAATTTGAGCCACATTACTATCACCCATGCTTGGTCATTCTGCATAAAGTAGAACATATCATATGCACAAGTTAGAAGGATTCAAATGTCGCGATAAATATTATAACAAATGTTTGAAAAAGACAAATAAAGGATAGAATTTCATGCAATTCTTCGAGTGGATCCCGCCTTTGGTTGATAAATGGGTTGCGAAGAGGAATTGGCGAGAGAAAGTTCCAACTCTCTACTCAAAACCGGTACCTGAACCCCAGGAGGCACAGATGTACGAGAAGATATATACAACCATGTAATCCTCTGGTACCATGACATGTATAGGGCATGGAGTGATCCATCGTACGGAGGAAAACCTGCAAAAACAATGTCGTATCTCCGCTCATTCCAAGTGTTGACATGAACATGGTGATGTAAAGTCCAATTATGACCGGGCACACGACCAACCCATTTGAACTTGTGCATGAGAGTGTCATATGATCGTGGCGCAAGGATGGCCTACTAGAGTCCGAACTATCGAAGCACTCGGACCGGGTATGTAGCGCCCCGAATTTCTAATAAATAAAATTAGAAATACATGGCACAACTTTCAGAAATCAACTTCAATGTAATCATAAACATAGCAACCAAATACAGGAAAATTTAAAACATTTTATTACATCAATTGTTTACAAAACACAGCGAAAAATTAAACACATTGAATTACAATTTCTTTTTTTTACAACACATTCTTGTACAATTTGTCTAAGCCATATTATCATTCTACCGCATGCATCTAATCCCAAGCTAATGGTACCTACCTGTAAAAATATGAGGCTAGAGATAACCCTAACCCCTAAAACTATAGGGTCAGCCATAACGGTATGAGTGATATCAAAAGAAATACAATGTAAATAAAATATGAAGAATAAAGTTATGAACAACACATACCAACAGTAATAACGAATGGAAAATGAAATAACAATAGATAAAACATGAAAACATCAAGTGAAACTAAGCTAAGTGTCAAGTGTAGAAAAACAAAAAACAAACATGCATAAAACCAAGTCAAGAAAATATAAATGCAATATGATGACTCTCTAATGCATACTTGTTGAATCTATGCTCCCCACTCCACATAGATCTGGTGCAAGCACTTAACGTTCTCCACTTAATATGGTTAAATCCTTCGTTATGCAACTAATCCTACTACGATGACTACTACGAGATTTAGATAAGCTGTGACCATGTCCCGATAATTCCGGAGGTCAATCTCTATCCACAGATAATTCCGGAGACTATTTCACTCACACCTGGGAATCTTCAAGAATACCCCACACTGCAAGCTATGCCGCCTCATCACACAAATACCCCATGAGTGTCGCCTCAACCCTGATAATTCCGAAGATCAATCCCACACCGTAGGTAATTCCAGAGACTATTTCACTCACCCCTTGATAATTCCGGAGATTATCTTACTTCGCAGGCCATACTGAGGTCCATACCCAATGTTTGCACTCATTTCATCATATCACCATCTAGCTCATGTCCTTATCTTATTAAGTTAATTAATTAATTATGAATCTCCTAGAGTTGGTGTACTCTACTGGACTTAACTCAACTGATTAACAACAAAATCACAACTGGGCAAACCACAAAATCTCAACTGTTGGTGTACTAGCATCCCACATACCCTCTAGAGACTCACAACTCAACCATCAATACAAAATCTTTCATAAAACTCTCAATTCCATTATCAATACTCTCATATTAAGAAAACTTCATAAAATCAACGAATCCAAATTCATTTAAATACACTCACAAATTCCAGAACTGAAATAAAGTATTAAATCTATTAAATAATTGAAAATCATATTTTGAAGTCGTATAATATCACAAAACATCAATTCCTTCGAAAACTGTATATAGTTCATTTAATAAAGCCATAAGAATACAATTTAACTTCTGTTATAATAAAAATACAACCCACTGTAAAATACTGTAATCTGTAGTAAAAACATCATCTAAAATAGTATTAATAATCCATAATATCGAAGAAATAATCGTTCAAGAAATCAGCAAGAAAACTCAACAATTTATCAAAACAGCAGGTGACAGTTGACTGTCGGAAACAGTTCAAAAAGATAATAGTCGACAGCACAAGCTCAGAAAATCCAATCTTTCAAATGTCGGTCGACCGCACATTTTAGTTCAAAATGGGACTGGTCAACCGTTAGCTGCTACTCGACTAATTTCAAAATTGTGCACTTTTTCGACTGATACATGATTATAAATTTTAAAAGCTCAAAATCTAAAATTGTAAAACCCTGAGATGATCAAATACAACTTGTCTAATATACTAGAGTTACAAAACAAATTAAAATCTCATCAAATTCATAAAACATCAAATTTTCATCTAATTTCTTCAAAAATAGTAAAACATGTATATGGGTGTATTTGCATCAATTAGAAGCATCAAAATCACTGTGTATAAGTGGTATATTGTTCTAATCGATCTCAATATAAAAGAAACTCAAGATTCGATCGAAATTTCATAAAGAACATCAAAAATCAATTTTGGCAATTCTTCAAACAGAAACATAGGAATATACGTGTATTTATTTATATAGATCAGTAGACTCAACAAGAATCAGGGTATATGAATGTTATATTAACCAAATTTAATCTCAGTATCATATAGAATCAAAACCCAATCGAAAAGCTTCACAAAACACCAAAATCAATTTTCGGTCTGCCTCCATCAAACCCGAAATATCAACCCCCTTTTTCTGTTTCTAAACTTGTTCTTTTTTATTCAAAAACCCTTCTTTCAATTCATTAAACACACATACAACTACTTACAATAGTTTACCCATGAATACGTACAATTATAACAATCATTCATTAAGTTTTTACTCATCCGAACGCATCGAAACAGTTAATGAGTATGCATTCACAGTAAAGAACTCGATTATCCACTAAATGCAATACTCAACATACAACTCAGTAGGTGTAATCAAAATAGTAAGATTATGAAGGGAAACAACCTATCCATGAATTCTATTAGGTTCTTAATAATCTCAAGTCATCTATTTAGGGTTTCTATATATTCATAACTTTCATAAAAAATCCACTTTTAATTATCCATCCATCAAAATATTCAATATATCATCATATGATCCTATAACATGCTTTCTAAAAGACAAATCATCACATACCACATACATAGAACAACAGTAAAACAATCATATATCACTCACCTCATTGAAGAATCAACTGAATTAATAAAAATAAGAAAAGTCCTTTTGCAAAAAATCCAAGATCATCGCTGTGAAACTCCAAGAAATTAATAGTAAAAATATATTTTGTTTTTTGCAGAGGAGGGGACGGCTATAGTGGCTCTTTTATAGGCCGAAATCTAGAGTTTTTAGGATTTTACAAGTTTATGGAAACATCTCTTAACAAATTATTCCTTTACATATATAGACCTTTCTTTAATAAAGTAGTTAAATAAGTTGAATAAATTAAAATAAAACCAAATCCCTTTACTACTAAGTTATCCAGCCATCAAGTATATCCCAGAAATTAAAAAAAATTGGATTTGTACCCAAAGTGGTAATTTTGCACAAAAGCCCCTCTCTTCGTAATATTTGCAAATATGTCATAAAATATTCGTAAAAATCCAGAAAATTCAAAAATAATACCTACTAATAAATATTAGGTTTTCCAAATAAAATTTTTGACTTTTACTTTCCAAGAAAAAATTTTGCACAAGATCCAACCTAAATTTCATATTTGCAAAAATACCATATTTGTTTAAATCTTTTTCAAAACAAATCTAAATAAATTTTAAATAAATATAATCTTTAATACTGATCTTGGCCAGCCCAAAAAGCAGCAAAAACGAATTTTCATTATTTGTTTGAGATCCAATCTGCATTTTACATAAAAGGCCATCTCTTTCAAAGTATTTATAAAAAGTTTCTTTATTCAGAAAAATCCCAAAATTTTGTATATACTCAATTATAAATAGGAGAATCTATCCAGAAATTTAAAAGTGGAGATTTGCACCCAAAAAATATTTGCACATGTTTTGCACGTGTAAAATTGACAAAGTCATAAAATAGTCAAATTAATTTAAAAAGTCTGAAAAATTAAAATATCATAAATAAATGAGGAAAATCAATCATTAACCATAAAATTTTAAGAATTCAAATTTTTCTAACTTTGCACGTGTGTTGCACGTGCAAATTAGCAATTTCAAGAAAATAGTCAAAATAGTCAACTTTACCAATATAATATTATTTAATAAATCATTTTATTTTGCGGAGTGTTACATCACTCCCCCTTAAGATAGTTCTGTCCTTAGAACTACTCTAAGCAAAAGAAAACAAAATACAAAACTTACTAGACAGTTTCGAAAATTTACTCTATCATTATTTTTATAGTTGGATTTAATTACTAAGCAAAATAAAAATAACATATTATTATAGCTCAAAGAGTAAAAGGTGGGAACTGACATGGCAAAAGTATAAGAAATCTAATTAAATACACAATTAATTCCCCATACGTAGGAAATAGCACGACTATTCTTATAGAATAAGAAGTCAAAAGGAAAGAGATAAAACACAAATATAAAAAGGTTGATAACCATACAAACAACGAATGAACACATACTTAAAGATTATATAAAAAATAGTTTTAGAAAAATAACCAGTCAAGATACATAGAAATTACGAACAAATTTAGCTAAGTAAGGAAAATATTAATAACAATGAATGCACAAGACAATGAATGATGAGTATATTAGTGAATGTTAACATTATAATCAATACTCTAAAAGCACATTAAAGGGTAACGAGCAAAATAGACCAAAATATATATACAAGAAGACTTAAAAGAAGTTCATTGAATATTATAAAAATATGCTTCAAATCATTAATTAGGACGTGGAAACAAAAGTAATTGAGAAATCTAAAAGGTTGTGAATTGAAAAACGGTAGCAATAATTACAAAGAACGAAAGCTTAGACCATAGTTGATGTACTCAATCTTAACATAAATGTAAAAATTTTGTAAACACAAAATAGAGTAAAATCAACTATACTAGTTCAAATTACGTGGAAACATAAAGTGTAATTTGTATAAACAAAATTCATAAAAAACAAACTTCTTTACCATTAGTTTCATTATATAAGTAAAAAGTCTTGAAATATCAATTAGCAAATAGGTAAAAATCTCTTCTTCTTCTTCTTCTTCTTCTTCTTCTTCTTTTTCTTCTTCTTCTTTTGTGGGTTCGCCTCATTGATGTTTGGCTGCAGACTTGTCTCCTTAACATCAAGTTGCAGATTTTCCTTCACGACGTCAGGTTGCAGGTTGCCGCCTGGATATTCGGTTGCACAGTTTGCCTCCCCGACATCCAGTTGCAATTTACCTCCATTGATGTCTAGTTGTATATTTGCCATCTCGACATTAGGTTGCACCGAAATAGTGAAATGGAAGATGTAAGCTTCCATATGCACAGGAATATTGGACATTTAATTTAAGTATGATGTTATGTTTTGAAATTCGTGATATAAAAATAGTAGCAAAAGTAAGAAATGGAGTTGCGATGGAATATTAAAATAGATGTATAGATTATAATTATCAAACAAAATAGTACAAATTAGTGGTAGTGAATATGATTATAAGCATAAATGCAAATCTGAATGAGAAAATAAATATACAGTGTAGTGAATTTACACAATAAATATATCATAAAATATACAGTAATGTAGGAATTAAATAAGTGTAAATTGATATGCATAGCAAGTATGTTGAAATATATGGTACATATTTAGTAGGAAGTACATGTAGAAATCAAGAATGTAATGAAAATAAAAATTAAGTAAAATATAAGTATTGGGTGCATATAGTACATTGGAGAAGTATAAAGCAACAAAATTAATAAGTAGCTATAAATGGTGAAAAGTAAACATAACAAAAGTTGTAAACAGTAAGTAATAATAAAGGTATTGAATATAAGGTGCAAAAACATAATTAATAATAAAAATTTAAATGTGCAGAGATATATCATATTTATATAAGTAAAATATTACAATTAAGTTTAAATGCTCCGAAATAAATAAGACAATACAAAATAATGGAAAATGTAGTATCAAAAAATCCAAGTATATATAAAATGAAAGTAAATATGCAATGCCAAATTTTATAATACAGTAAAAACAATAACAAAGGAAAATAGGAGTTGCGATAATAACTTAGCACGTAATAATTCAAAATTTAATGTAATATGTAAAAGTAATAGCAAAATATATGAGTAACGTAAAAGCGCATGAAAATAAGAAGGATAAAAACGTCAAGAAAAAAAATGAGTAAGAGTTGCAAAATAAAAATGGGCTTGTGAAATGCTAAAGAATGCACTATTGAATTACAGCAAAAGTTGCAAAATAATAATTTGGACAAAAAAATAAAAGGTAAGAACCAATAATAAAGTCATAGAAATAATTTTAAAAGAAAAACAGGACTATTAGTGAAAGCTTAATGTTTGTACTAATGAAAAGAAATAATATAAACTCGGTTGGAGATTTAGAAACTAAAATAAATTAAATCAATCACTGACAATAAAAGAAACCGAATAAAAGTATAAATAAGTTAATTACACAAAAAATTATCTAGTAAGCAAACAAATGCATGTAAAACAGTAAAAGTGATAGGATAAAAGAGTGAGAACTACAAAACTAAGGAACATTTAAAAAAATACGAGAGGATAAATAACTAAAAGAATGTAGCGGAAGATAATTAAATTTAATAACTGAAAAAAAATACTGGGTAAAATCATAGAATCCAAAAATTATACACAATGAGTAAAATAGGAAAAGATATAGTGAATATTAGTAAGTAAGATAGAAAATATACAAGTTGAGGGGGTAATACATTACATAATAAATTATCAAATACATAAAGCGGACAAAAGTGGTCAAAAAAGCTAGTGAGAAAAGTATATGCTTTATGAAAAAATAACCAATACACTTGCAATAAAGAAACTTTATTCAAGTCTAAGCATATAAACAGTCTAAATCTCACTACAGTTCTTCATGATCAAACAATCAAGTTACACACATCAGATGTCCACCAAGGTACTCACACTTCTAATGTCCACTTAGGTATTCATATATTTAATGTCCACTTGTGTACTCACACATCTAATGTCCGCCTAGGTTCTCACACATCAAATGTCCATTTATGTTTATTCCCCATACCATGATTAAAATGACTAATTGAAGCATGCTCTGATACCAACTTCTGTAGCGCCCCAAATTTTCAATAAATAAAATTAGAAATATGTGGCACAATTTTCAAAATCAACTTCATTGTAATCATAAACATAGCAACCAAATACAGGAAAATTTAAAATATTTTATTGCAGCAATTGTTTACAAAGTACAATGGAAAATTAAACACATTGAATTATAATTTCTTTCTTTTACAACACATTCTTTTAAAATTTGTCAAAGTCATATTATCATTCTACCGCATGCATCTAATCCCAAGCTAATGGTGCCTACCTGTAAAACATGAGGCTAGAGATAACCCTAACCCCCAAAACTACAAGGGTCAGCCATAACGGTATGAGTGACATCAAAAGAAATACAATGTAAATAAAACATGAAGAATAAAGTTATGAACAACACATACCAACAGTAATAACGAATGTAAAATAAAAAAATAAAAGATAAAACATGAAAACATCAAGTGAAACTAAGCTAAGTGTCAAGTGTAGGAAAACAGAAAACAAACATGCATAAAACCAAGTCAAGAAAACATAAATGCAATATGATGACTCTCTAATGCATACTTGTCGAATCTATGCCCCCCACTCTACATAGATCTGGTGCAAGACCTTAACGTTCTCCACTTAATAGGGTTAAATCTCTCATTATGCAACTAATCCTACTACGATGACTACTACGAGATTTAGATAAGCTGTGAGTATCTAGCCTATGCCCTGATAATTCCGGAGGTCAATCTCTATCCACAGATAATTCCGGAGACTATTTCACTCACACCTGGGAATCTTCGAGAATACCCCACACCGTAAGCTATGGTGCCTCATCACACGAATACCCCATGAGTGTCACCTCGATCCCGATAATTCTGGAGATCAATTCCACACTGCAGGTAATTTCGGAGACTATTTCACTCACACTTTGATAATTTCGGGGATTATCTCACACTGCAGGCCATACTGAGGTCCATAACCTATGTTTGCACTCATTTCATCATATCACAATCTAGTGTCTATCTTTATCTTATTAAGTTAATTAATTAATTATGAATTTCTTTGTAGCGCCCCGAATTTTCAATATGATATCTCAGAAATACGTGGCACAATTTTCAGCATCAACCTCAATTGTAATAGTAAACATAGCCAAAACATAAGTAATTTTTCAACTTTTATTACATTAACTCTTTACAAAAACACATCGGAAAAACAAACACCTTGAATTACAATCTTTTCTTTTACAACACATTCTTTTACAATTAACATAAGCCATAACATCATTCTATCTCATACATCCAAATCCCAAGCTATAGGCCCCCTACCTGTAAAACATGAGGCTAGAGATAATCTTAACCCCCAAAACTACAGGGGTCAGCCATAACGGTGTGAGTGACATCAAAAGTAAACAACATAAATAAAACAAAGACATAGAATCATAAACATGTATTAACAGCAAGAATAAATGAGATAAGAAATAACAATAAATAAACATGAAAACATCAAGTGAGACTAGACTAAGTGTCGAGTGTAGGAAAAACAGAAAACAATATGCATAAAACCAAGTCAAGAAAACACAGATGTTATATGATGACTCTCTAATGCATACTTGTTGGATTTCGTACATCCCACAATACATAGGTCCGGTGCAAGCCCTTATCTTTCTCCACTTTATAGGGTTAAATCCCTCATTATGCAACTAATTCTACTACAGTGATGAAAACAAGATCTAGAATACTCCGTAAATAGGCATCACAACCTTCGACGCGCAAGCATCATGTAAGAATAGCTAAAAAATCGGAGAATCACCTTCCTACCGTGTACCCCACGAATAGGCTTGCGAGGCCCTCGACATGCAGAAACACCAAGTACATCCCGTGAATAGGCCCGCCGACCTTCAGCACGCAAATGCACCCTGCATGCTCCATGAATAGGCCTGCAGACCCTCGACACGGGAACATACAAATGTCCTCTCGAGACAGAACAACACACAAGTCCTGGAACGCATCTGTTGTACCTAAACCAAGAGCATATACTTACGTTTTCCAAGTTCCATCACATCTCCACTAGTGTCTATCCTTAAGTTGATTATTATTAAAACACAAAAATCTCTCCTCCCTAGAGTTAGTGTATCCTGCCGGACTTAATTCCACACAAAAAACCCCAATGACCTCAACTGGTCAAAATCCACAAAATCTCATCTATCGGTTCACAGGACTCTCACTTAACTCCTAGAGATTCATAACTCAACCATCAATACCAAATCTTTCAATAAAACTCACAATTCCATCATCAAAACGTTTATATAAAGGAAACTTCTTAAATCAACAAAAAAATCCAATCTCATTTAATGTGCTCATAAAATTCCAGAATTTAAATAAAATATTAAATTCATTAAATAACTAGAAGTCATATTTTTGAAATCACAGAATACCACAAAATATCAATTACTTTAAAGAAAACATATATATAAGGTTATAGAAATACAAGTTTGAACAAAATGCAACCCTTTGTAAAATACTATAATCCGTAGCAAAACATCATTTAACACAGTAGATTAATAATCCATAATCAAAGAAATAATCATTTAAATAAATATCAGAAAACTCAAGAAATCCATCAGTCAGAACAATGACATTCGACTGTCACAAATGGTCGGTCGACTGTCCTGCGAAAATCTGAAAACTCGAGAAAACCCATCAACAGTGACAGTCGAATGTTGAGAATAACCAGCCTACTGTCCTGAGAAAATTCAAAAACTCAATAAAACTCACCAGCCAGGACAGTGACAGTCGACTGTCGAGAATAACCAGTCGACTGTCTATCCCTACAGATTGCAGTTTTGAAAGTTGTGCCTGTTTTACTGATACATTGATTTACTTTATAAAGACGTAAATTTGTAAAAACTAAATTCCTGAGATAGTTGGATATAACTTTTATAACATATAGGAGTTTATAGAACAAATCAAAACCATATCAAATCCATAAAAGAGCGAATTTCATCGAAATCTTTAAAACAGTGGATATAGATACATATATGTGTATATGTGTGTGTTTTGTAATAGTTAAAGCATCAAGTCTCATCAATTAAAAGTAGTAAAGGTTTCAAATCAACTCAGAATCAAAAAAATTGAAATCCAATTAAAACTTCATCAAAAAAACTCACAAAATCTTCAAAAACAGTTCATATGAATGTGAATTTGTGAATGTGTGTACCTGTGCATGTTTGTATTAGCAAAAGCATTAAAGAACTTATTGTGTGTGTGTGTGTGTGTGTGTGTGTGTGTGTGTGTGTGTGTGTGTGTGTGTATATAGGCTTTTTCGGTTGCAAACGGGTCTGTGTGCACAGACCAGTGCGAACTTTAATCTGGGCCATTGGATCTTTGATCCAAAAAGATCCAACGGCCCATATATTTTTTTATAATATTTTGCCTTAACCCGCCGTTTCCAACGACGGGTTAAGGCAAAATTTTATTAAAAAATATTGCCTTAATCCGTCGTTAACAAGCACGGGTTAAGACAAAGATATAATCTCATAACTGTATACAATTCGTCTTCCTCGTTGACTTTTTCCCGAAGCTGAACTTTCGTTCTTGGATGAACCCAAACCCAATATCTCCGAAATTGTGATGTTCTCACTCCGGCAACTCCTCTCTCACTTCTCTCCTCTATCATTCAGGTAATTCTCTCTCTCTCTCTCTCTCTCTCTCTCTCTCTCTCTCTCTCTCTCTCTCTCTCTCTTCCGTCTGTTGATCCTCAAACCGTAGTTCTCCTCCTCCGTTCGCACCTCCACCTCAGTCCGCTCCTCATCCTCTTCGATCCCCATATAATCTATCTCTCCCAATCTCTACTCCAAACTTTCAAACCCAACTCTTTCATCCCAAAAACGAAACCCTAGTTCGCAGCTTGACCTATATTGGCGAAATTCAGATTTATATTGTAAGGCAATGATTAAATCTCTATCTTAGTAATTGTAATTTTGTTGATTTTTAAAATATTTTTGTTGCTTTCAACGATTTTACCGTATATTAAAATTGCCTAAAAAATTTGTAGATGTAGAAATTTGTAAGTAGTATTTTGATGAATTTACACGGTGCAATAGTTGTTGATCGGTTGACGATACCGTAGATTGAGTTGTATTTATAATCATGTCGAACATATTAAATTACTTAGAATAATGTTAGTGCGGTTAGATTAGAAAAACCTGCAAACGACATCCAAAAAATACGAAACTTTGCGAATAGAATGGTCTCACGTAGCACAAGCAACCAGAACTTGTAGAAGTCAGTTTTGACCACGGTTAGAGAGATACGGCCGTGTATCGCTTTCGGTTGAAAAAAATCCAAATAAAGTAATACACGGCCGTATCTCTCGAACCGTTAGTCGAAACTCACTTGTACAAGTTGGGGTGGCTTGCACTACGTGAATTCAAGCAAGATACAAAGTTTTATAAATTTCGGATGCTGTTTGTGGGGTTTTGTCACGTTCCTCGCATTAGAAGTTAATGACTTAGAATTTTTTAAGTGCGGTTAGATTAGAAAATCCTGCAAACGACATCCAAAAAATACGAAACTTTGCGAGTAGGATGGTCTCACATAGCCCAAGCAACCCAAACTTGTAGAAGTCACTTTCGACTAACGGTTAGAGAGATACGGCCGTGTATTGCTTTCGGTTGGAAAAAAACCTAAATAAAGTGATACACGACCGTATCTCTCGAACCGTTAGTCAAAACTCACTTGTACAAGTTGGGATGGCTTGCCCTACATGAATTCAAGCAAGATGCAAAGTTTATAAATTTTGGATGCCTTTTGTGCGGTTTTCTCACGTTCCTCGCATTAGAAGTTAGTGACTCAGAATTTTTTCTGTGCGGTTAGATTAGAAAACCCTACAAACGACATCCAAAAAATACGAAACTTTGCAAGTAGGATGGTGTCACGTAGCACAAGCAATCCGAACTTGTAGAAGCCAGTTTCGACTTACGGTTAGAAAGATACGGCCGTGTATCACTTTTGATTGAAAAAAAACCCAAATAAAGTGATACACGGCCGTATCTCTCGAACCGTTAGTCGAAACTCACTTGTACAAGTTGGGGTGGCTTGCGCTACGTAAATTCAAGCAAGGTACAAAGTTTTATAAATTTTTGATGCTGTTTGTGTGGTTTTGTCACGTTCCTCGCATTAGAAGTTAGTAACTTAGAATTTTTTTAGTGCGGTTAGATTAGAAAACCTTGCAAACGATATCCAAAAAATACGAAACTTTGCGAGTAGGATGGTCTCACGTAGCACAAGCAACCCAAACTTGTAGAACTCAATTTTGACTTACGGTTAGATAGATAGGGCCGTGTATCACTTTCGGTTGAAAAAAAATCCAAATAAAGTGATACACAACCGTATGTCTCGAACCGTTAGTCGAAACTCACTTGTACAAGTTGGGGTGGCTCGCGCTACGTGTATTCAAGCAAGGTGCAACGTTTTATAAATTTTGGATGCCGTTTGTGTGGTTCTCTCACGTTCCTCGTATTAGAAGTTAATGACTTAGAACGCGTTTAGTACGGTTATACTAGAAAACCCTTCAAACGACCTTCAAAAAATATGAAATTTTGCGACTGGGATGGTCTCACGTAGCTCAAGCAACCACAATTTGTAGAAGTGAGTTTCTACTAACGGTCCGAGAGATACAGTCATGTGTCGCTTTTGGTTATAAAAACACCAAATACAGCGGTACACGACCGTATCTCGCATACCGTGAGTCAAAAATCACTTCTGCAAGTTACGGTGGCTTGTGCTATGTGAATTAAAGTAAGTTGCAAAGTTTTATAAATTGTAGATGTCGTTTGTACGGTTTTCTCACGTTTCTATAATAATATGTAAATAAAGTTCGAAAATTTTCATCACATTCCGTAACGGGTTTAGTAGCCCTAATTGTTCTCCTTTTCATTTTCTTAGGTATGGACAGTTTTGAAGGAAGTTCTGTTGCCGGAGAGAAATTTGTTCGTGCACAATAAATTGGCGAGTTTCTTCCTCATGTTGACGAGCACCTAAAACCAAAGATTGGTATGACATTTCCCACTCTAGAGGAATCGAAAAAAATTTATTCATCGTACTGTAAATGTGCTGGATTCTCTATGCGTAGGGGTGGAAATAAATACAAGGAAAACGATGTAGTGGATAAATCATATGTATGTAATAAAGTCGGGAAGTCACCGAATAATCAGAATGAAGCTAGACGATGAACAACTTCTAGAACAGGTTGCAAAGCTTTCGTTCGTGTCAAACTAAACCCACAAAGTAATTCATGAATTATTTATTCATTTAATGAACCACACAATCACGAATTTACTTCACCCGGTAGACGTCACTTGCTAACTCGAAACTGTGAATTGACAAATACAGATAAAAAAGTAATTGGTCAACTTACCGAAACTAATGTCACTGTATGCAAACAAATGCTATTCTTCGAAGGTGCAAGTGGGGGTAATGAGAAAATTGGTTTCACTGAAACCGATGTCAGAAATCTCAGGAGAGACGAGATGGAAGGTTTAAAAGGACACGACGGGCAAATGCTACGTGAGTTCTTTGAATCCAAAAAGGAGACCGATCCTTTATTTTTTTATGATTACCAATGTGATCTCGAAGGGCGATTGTCCCATTGTGTCTAGGTGGATGGTATCGCTAGAAAGAATTATGAAGTATTTGGGGATGTTGTTTGCTTTGATGCTACCCACAACACAAACCGATACGGGATGTTGTTTGTACCATTTGTTGGATTCAACCATCATTGGCAATCAGTATTCCTAGGTTGTGGGTTCATCCCAAATAAGAAGGCATCCTCATTTGAGTGGTTCTTTGAAAAGTGACGAGGAGCAATAACTCACGATCTGATGAACATCGTGACAGATGAGGATCGTAGAATAAGTGCTGCAGTTAAGAAAGTTTTCTCGATCACGTCACATAGATATTGTATTTGGCATATTTTGGATAAGTTACCGCATGAAGTGCGTATGCCGAATAACATTGACGAGTTTAGGAATGCTTTGAAGACTATCATTTATACGGCAGAATAAAAAACTGAATTTGAACAGAAGTGGAAAATTTTGATTTTCCAGTACAAACATGAGAATAACAAGTGGTTGAATGATAAATTTGAGATTCGCGTGAAATGGGCTCTCGTGTACGCAAGAGACTCATTTTGGGGCGGCATGTTGAGTACCCAACGTAGCGAATCGCTACATTCATCCTTGAAGCAACATACTCATAAAAAGTACTCATTACATGAATTTGCTATCATCTTTGACCGAGTCTTAGTAAAACAAAGACACGATGAACTTAAAGAAACTCATCGTAATCACGAGAAGATGCCAAAATTGAAGACCGAATAGGCGTTGGAGTCACAAATGGCGGGAACATACACACTGATGATTTTCTACAAATTCCAACAATAAGTTGTAAAAAGCTTATTACTTAATGTGAGTTTAATTACGAATATGGATACACCAGATAGTGCAGCTTTTTCTGTAACCGTTTGTAGAAATTCAGAATCGTGGAGGGTGATTTCTTTTTGTAAAATCCGTAAAATGGCTACATGCCCTTATGCCATGTATGACTTCGTTGGCATTCCCTGCAAACATTTATTGGCAGTTATTTGGTTCACAGATCACACCGCACTACCCGAGCAACATATTTGTAGGCGATGGACCAGGAATCAACTGACAAGAAGCAGTACACCTGTTTCCAATAGTATGGGTGACAATTTTGCCTCTCGTTATTGTGAACTAACTATGCACTCAAGATATTTGGTCGATCTTGGTTGTTCTTCAGAGCGATGGTACAAGTACATGCTCGACCACATGCTCAAAGGAATCGAAGGCTTTTCTCACATTTAATCCGGGAATAGTACACCACACGAAGGTAGCGCACAACTAGAGAGTGGTGGACATGGACATGCACATGCACCAGTGGGGGACCCCGTGCAATGCACCACAAAGGGGGGGCCTGAAGGTAAGAGGTTGAAGTCTATCAGAGAATCCCAAAAAACGAAGAGACCAAGACCGTGCAGGACATGCCTTCGTGTCGTATGTCACGATTCACGAAATTAGCCAAAAAATATGGCAAGGTAATATATCGAAGACTAAATATTTGCTAATTGGACTCAATGAATATAAACTTGTTGTAGTTGATACTAACCCATGATCAGTAGGGTATGAAGAAGCTCCAAACGCTGGAGAGAGTGATGATGATGAAGGTGAAGGTTCGTGCTAAGGGGTTTTTCGTGTTATGTATGTCATATCAAACTTTCAAGATAAACACCGAATAATTGCTTACTTTTGTCTTTCGATGTGAAGCGAATTGTTATTTTTGACTTTATTATTAACCAAATTATTTTTGGGTGGTATAGGTCCGGAATGAAGCAAAATCGTGCCCATAGAAGGAATCAATTATTGGAAAGTTCCATACTTTTGATTGTATATATGTGGTCAATTGAACGTTTCTTTTTTGTACAATTAGATTACTGGTGTATTTAATCATAGTGCAATTTGTGTATGTGTGCATTTTGTGTATTTGTGAACTACATATGTTTTTGTGGGTCTTGATGTTGTGGGTCATTGAATATATATGCCGAAGTCAACATTTTTTTATTTATAAATATATTACTGGTGTTGTATTTAATCTTAGTGCAATTTGTGTATATGTGCAATTTCTGTATTTGTGAACCATACATGTTGTTATGGATGTTGTTGTTGTAATTAGTTAGTGAATGTATATTTGTGTTGAAGGTTGTGAGTGATTTTTATTTATCTGTGCAAAATGTGTATTTATGAAATACATCTATGCTGATGGATTTTTTTTATTTGTGGAAAATTGTGAAAACTTGGTGCAAACTTACCTTTTGAAGATAAAATACTGCCAACATTGGATAAACCTTGCATGTTATTTAGGATAACGGTTTAAAATAACTAAACCCGTTATTATGGATAACAGGTTAAGTAGATTGATATTGGCAGGACTTCATTCCCTACAAACCAAGTTTTCATAAAGTGCTGCCAATTTCTCTCTACTTAACCCATTATTGAGGATAACAGGTTAAGATCATTTAACCCATTATCGTCAATAACGGGTTAACTAGATAGATATTGGCAGTACTTTATGGAAACTTAGTCTGTATAGGGATGAAGTCTGGCCAATATCTCTTTACTTAACCCGTTGTTCATGATAACGGGTTAAGTGATCTTAACCCGTTATCCCCAATAACGGGTTAAGTAGAGAGAAATTTGCAGTACTTTATCGATACTTGTCTGTAGGGGATGTAGTCCTGCCAATATCAATCTACTTAACCCGTTATTGGTGATGACGGGTTAGGATCACCTAATCCGTCATCGTAAATAACGGGTTAAGTAGAGAGATTTTTACAGAACTTTTATCTGTGTAGGCTCTATGTGCTTTTGTTGATACATATACAACTTCACATAATTTGTTCATTCACAACAACTTCTACAGATGATAATTTGTTCATTCAGCAATTCACATCAATCTTGGGATACTTAACCCGTTAGAGATGAATGATATTTGCAGTGTCTTGGCCTTTGTGCTACAACTCTTCAAATTTTCAAGATAAAGTTCGGAGAATATTGGGATACGGGTTATATCTTATAACAGCTTTGTACATCATACATTACAAACTGAAAAATACATGTAAATTGAACATACATAGAATGCATACAAAACTAAAGCCTATTGCTATTACAAAGTCATTCTTTGACACTTTCACCAAAATTTGCAATTAATTTAGTATACAAGTACATGCTGGGTTTCTTCTCAACGGGTAGGAAGGACTGCTGACACTGCCTTTTTTTGAATGCATAAGTAGCAGTTATCCCCCCTGCATACAATTTAGTTCACTACTATTACACAGAGGTAGCAATTCTCCGGTTCGTGGGATAGAGTAGTAGTGGGTGTAACCGTATATTCAAAGTACTTGACAACTTCTTGACACGCACGCTTCATATTCGTACTATTTGTTGCATGGCTGTGAGGTTTGTATGCCAAGAAGTTGAAAAGTACCATGAATACATTGTGACACCTACCACTACTCCGTCCTACGAAACCAGAGAATTGTTGCACTCTGTGTAACAATAGGAAACGAATGTGTATGAAGGGAGAAGAATTGCTACTTCTGCATTCATTAAAAAAGCCCCAAAAGAAGAGTTAGGGGAATGAAGAAAAAAAAAGGTAGAGTCAAGAGTCCTCCCTACCCATTGAAGGAAACCAAGCATGCACTTGTACGCTAATGTAGACATGCATCTGTCTCTCTACTTCTGCATCTTCAGCTTCTTTCTGAAACATTTTCCCCCTTCATATTCTATAAACAATGTTATCAAGAATGATGAAGGAGAGTCTCCTTGAACACAGGCTACTTTCTTTTCCTTTCTTTTCTTTTTTTTCCTCCCTTTTTTTCCTCCCTCTTGCAGGAGCCTCCTCCATCTCTTTTTTTTCCTTACTTTACTTCATTTGCTTTATTTTCTTCATTGAAGAAGAAATCATTGATTCAAAGTTATAGGCAAATGAAGAAGGCAAACAAACAAGAGCAATAAAACAAGAATGCATTGATTAAGTTTTGAAAATGTTGAATGAAGAAGGGAAAAAAACAATAAGGAAATGAAGAAGTCAAGAAAGGATACAAGAAGAAAACAAGAATGCATTCATGCATTTATGGAAAGGCTTGAATGAAGAAGGGAAGTAAATAAGAAGGAAATGAAGAAGGCAAGAAAAGAAGCAACAAAAAAACAAGAATGCATTGTTCCCCATATCTGAAAATGTTGAATGAAGATGGGAAGAAAACAAGAAGCAAATGATACACTTCTCAAAAACATTGAATGAAGAAGGCAAGATAACAAGAAGAAATGAAGATTAGCGTGAAAACAAGCGCAAGGCAACAAAGAAGCAACAGCCGCAGACTGGTTAAGTGGTTCGTGGGTCTGTACTTGATGAAGTTCTGCCAATATATCTCTACATAACACGTCATTAGTGATGACGGGTTATTGGTGACGACGGGTTAAGTGTACTTAACCCGTCATCACCAATAACGGGTTAGGTAGAGATATTTTGGACGAACATTATGAATACTTGGTCTGTGAACATCGAAGCACTTCTGTACATTCCTCTGTTGTTGCATACTTAGAGTAGGTTTAGAGATAAGGTTAGAATAAGGTTTAGAGATAGGGTTCGGACAAGGTTAGAGTAGGGTTGGGACAAGTTTGTAGGTTTAGAAAAGGTTAGAGATAAGGTTAGAGTAGGTTAGAGTAGGTTTAGAGATAAGGTTAGAGTAAGTTCAGAGATAAGGTTAGAGTAAGGTCAGGACAAGTTCATGGTAAGGTTATAGTAGGTTTAGAGATAAGGTTAGAGTAGGTTAGAGTAGTTCTTAGGGTTACAGTAGGGTTGGAGAGTTAAAGTAGGGTTACAGTAGGGTTAGAGTAATTTTAAACATTATGAAAATAAATAATATAGTTGAAAATATGAAAAAGTTTATTAAAAATTGGAAATAACCCTACGAACTAATATAACTCTAATGTAGAGAGATCTATTCTAACCCTACCCGTAACCCTACTGTAACCCTACTCTCACCCAAGCCGTAACCCTATTTATGTAAATTTGATAATGTATTTTTATAAGATTTACAAACATTTTCGTTTTTTTTTACAAAAAAATTGTTAATGCGTGGGGTTAAGTGTACTTAATCCGTCATCTCCAAAAACGGGTTCAGTAGAGAGATATTTGCAGAAGTTCATAAAACAAATAATAATATACAATACAAACAAATTGTGTTAGGGTTATTGTTAGGGTTAGGATTAAATCTTAAAACTCTTTCTTCCACTTCCTCTCAGTCCCCGCAGCTTTGCCAATTCTGTTCTTCGATTGTAAAATCAAGTTAAGGACTTGTACTACATGTACGGGGAGGAAGTCTCCAATAATAGTAGGCAAGTTATGGCCTTGTTGTAGATGTGGTACCTATGTTGTATAGTGAAATGTAATAATAGGCCCGTTATGGACTTGTTCTACATGTGGGGATCTACATGTGGTGCCCACTTTTGTCGAGTCTCCAATAATAGTAGGCAAAGTTATCCTAAACAAAAATGAACACTCCATTCCTCGACATAGACTTAGCAAAATCTATCTGAGTGAAGGGGAAACTATGAAGAGAAAAAGAGCAAGGACCGAGGATGCTATGTTGGATTCTACTTGTGGGGATCTAGATGTGCTGCCCACACACCCACAGTGATATGTAAAAGTAGGCAAGTTATGGAATCCATGAGTTGACAAAACTCCAATCCAATCTCATTCACAAGATCCTTGAAATAATGCTCTTTGATAACTTGCACTACATGTATATCCCTACATATAGTGCCAAATTGGAAAAACCTAAAGTACATAACTTGGATACTATTACATTTCACTCTACAAATTGGGCACCACATGTACAACCCAATAATGGAAAAGATTCAGTGCGCTTTAGATCGAAGAGTCATCAGGTCAAATGTTGGGGAAAAACAACTTGTTCATAACTTGTCTACTATTACATTTCACTCTGCATAGTGGGCACCACATGTAGAACCCCACATGTAGAACCCAATATTGAAAAAGATTCAATGCGTTTTAGATCGGAGAGTCATCAGATCCAATTGTGGGAAAAAAAATACAAGTCCATAGCTTGCCTACTATTACATTTCACTCTACAAAGTTGGCACCACATGTACAACGCCACATGTAGAATCCAATAATGGAAAAGATTCAGTGTGTTGGTGCCGGTCTCTCTTCGCTGGAGCGGTAACAGAACTCCATTGACGATTGAAGAGATATTCTAGGGTTTGGATGATTTTGTTCAAAACTACCAGATTTGGGGGATTTGAATGAAATTGTGAAAATCACATCGGATTATACTCCGTTACATGTGGAACACCACATGTAGAACCCCACATGTAGAACCCAATAATGGAAAAGATTCAGTGCGTTTTAGATCGGAGAGCTACAAATATTAACCTAATTAATCAAAACCAAAAACAACCACTTACTACAAATATTAACCCTTACCCTAACCCCAACACATAACCCTACACTAACCCTTAACCCTAGCTTACCCTAACCCTAACCCTAAGCAAGTTATCAAATTTTATTTTTTGAACTTTTTGACCACATTTAATGTTAACGATTTTATATTGGTTAGTTACTTGGCAATAAATGGAAATTAATAAAAAAATATAAACGATTTACAAGCATATAAATGTCACTTTGTAGAGTTCAGGAGATAATGTTCGCAAATAGTGAAGAGAAAGTTGTAGAAAGTATAAAAATACCTTTCTACTTAACACGTGATTGGGAATAACGGGTTAAGATCACTTAACCCGTTATCATCAATAACGGGTTAAGTAGATAGATATTGGCAGTATATTATGAAAACTTGGTATGTATGGCCAATATCTCTCTACTTAACCCGTTGTTGAGGATAACGGGTTAAGCGATCTTAACCCGTTATCGTGGAGAGATATTGGCAGTACATTATGATAACTTGATATGTAAGGGATAAAGTACTGCCAATATCTCTCTACTTAACCCGTTTTTGTGAATAACGGGTTAAGTGATCTTAACCCGTTATTCCCAATAACAGGTTAAGTAGAGAGATATTGGCAGTACTTTATTAAGACTTGGTCTGTAGGGGATAAAGGACTTCCAATATCTCTCTATTTAACCCGCCATCACCAATGACGGGTTACTCATTTAACCCATCATCGTCAATAACGGGTTAAGTAGAGAGATTTGTACAGAACTTTCGTCTGTGTTTGGCTCTATATGCTTTGGTTGATACAAATACAACTTTACCAAATTTGTTCACAAATTCACGTCACATCAATGTATATAATACAATAGATAACTTCACAACAATTTTAATGCATACAAATTGAAAATGTCAACCAATATACACAACTAATTCAAATCAATACAGTTATCAAAAATTTTCACAATAATTATACAACCCGACACATGTCCAAATTATAAAAAAAATTATCAAGGTGTTCTTCACGTTGGCTTCCACGCATGCCCGGTATTTACCTACAACAATTTATCATCATAGAAACAAACTATACATTAGTTATTAGAATAACAAAATCAGCAACCAAATGCTAAACTACTAATAACGAACCGACTATGAGATACTACCTTTTACAGCCACGCGGCTTGCGACCGCTTGATGTGAATTGCTTGGGCAGGTTCCGCTTCCTTTGAGGATTTTGCCATCTACCTTGTGTCCCTGGGGATTCAGGGTCATCCGACCACTGCTCCATTTCAACTTCTTCAGGATTTTGCTGTTGTTGCACTTGTTGTGGCTCTGCGATGTGAATTCCCTGCCTTGTCACGCTCTTTCGCCTAGAACCCGTTGCTGGCACGTTGGCTTTCAAATACGCCTCAAGTTGCGGACCTTCACCCGCGTCCTCAAGAGTACAACGGCACGCCTTTAGCATCTCCCGCATTATCTCCTTAAAGCTCTCGGGTACCTTACTCTTCAAGACGCGAGTAGCTGTCCGAACGTTTTTCCATGTGCTTTCAATCTAAATTAGGTTGAAATTTTCATTTAAACAACATGCATACTTAACATATCACCCACCTCAAATAACAATACATGCATACTAAGTATATGAAATTTGACTAACCATTTTTCGATATGTCGCAGCCTTTGGTTGGTAATCCGGCTGGGAGGAGGAATATGCCGGAGGTGGTTCTGCCTGGGTTGGGCGAATCGAAATCTGCACACCGGCTAGTACAGCGGCCTTTGGAGAAACATACAACCATGTTACCCGCTTGTACCACATCATGTATGCCTGTTGGAGGGAGCCATCATACGGTATTGCAAAGAACATCATATTCGGTGTCATTTGATGCCGCATGGTGTTCCAGTTGGCCACATGGTAACGATGGTAATCAGCCCAATCGAAGTTGGGCACTCGTCCCGTTTCCCTCACCTCGTGCAACTTTTTATCATAACACCGGACATCGGGAATCTTTTGTTGATATCCAAATTGCCTCATCACTCTATCCGGATACTGGAACTCAACAACGCCAAAATTCACAAGTGGTGCAGCTGTCAACCAAAGCGCACTGTCTAAACAGACCGGTGGAACCCTTTGCAACCTGGCGGTCGAGTACGGTTCCCAATTGACGAACTCGTCCCGCAGGTTATCTAACTCATCTGTGTAGCAGCTTAAATGGTGTGGGTTATCGACCCACGTGTGCCGCCCTACCCAATATACTCCTAGAGGAGGTAACAACTCTGGCACCCTCGGGTCGGCCAACCAATCTTGTATTGGTTCAATAATATGGGGACGTCCGATGTGGATGCATTCCCAACTCCAGATTTGCAGTAGTACCATCGGACCACCCATTTGTACGGCACCTAATGAACATGTGCACAAATTCATATACATTAGCGCCAATGCCGCACTTCCCTAACTGAAACAGCCTGTATAATGGAAATTTTCCAACAACTATAGGTATATTAGCGGCACGGTCGATCCGGATGAGTTCGGGAAGATCACTCTCCGATTATACTAAAAATGTATGCACGAGCATACTAGGTTAGGGTTTCCTCGTCCGAATAGGGAGTCAAATAATCCTCCTCGAACTGAAATTTCAACCAACTAATGTACAGTGATTTACCATCGAAAGTTTCATCCAAAACTTCAGCTCCCGCTTTATCTTTCGCAACTTCTATTTGTTCATACAATAAATCTTGATCATGATCTGCGGGAACATTTCAAAGATTTCTTTTTCAACGGCCTCACTTCTTTGGAGAACTATCAACTAGAGGTCGATACCGAGCAAATCACGAACAACTTCAACTCGATCGAAGTCCATGTTCTCCGTTGCGGCGTCCCCATCTATTGGTAGCCCAGTTATCATTGCTACATCTTGGAGGGTCACAGTCATCTCACCCACTGGTATGTGGAATGTGTGGGTCTCCGACCTCCATTGCTCGACAAAATCTGTAAGTAGCGGCCGATCTAGCTTCACTCCCCCATGAATTTAGCTCCGTAGAAACTGGCCTCAACTAAGTACAGCGTGATACGGGGGTCAAAAGGAAGAACCGCGTGCTTTCGGAAGTTACATTTCTTACTGGACCCATTCCACATGGCTTCATATCGGTGTTTGGATTGCAACGTGAGTAAGTTTGTGTCCATGGGTCCAGGTGGTGTAACAGAAACTGAGGACGATGGACCTGTCTCAGCAGATGTAGATTGATGGCCACCAACCTACACAAACAAAGATAACAAATATTATTATTGAGATAATATTACATATTCGTATTTAAAAACAATAATAATAATCAATCTTACCTCTGTAGTTGGTGCACCACTAGTGGTACTGGACAGGCTTCTCATTTGCCTTATTCTAGCCATTATCTATGTACAAAAAAATTTAAATGTAGTTGGTACGCGTTACATGCATTTATGTATCATCAGTAAATATACCGAGATTGTGAGGAAAAACGCACAAATGACAACAAAAAAAGCAGTAAAAGGCAACTTGGTGGGATTCACGTAGCACAAGTCACCCCAACTTGTGGAAGTGAGTTTCAACTCTCGGTTGGAGAGATACGAGCGTGTACCGCTTTTGGTTGTCAAAAAACCCAAATAAACCGATACACTACCGTATCACTCGAACCGTGAATGAAAAATCACTTCTACAAGTTCGGGTTGCTTATGCTATGTGAGACCATCCTACTCGCATAGTTTCATATTTATTGGAAGTGGTTTGAAGGGTTTTCTAATCTAACCGCACTAAATGCTTTATAAGTGATTAACTTGTAATGCGAGGAACTTGGGAAAACCACATAAATGGCATCCAAAATTTATAAAACTTTGAAACTTGGTGAAATTCATGTAGCGCAAGCCACCCAAACTTGTAGAAGTAAGTTCTGAATCACGGTCTGCGAGATACGACCGTATACCACTTTATTAGGTTTTTTTAAACCAAAAGCGATACACGGCCGTATATCTCGAACTGTGAATCGAAACCCACTTCTACAAGTTAGGGTGGCTTGTGCTGCGTGAGATCAATCTACTCGCAAAGTTTTGTATTTTTTGGAGGCCGTTTGCAAGATTTTCAACTCTAACCGCACTAAAAAAATTCTAAGTCATTAACTTCTAATGCGAGGAACGTGACAAACGGCACAAACGGCATCTAAAATCTATAAAACTTTGCAACTTGGTAAAATTCAAGTAGCGCAAGCCACCCAAACTTGTACAAGTGAGTTTCGACTCACGGTTTGCGAGATACGTCCATATACCGCTTTATTAGGTTTTTTAACCAATAGCGATACACGGCCGTATATCTCGAACCGTGAATCGAAACCCACTTCTACAAATTGGGGTGGCTTCTGCTACGTGAGATCAACCTACTCGCAAAGTTTCTTATTTTTTGGAGGCCGTTTGCAAGGTTTTCAACTCCAACCGCACTAAAAAAATTCTAAGTCATTAACTTCTAATGCGAGGAACGTGACAAAACCGCACAAACGGCATCCAAAATTTATAAAACTTTGCAACTTGGTCAAATTCACGTAGAGCAAGCCACTCAAACTTCTAGAAGTGAGTTTCGACTCATGGTTTGCGAGATACGTCTGTATACCGCTTTATTAGGTTTTTTTAACCAAATAAAGTTATACGGCCGTATATCTCGAACCGTGAATCGAAACCCACTTCTACAAGTTGGGGTAGCTTCTGCTGCGTGAGATCAACCTACTCGCAAAGTTTCGTATTTTTTAGAGGCCGTTTGCAAGCTTTTTAACTCTAACCGCACTAAAAAAATTCTAAGTCATCTACTTATAATGCGAGGAATGTGACAAAACCGTACAAACGGCATCCAAAATTTATAAATGATTTCAACTTGGTCGAATTCACGTAGCGTAAGCCATCCAAACTTGTACAAGTGAGTTTCGACTCACAGTTTACGAGATACGTCCGTATACCGCTTTATTAGGTTTTTTTTAACCAAATAAAGTTATATGGCCTTATATCTCGAAACGTGAATCGAAACCCACTTCTACAAGTTGGGATAGCTTGTGCTGCGTGAGATCAATCTACTCGCAAAGTTTTGTATTTTTTGAAGGCCGTTTGCAAGGTTTTCTACTCTAACTGCACTAAAAAATTCTAACTCATTATTTCCGTATAAATTGAACATTAAAAATCAACACAAATAAAACTAAATTAATAGGCCAAACATTTCTACATTTCTAAATAATTTTGGGCAAATAACTTTTTCGGACTTTCTAAATAATTTACTATATAAATATTTACAAATCAACATAATTAAATCTAATAAGGCAAAGAATTAGTCAATACCTTACAAAATAACTACGAATGTTGCGAATAGATCGATTTCTTGCCGAACTAGGGATTTGATTTGCTTTCGATGTAGATATTTGGAGAGAGAGATTGTATGAGAGTGGAAGAGGAGGAGGAGGAGGAGCAAACGGAGGAGTAGGAGCTCACGGAGGAGTTTGGAATTTTTTTAGGGTTCTTGGGTTTGGTTTTGGCCAAAAAAACAGTGAAAAGGGGGAGGGGGAGATCGACGAAGAAGACGAACTGTATACAGTTATGAGATTATATCTTTGCCTTAACCCATCCTTGTCAACGACGGGTTAAGGAAATATTTTTTTATAAACTTTTGCCTTAACCTGTCGTTGGAAACGGCAGGTTAAGGCAAAATATTATAAAAAAATATCTGTCCAACGGTCCAGATTAAAGTTCGCACGGGTCTGTGCACACAGTCCCGTTTGCAACCGAAGAAGCCTCATATATATATATGTGTGTGTGTGTGTGTGTGTGTGTGTGTGTGTGTGTGTGTGTGTGTGTGTGTGGTATAAAGTTCCAAACCAACTCAAATCTAGTCGAAACCATCAAAACATCAAAAACCCCAACTGTTGGTCTGTACAAAATCAGACCCGGAAAACTCAAAACCCCTCTTTTACTTAAAAATCAATCTTTTCATTCAATAACCCATCTTGCAACTTATTAAACTTATGCACAAACACTCACCATAGTTTACTCATGAATACATGCTATTACAATCAAGTTTACTTCATCAAACATCATAACAATACATGTGTAAGCATATTATCACTAAAGAACTCAACTTTATTCTCTTTTATGCAATATCATCATACAACTCAATATATACATTCAAATCAATAATAATATGATTGAAAACATCCTACTCATGATTCCTATTAGGTTCTTTAACAATCTCAAGTCATCAAATTAAGGTTTCAATCATTAATAATATAGTTTCATGAAAAAGATTCAATTTTTATTCATCCACTTATCAACAATTCATTATATCTTCATCCAATCCCTAATATATTTTCTAACAGACAAATCATCAAATACAACATGCATAGAACAAAAGAAAATAAATATTTGTCGCTCACCTTATTGAAGAATCAATCGAAGAGAAATAAAGAGAATAAGAAAATCCTTCATTTCGCAAGAAAACCAAGATCCTCGCTTGAACTCCAAGAAAATAATAATAAGAAATCCCTTTGTGTTGTGCAGCAAAGAGACGGCTGTACCCCACTTTATATAGGCCGGGATTTAGGGTATCTAGGGTTTTGAATAGATTTGCAAAATACCTCTTTTAAATATATCTTTATATATATAAATCCTTATACTTGGAAGTTAAATAAAACCCACTTAATTGAGATTCAAAACCAATAATAATCTCTCTATTATTAGCCAGCACTGTTTTGAAAACCCAGAAAACGAAATTGCACTTTTGCCCCTCTAAGTGGCAATTTTGCAAAAAGACCCTTCTTTACCAAAATTTACAAAATAAACCAAATTTATTAAAACAAAAGGTAAACTCTTTACCTCTGAGTTGACTAGGCATCATGCCAAGCCCAAAAATCCGAAAATCTGGAGTTTTCACTCCAAGTGGTAATTTTGCACAAAAGTCCCTCTTTTTGTAATATTTGCAAATATGTCAAATAATTATCAGAAAAATCTAAAAAATTCACAAACAATATCTAATAATAATTAATGGGTTTCCCAAAAATAATTTTTGACTTTGGAACTTTCCAAGAAAACATTTGCACGTGTTTGCACGTGTAAAAAGGTAAATTTTAGAAAAATGTTTATTAAATAGCCAAAAAATTATTTTAATTCATTTATTAATCTTAAAAATATTATTTAAAAATTTGGGGAATTATACTCTTAGAGTTGGTGTACCCTACCGGACTTAACTCAACTGATTAACAACAAAATCACAACTGGCCAAACCACAAAATCTCAACTGACGGAGTACTAGCGCCCCACACACCCTCTAGAGACTCACAACTCAACCATCAACACAAAATCTTTCATAAAACTCTCAATTCCATTATCAATACTCTCATATTAAGAAAATTTCTTAAAATCAACGAATCCAAATTCATTTAAATACACTCACAAATTCCAGAACTGAAATAAAGTATTAAATCTATTAAATAACTGAAAATCATATTTTGAAGTCATAGAATATCACAAAACATCAATTCCTTCGAAAACTGTATATAGTTCATTTAATAAAGCCGTAAGAATACAATTTAAATTCGGTTATAATAAAAATACAACCCTCTATAAAATACTGTAATCTGTAGTAAAAACACCATCTAAAACAGTAGATTAATAATTCATAATATCGAAGAAATAATCGTTCAAGAAATCAACAAGAAAACTCAACAATTCATCTAAACATCAGGTGACAGTCGACTGTCGAAAACAGTTCAAAAAGATAATGGTCGACTGCACAAGCCCAGAAAATCCAATCTTTCAAACGTCGGTCGACCGCACATTTTAGTTCAAAATGGGACCGGTCGACCGTTAGCTGCTACTCGACTAGTTTCAAAATTGTGCACTTTTTCGACTGATACATGATTATAAATTTTAAAAGCTCAAATATAAAATTCTAAAACCCTGAAATGATCAAATACAACTTGTCTAATATACTGGAGTTTATAAAACAAATCAAAATCTCATCAAATTCATAAAACATCAAATTTTCATCTAGTTTCTTCAAAAACAGTAAAACATGTATATGGGTGTATTTGCATCAATTAGAAGCATCAAAATTACTGTGTATAAGTGGTATATTATTCTAATCGATCTCAGTATAAAAGAAACTCAAGATTCAATCGAAATTTCATAAAGAACATCAAAAATCAATTTCGGCAATTCTTTAGACAAAACATAGGAATATACGTGTATTTATTTATATAGATCAGTAGACTCAACAAGAATCAGGGTATATGAATGTTATGTTGACCAAATTTAATCTCAATATCATATAGAATCAAAACCCAATCGAAAAACTTCACAAAGCACCAAAATCAATTTTCGGTCTGCCTACATCAGACCCGAAATATCGACCCCCTTTTTTCCCTTTCAAAACGTGTTCATTTTTATTCAAAAACCCTTCTTTCAATTCATTAAACACACATACAACTACTTACAATAGTTTACCTATGAATACGTACAATTATAACAATCATTCATAAAGTTTTTACTCATCCGAAAGCATTGAAACAGTTAATGAGTATGCATTCACAGTAAAGAACTCGATTATCCACTATATGCAATACTAAACATACAACTCAGTAGGTGTAATATAAACAACAAGGTTATGAAGGAAACAACCTATCCATGAATTTTATTAGGTTCTTAATAATCTCAAGTTTCTATTCATAACTTTCGTTAGGGTTTCTATTCATAACTTTCATTAAAAAAATCCACTTTTAATTATCCATCCATCAAAATTTTATTAGGGTTTCTATTCATAACTTTCATAAAAAATCCACTTTTAATTATCCATCCATCAAAATATTCAATATATCATCATATGATCCTATAACATGCTTTCTAATAGACAAATCATCACATACCACATACATAGAATAACAGGAAAACAAACATATGTCACTCACCTCATTGAAGAATCAACCGAATTAATAAAAAATAAGAAATGTCCTTCTTTTGCAAAAAATCCAATTCATTCCTTCGAAACTCCAAGAAATTAATAGTAAAAACATTTTTTTTTTTTTTGCAGAGGAGGGGACGGCTGCAGTGGCTCTTCTATAGGCTAAAATCTACAGTTTTTAGGGTTTTACAAGTTTATGGAAACATCCCTTATAAATTATTCATTTACATATATAGACCTTTCTTTAATAAAATAGTTAAATAAGTTAAATAAATTAAAATCAAATCAAATCCCTTTACTACTAAGTTATCCAGCCATCAAGTATAGCCCAGAAATTAATAAATTTCGGATTTGTACTCAAAGTGGTAATTTTGCACAAAAGCTCCTCTCTTCGTAATATTTGCAAATATGTCATAAAATATTCATAAAAATTCAGAAAATTCACAAATAATACCTACTAATAAATATTAGGTTTTCCAAATAAAATTCTTGACTTTTCCTTTCCAAGAAAAATATTTGCACAAGATCCAACCTAAATTTCAAATTTGCAAAATACCATATTTATTTAAATTTTTACCAAATCAAATCTAAATAAACTTTAAATAAATCTAATCTTTAATAATAATCTTGCCCAGCCTAAAAAGCAGCAAAAACAAATTTTTATTATTTGTTTGAGATCCCATCATCTTTTTACATAAAAACCCCTCTCTTTCAAAGTATTTATAAAAATAGTTTCTTTATTCAGAAAAATCTCAAAATTTAGTATATACTCAATTATAAATAGGAGAATTTATCCGGAAATTTAAAAGTGGAGATTTGCACCCAAAAAATATTTGCACGTATTTTGCACATGTAAAATTGACAAAGTCATAAAATAGTCAAATTAATTTAAATAAATATGAAAAATTAAAATATCATAAATAAATGAGGAAAATCAATCATTTACCATACAATTTTAAGAATTTAAAATTTTCTAACTTTGCACGTGCAAAATTACAATTTCAAGAAAATAGTCAAAATAGTCAACTTTTCCAATATAATATTATTTAATAATACAAAATAAATCATTTTATTTTACGGGGTGTTACAGGGTATTACATCTCTACGAAACTGAAATTGACGAGTGGGTTATCGTCAACCATAGCTCCTTATGTGTCATTCATACGGGTGGTAGCCTCTCCAATCTCTCGGGTGTATACGGCTCCCCTATGACGAACTCCTCTAGAAACATATCAAGCTCGTCTCTATGGTAAGTCACCACTCTAAGTGGGTTATCTCTCCACATGTCCCCCCCCCCTTACACCCCAATGGGAGCCTGCATCGCAGCATGCATTGCATCTGTAACCCACCCTATGACCGCCTACTTATATGGGATCGTCCGAGATGTAAGTGTTCCCAACACCAAACTCATAGAATAACTTCGGACTTGTCATCTCCTTCGCATTCAATGCTCCATTACTTACAAGGAAGCTAATGCGGCACTGCCCCTGCTGTACTGACTAGCTCGACTTAGGTCTGTGATCAACGGCAGGTAAATGAGCGGCACGACATCTCTTGTGGAGTTGGGGAAGATGACACATCCAAATAGTGTCACCCGGTAGGCCCGAGTGTAGCACAGGACCTGATACTCTGACGAATCGTTGTTTAAGAAATTCTTGAAAGTACTCTTCAGCCAACTCAGTCAGATAGACACTCCATCAAATGTATGCTCATTTAGAGGAACACCAAGGAAGTCTACCACGAGCACCTCCTTATCAAACCACATGGTTCCTGTGATGGTCAACACATCAATCGGAAGTCCTGAGATGACCATGATGTTCAAAGTGTCATGATCATCTCTCCTATGGGGAATGTCACACCCTACTTCCCACTATATGAAAGTACAGGCATGTGACTGAGGCCCAGTGAATGATATACATCATTCATAAGCTATACAATACCAATAAGCTCAACAATACATGTAACAATTACATGAATAAGAATAGAATACAATAACCAATATCTAAGATATAAGAATTTCGGGTTAAAACGCATGGGAATATAATGTACTGAAAGAAATACAATGTAATAAACAGTTTGGTATGACTAGATAGATACAGTAGCGACTATAATGGTAGAGAAATAGCACTAGCTAGCAATTCCATCATGACGGTCTAGAGAGTCTATTCGCCAAGTTTCTTCTGTATCTCATTATTTATACTTGTATAAACATTAACTAAAAAGATGAATAAAATGTTCGTTATAGCAAGCTTTGAATAGCAAATAGTACAAGCATAGACACATTAAACGAACAACTGTAAGCATGTAACGGGAACATGCAACAAGAAACGATACAAGTAACAAGTATAAACTTGTAACGAAAAACTGGAAACCGGTAAACAGAACTTCATGGTATATTCAATCGATATGCAATAGTCAATAACCAATAATGCTGTAGTCTATAAACGGTAGTCGGTAACCAAGTGTCATGTGATCAAGAATCATGTAATCGGGTTACATATAAACTTGTAAACGACAAACATGAAAACTTGTAAGAGAGAACATGTAAACTTGCAAATGAAAACATGTAAACTTGTAAACGCGATCATGTAAATTGTAAGCGGGTTTTAATATTATGTATATCATTTTTTTATTATCTTATCTAATGCACACAATCATGTGTCTCATACCACAAGTTAGGGTGCATACAATCAAGTAAACGTTTAGACATAAGTGGTGAATTATGTACTCGGGTATTCGAGTGATAGTATCAATAAACAAGACATGTAATCAAGCAGGAATTACTATTCCAAGTAACACGGGCCCCCTTCCAAGTATACTTCCATATATTGTCCCCTACTAAGCCGTACCCCTATAACCCTGACTTATTATTCTTTTACAATAATTAATTATGAACATACAGTCGGTACGACTAGTGGAAACGGTGGTATTAAGATAGTTAATCAAGAATCAGGGAAATATCAAAGGCGGTAATCATGGGTATGTCGAGAGGTGAAACAGGTACATGTATCAAGGGTAGTAATCATGGAATTATCGAGTGGTATAAAAATGCATGATATGAGAAAATCTATCGACCTATTATATCGGTACAAGTTATTATTACAAGAACAACAATATATATAGTTAAATTATACTAACTATAATTCGGACAACAGTACATGTATGTATTAAAACTCCTTTTTCCGCTTCTATGGGAATGTGAATCTAGTTTCGTCAGAGATTCTAGAAAGTAGACTTTCTGCTGGTTCCAACGGCTATTCATACAATACATTCTAAGGATAGTAGATACGTCAATCACTCTATTCTTTACATGTTTCTTGTTCAAGCAATAATGTACGGTCAAGTTCTTGGACTTATAACTCTACTATAAAATCCTTATTAAATTCTACAAAATAACAATCTCATTCTCATGTGTGTCTATTAGTAAGCATGATTTTATCAGGTCATAATAATAACAGTAGGTTGCATTATTAACTAGTTTACTAGACGATGCATTTTAAAAACATACAATCTGAATACTCCGACTTTAAAGTACTAAAATGCTAATAACTTGCAATCTACTAATCGGATTAAGAAACGTAAGATGTTCTAGATTCTAGACTCAAAGGGCTACAATTCATATATATAAAGTTCTTGGAGTTAGTATCGAGAACTAGGTCGAATTCCTAGTACAAAATAGGAAAAATGACAGGACAGAAATGTGAATATTCAATAACACGATACGAAGTGTGCTAACGATTCGAATTTTGAATCAATAGCATGGAACAACTTGAACTGAATTTGACAAGAAAACATGATGATAATTAGGGTACTTGCTAAGAGTTCAATAAAAATGCTTGCCTTTATTTGATGATTATTAACGTGGTGAGAACCACGGGAAGAAGAAGAAGCGACGTCGGCAGCAAGAATGGCAGCAACAGTGAATAAGGGCAGCAACAACAGCAAGCCAGCGACCAACGGCGGGAACTACGGCAGGGATGAGCAAGAAAATGAGGTGTCATGGTGTCGAAATTGGTTGAGGGGCAGCGAGGAGTTGTTGTTTGGAGTTTAAAGGGTTTCGGGATGAATGAGGAGATGGTGTGCAGCTGTTTGAGGAGTTCGGGTGTAGGCAATGGCTGATTGGGGGAGTTTTGATGGTGCTAGTTGTGTGCGGATGGTGGAGCACCAAAGAGGTGGAGGTGCGGGTGTAGGTGTTGGGGGATGGTCGGAAGGAGGCAGTGGGGTGTTAGGTGCTCGGGTGAGATGGAGAACGTACGACAGCAAGGTGAGTGGAGAGGGGGAGTGAGGTTGTCGGGGCTTCGAGTTTGGTTTGTGGGAGGAGTTTGAGGGTGGAGATTAGACGTGCTTTGAGTTGGAGAATGGTAGGGGATGAAGTGTTGGCTTGCGAGTTTGGTGGTAGTGGTTGTCGGGTTTGGGAGAAGGTGGTGTTGATGGTGAGGAAGATGATGGTCATGGTTGTTCTTGAGGAGGAGGAAGGAGGAGCTCAGGTTGGAGTGGTGTGGGGCTGTGGGTTTGTGGAGCTCGAGATGAAGGAGATAGGAGAGAGATGAGGTGGAGTGTGGTGAGTCTAGTGTACATATATATACAATATATTATGCTAAACCACTTTTAGTTCAAGAATTTTTCTCATTTTTTCTTTTTAAAATTAAAAAACGAGAGCAAAAGTAGGAGGCAACCATCCCCCTTCTTCATCCAAATTTTGGATTAGAATCATATTCCTTAATTAAACTTTAAAAATCGTGCATTATTATATAGATTTTATTAGATGAAGTTTCCAAAAAAAAAACTTATTTTTTAAAAAATTATGTGCAATATTGCACGGGTTATACTAGATATTATATTATATAAGTTTGTGCAATATTGCACAAGGGTACACGAGTATATAATATATATAGGGAGTAGAGAATAGAAGTTGGCTGATGAGTGAGAAAGAGAAGGGGTAGTAGGAGGAGGTGGAGGCAGTAGAGTAGGAGTGGGATTTTCTGTGGAGTGAGAAAGAGAAGCGGTTATGGTAAGGGTATAGTAAATATAGGGAGTAGACATCATTGTAAAGGGAGGTAGAATTAAATGGGGTTGGGTTACAGGATGAATTAGGGTTAGGGATTAAGATTATGGTTAATCAGGTACAGAGTTTAAATTTAAACTCAAATGAAAATTCACAAATATTTAGAATGGATCCGAAAATATTTGAGTTCAAATAAGAATGAAATAATGCCTGAGAAAGAGATTCGATTGATAATTGAAATACAAAAATTTATGTAATGAAATATGTACAAATAGAACAGGGAGTTACAGGGAGAGGGAACAAATGAGTGTTCGGCCTCCATCATTCGAGAAGAGCTTTGAGTAGATGACGATCGAGCTTCATCTTCCCTATCAATCCTAGTACGTAGAAACCAGCCTCGACTAGGAGATCGTGTCATTGAGTGCATTGGTAACAGAGAGTGCGTACAGTAACTGCACTCCCTGGATGTACAGTCCCACACCCATTGGGATCTATGTGTATGTTACAATGTCAACAAGTTCGAGTCATGAGAACCTGGTCCTCCAGGTGCAAAAGTAGACCAAAATGCATGTCCGGCATCGACAAACGAAGAACATCCCTCTCCTCGGCTACCCCGCAATGGTCGTCCATGTCCTTGACCACTAGTACTAGGTCCTTCGTCAGCAGCGTCATACATAAATACAGTAATGTTTAGTCAACATTACATAGGAACAAAAAAATTATTTAAATGAACAAAAGAATACTACTTACTCGGGGCCTAGCACTGGTCGATCCCGCTACCATCGTCTGTACCATATTTGCGATGATTACCTTGCAAAGTATGATTGAAAATATTAGTTGATTAACGAATAAACAAATAAGACAGTTTATGACATACAACGAACACAACAACTTAGACTTCTAAGTTTTCAAATATCAACGAACAAAACACAACCTCAAATTTGATTTATTCGGATGCGACATTACATAAAAAATCATCACAATCATCGCCTTATTGCAAATAATCCTCCGTGCCGAAGTGACTAACACAAATGAGTTGGTTTCTTTAATTATTCTCTAATCACTAACAATATAACCAAACAGGAGTTTAGTGATCTATATCACTTCATAAAGGGATAAATAAGCGGGTCATTAACTATTCACTAACATTATAAGTAATAAATACTTCTCATTTATATGCTAACTCACCACATTCGTACATCTACGTGCCTAAGAAATATTCAACAGTAAATGAGAATCAATTTTCAAAATTTAAGCATATTTTCAACAGCAAGTAAAATAACTATAACCATCAACATCAATCAAATATTAGAAATAGTAAATATTATTCATAGGGTTTTGGATTTGGAAGATGGATTTGGAGCTTTCGAGAGCTAGAGAATGTGGGATTCGAAGTTGGAGGAGAGAGATCTGGAAGAGATGAAGTGAGAGGAGTCCTTATTAGGGATTGAATCAGTGAAAATGAGTGGAGATTTTGGAGGATTCATGGGTTAGGCTTTTGGGGGTTTTGGAGTTGGAATTGGGGAAGAATAAGAAGAAGAAATAAAATGAAGTGGAGACAGAGAGTGTGTGTGGGAGCCCGACCTTTTTTAGCGGTCGGGTCCCACTTGTGGTCGCTAGTGGGAATAGAGTTATTCCTACTAGCAACCTTAGTTCACAAGTTTTGTTTGGTTCTTTTTTCTAGAGAGCATAGCTCTCTGGAAGTCTCTAAGTATCTCAATATTTTTCTAATAAGGTCGTTTATAGCGACTACACATATGTTGTGGTCGCTAATGGGAATAACGACAACCAACAAAATTTTCAATAAAATTATACGAGCGCCCGCTATTCCCATTAGCGTTCTTCGAAAGGAAAATGTCACTAATGGAAATATCGGCCACTGTTGACATGGCAGCGACTAGCTCAAACCGCCAGTAGTTTAGGAAGTGGCCTACTTTTGCAAATAGTTTCAAAAAGTGGCTTAGTACGGCAAAAAAATTATCTTGCCCTTGGTATTCAAAGAAAGTGGTTGACTTGTAAAAATTATGGATTTAGTCAACCTCAAGTTTTACTTTATAGCCTTGCGGTCGGCAATAAAGATTGAAAAGCTTTTCTCCGTAATAAGATTAGAGATTGGGAATTGGATAGATTACATCTAGGTGTGAACTTAGAACCAAACTTGTTATGTAACCCCAATTCTTAATGAGTGTACTTCTTTGGAATGTTAAAGGTCAGGGGGGATGTAATCATGACATCCAAGGTTGATATAGTGGGCCTTCAAGAAACCAAGCTCATACACGATTCCAAACTTAGGAGGCTGGGTGGGAATAGGATTAAGGATTGGAAAATCCACCTATCCATCGGGGCATCGGGAGGTATCATTATTGGCTTCAATTCCAATATACTTAATTTTTTTAGTTGAATTCCTTACGGAATTCTCATTAACAGTCTTGTTCCAGTGCCAGACTGAAAGTTGGACACCAAACTGCTACAGTTATGTACGGCCATAACAACTCTTCTTCCTGAATGGCATTCTGGAGAGAACTCCAATCCATCCAATCATGTTGGTAGAACCCTTGGATTGTGGATGAAACTTTAATATCGCAAGATTTACATTCGAACACCATGGCAAAGGGTCTAGTGATTCAACCGGGTAATCATATATTTGGAACTGGTTGACATACCGATGCCAGACAAGCTCTTCACGTGGCCTTATATGCAAGCGATCCCCATAATGGCGAAACTAGATAGTCCTAGTCTCGCTTGAGTGGGAAGCTAAATTCCCGCTAGCATATGCCAAATCCCTTCCTAGACCAACATCGAATCATGTACCCATAGTTCTCTTAACGGGTGAACTGAACAGTAGGAAATTGACGAAATTCAAGTTCGAAAAGGTTTGGTTGGAAATCCAGGGTTTCCACCACATGGTTATGAAAAATTGGGCTCTACCAATGTGGGGAACAGAAGCGGCAGTGGTTTGGTGCAAAAAAGTCTGCATAATATGCTCCAGACATAAGAAATAGAATCAGACTAGATTTGAGGCAATATGGAGGGCTAAAGAGTCGCACCTGGAGGGAATTGACGAACTAGAAAAACAGAGACCAGAGACCTCTCTCAAGGTGAATAAAATAGATGCTAAAGCTAAGGGAGGGCATAGTCCAGTTGTACAAATTAGAAGAAATTAAATGGCAACGGAGATTCCTAATTGAAATGAAAGATACAAGATGAAGATCAAGTAAAACTGATTTTACAGACTTATTACAAAAACCTATTTTGGCATAAAACATACTTTAGATCGCCTCTCAAAACAAATTTTTAGTAGGATAATTCTGAAGATCGGGTGCCGGTATTGCGGTCAGTCGAAGCACCGTTAACGAAGGAGGAGGTCAAGGATGTAATCTCCCACATGGGTAGGGAGAAAGCGCCAGGGCCGGATGGGTTTCTGATTCTATTTTACCACATCTTTTGGGAGGAAATCAAAGACGATGTTCTGGCTGCCCTGGAGGAATCTTATGGTCACAGACTCAAACTGGGCAGACTGAACTATGCAGAAGCGATCCTTATCCCCAAAAGAAGAGGCATATCGAGAAGAGACTTTTGCCTCATTAGTCTCTTTAACTGTTCGGTCAAAGATAATTACCAAGATCATCTCTAATAGATTAGGAAGGATGATGGACAGATTGATCAGCCGGGAGCAGACATGCTTCATCAACGGTCAGTGTATTTTGGACTATGTTTCTACAGCGGAAGAAACCATTTTTCAGTGTCACATCTTAAATGACAAGAGCTATTTGCTCAAATTGGATATTCAATTTAATGAGACTGCTTATTAGATGTGCACAAACGCCGTGGCTTTGGCAACAGGTGGATCTGCCACTATCTTACTACTAGTTGGATGACGATCGTGGTAAATGGAGCAGCGGGGCAACCATTTTCGTGCAAAGAGGGTCAAGGAAAGGGTACCCAGTAGGGATGTAAATCGGACTGGATGGGACCAGACAACCATATGTTTAAGCTTGGACCGAAATTCTACTCAGACGGGCTTATGTCTGGCTCGGTCCAAGTCGGACAAAATTTTTATAGTCTGGACTCGGTTCGGTAATGCATCGGACCGCAATAATACTCGGATGGACTTATGTCCGGGTCAAGCTCGGTAAAACATCGAACCTAATAATTTGTTCAAGTTCGGTTCATATAACAATTCGGACGGTCCACAGTCGGGCCATTTCTCGAGCCGGACTCGAAGGGATGACGGACTGTCCTGTTCATTTAGCCCTAGTACCCAGTGCCCCCCCCCCCCCCCCTATTTACTATTTTTTTGGATGTACTTTAAGTCAATGACGGATAATTGTAAACAATTGGGATGGATTACCCTGGTAGCCAGTGGAAGAAACTGCCTCGGATGTACTATCTTACAGTATGTGGATGATACCTTATTTTTCGATAATAGAGATCCCAGGAAAACTATCGCATTTAAAGGCATGCTATATAGTTTTGAATCTTGGTCCGGAATTATGATCAACTTCCACAAGAGTGTACTAATAAATATTGTTATGTCTGCATAAGAGGCAGCAGAACATGCGCTCATTCTAAATTGTAAAGTCGATAGGTTTCCTATCAAGTACCTAGTGCTACCAATTAGACCAAGAAAATTGGAGAAATCAGACTGGTTCCCAATCATTGACCGTGTAGAAACTAGGTTAACTGGGTGGAAAGGTACATCCCTATTGGGGGGGACCTTAATCGATTTGGTACTTTCTAATCTACCAACATATTACTTGTCCTCCTTTGAAATGCAAAGATGGATTATCCATAGGATAGATCGGATCCGGATGCGATTCATGTGGAGGGGGGCTGATACTGATAAAGGAAACTACCACCTTATCAAATGGGAAAAAGCCTGTAGGAAGAAAATACACTGATGTCCAAGGATTATTGGTCTGGGAGACATAAGCTCGGCCCTCCTTGAAAAATGGCGGTGGAAAGTGTTCCATCCCAACAGTGAAGGGTGGTAGGACTTCATTAGTCCTATCTGCAAGGGAAGGGGCGTGAAGCTTGGGTTTCAGAGTTGGGCCTAGAGTATCATGGTTCTGGAAAGGAGTTTCCAAAACTTACTATCCGTTTAATAGTTGTATGACTTCGTTCATTGGCAATAGTCGTTTGACAAAATTGTGGTGGGATAAATGGTGTGGAATGCACATCCTCAAAGAATTGTTCCCTAACCTTCATGAACAAGCGATAAAGACACAGACATGGAAAAGATAGTCGTGGAGGCCTACTTTCAAACATCGCCGAAGCCAGGAATCCCAACTTAGAAATGCTCTCTCCAAGCATAGCCCAATCGGGGGTGAAATGCTCGCATAGCCCAGTTCGAAAAGCTTGGGGGCTAGAAAAAATGGGACATTTACGGTACGGCCACTCTACAACTGCATACATTTTAAAGGTTGCAGACCGAAATGGTCAGCAGTAATCTGGAAGACCAAAGAATCCCTAAAAGTAAAGATTTTTATCTGGATAGTACTCAACGATGTGATCTTGACAAGGGAGAATCTGGTCAAACAACAACCAAACATTGCGACCACGTGTGGTTTTTGCAACGCGACTATGGAAACTACATATCATTTATTTATCAAGTGTCATGGAAGTAAAGCAGTCCTAGTTGAGATCTTAAGGGCCCTCGGCACAAATATGTATCCCCTAACCTACAAAAACTTGTAGATAGTCCCCAAGTTCACCAATGAGATATGTCAGTTGAGAGAAGTTTGGTAAATCGTCATTGCCGCAATGACCTGAGTTTTTTGGCTCGATAGAAATAACATTTACCGTCATAGGACTAGTAATTTTCTGAAAATTTAACTCATATTATGCATCTTATTGTCACGCCCCGCTTCCCAGAATACAGGAACACAGGCACGTAACTGAGGTCCAGCGAACGATGCAGATACATTATTCATAAGCTGTAAATTTAACTCAACAACAAGATAACAATTTCAACCACGAAAGCATATATAATCACAACAGGATAACAAAGTACATGACATATTACATGAACATAACCAACAACTGGAAAGAAACATAGTTACGGGTCAAATACGCCCGGATTACAACAAGGATTACATGAATAAAACAAGAATTAAAATAACATGAAATTAAACAAGACTAGAATCTCTGTTCAGCAACACCTTCAGGTAGTTCTCCATCTGGGCCTGCAAGTATATTATTACAAATGAAAAGACAAAGAGGTACCCGTTAATGCAAGTCACGAGCCACAAGTGGACAAGCTAACAGGACAATAATAGAATGAAACAAAAGCAGGAAAAAACAGAGAATCAAGAATCATATAATAGAACAAATACAACATATGACAGAATCAAGAACAAGACTCCATGGAACAAATAGCATGCATATAAACAAGTAAATCATCCATAGGAACATGTAACATGTAAACGAGTAAGCAAGTAAACGTGTCAACATGAACTAGTAACATGTAAACAAGTAAACAAGTCATCATAACCATGTAACATGTAAACGGATCATGCAAGTGTACGTGTCCTGTCATGTCTTTTATTAACCTAACTAGGTAGCACTTCATGCGTCCCATACCACATGGTTGCTACTCGCAATCAAGTGAACGTTTAGATCAGTGGTGGATTCTATAGGTCACTGTTGCCGCTAAATTCGGTGTGGGGGCAAACAGATGAATTTGTGAGTTCGTAGAAAACCTGAATAGCAAACACCTAACCTGTTCCGCCGGAGCTTGACCGTTGACTCCCACCGTTCACCTGCAAGGAAGTGCGAGACACCGGGGTTGATCCCGGCGACGCACCCTCCGACGCTCAAGTCAGTAACCAGAAATGATTATGAAAGAGCGTTTAACTAGAGAAAGATTGATTACCTCTTAATGGAGATGGGTGAGGGGTATTTATAGGCGTCTTAGGGACTGGTTTTAGGAATGTAATCCCCGTGATTAGATAAGGAATATTCCTCGTAATCAGATAAGGCATGCAATCTGATAAGGTATATTCCCTATAATCAGTTAAGGAATTTAATCCCTAATCCCCAGTGAAAAGATAGATGTGAATCAGAGCCGTTGATTAGGATTAATCAGAAACCCTAATTCTATCTTTTCTGGACTGGGTGTGTTTCGGGTTGGGACCCGTACCCAGTTGTGGTGGATCCGTTCACGGGTTATTGGGTCTGTGAGAAGGAGACCCAGTACCCGCTTCGGACCCATTTGCACGTGAAATTACCGTTTTACCCCTGAGCTTTAAGATTCGAGTCCGATGTGAACGGTCCCGATTTAATCCTATTTTTAGCCATATCACGAGCCCCCCACTCCTAAAGACTGAGTGTGATCAGCCTTTGAGGAGTAGTTTCACTGTTTCAATGGCGTACGGGATTTTATCGGTGTTCTCAAGGGAGTTTGGAATCTTGCTCGGGGTGTAACAGTGTTATTATGGGCTTGTAAAATGCCCAAAAATATTCTTAGAATTTTCTGGATTTTTGGTGATTTTTCCAGATTTTTCTGAATTTTTTCTCATTTTTTTGAATTTTTTATTCATTTTCCGAATTAAATAATTAATTATCTAAAATATTAATTAATTATTCTAATTTAATAATTATTTTTTCAGAATTTAAAAATAATTTTTTCTGAATTAATAATTATTTTTAGAATTTTTAATTAATTTTTTCGATTTTTAAATATTTTTTTCGGATTTTTTAAATAAAAAAAACAATTAAATAAATAAATAAATAATTTAAATATTACCTGGACACGTGGCAGATTTCTGGCCGTCCATCATGGCCAGATGAGCACGCATCGTGAGGCAGATCGCGATCTTGACACGTGGCACATTTCTGGCCGTTCATCACGATCAGATCTGCGCGCATCGTGATGCAGATCACGATCGGGACACGTGGCGCGTTCCTGAGCGTCGATCGTGTCGCGACGCGAATTTTGGAACGATCGGACGGATCGTGTGGCCTGGCCTCTTTTTTTCTCCAATTACGAGTTCGGCACTTCGGCGCTTCGGCGAAGTCACCCCGGCTCGGTGAGATGTCGCCACGTGGACCGCCACGTGGCAAAATTTTTTTTTTTTTCTCTTTCTTTCTCCGCTGCTTCTCTTCTTTCTTCTCCTTCGCGTGCTCTCGCCCCTTCTTCTTCTTCGATGTCTGTGAAGAGTAAAGCTCGCGGAGCTCGTGGAGGGAAGCTCGACGTCGGCGCTCATTGAAGGGCTCGACGTCGGTGCGCTTCGCAGTCGAGGAGGAGCTCGAGCTTCGACGAGGAGAAGAGCTCAATGAGCGGAGCTCGACGATGGGTTCGACGAGAGGAGGTTGATGGCGACCGCGAGTGGGCTCGACGAAGGGGACTTCGGCTGTCGTGGGGAGCTCCGATGGTGAGCTCGGCATGGTAGAGGAGCTCGGCGAAGTGGGGAGGCGCTTCGACGGAGGTGAGTTCGGCAGCGAACTTTTGATGAAGAGGAGCTCGTTTGCCGCGGAGTTGTGGCTTCGGTGATGGAGCTCGGAGCGGCGGAGAGCTCGGCACTTGGAGTTGGAGCTTGGAGGTGAGAGCTCGGCAGTTGAAGACGGTGAGCTCGTCGAACGAGGGTGAGGTCGAGCGCGGCGAGCAAAGACGAGGTCGAGCTCGGCAAATGAGCTGCACTACGGGGAGACAATGGTTGGCGAGCGGTTTGGGTTCGGAGCCTCGCTCGAGGGGGAGCTCAATGCTTTGGAGTTCGGCAGCGAGGCTTTGAAGAAGATGATGTTTCGGTGTCGATGGAAGGGCTCGACGTTAGCAGCATGGGGTGATGGCGAGGTGTCGGAGGTGGAGCTCGGCCATGGAGGTGATGCTCGGAGCTTGAAGATGTTCTTTGTTTGGTTTTGGCGGGAGATTGGAGAAGGAGCTGGATTGGGGTTCGGGTCGGATCCCCTTGATGGGTCCGAACCCGGCCCCGTGAGCTTTTTTTTTTTTTTTTTTTTTTTTTTTCTCTCTCCTCCTTCTTCCTTCTTCCTTGTTGCTCGGCAATTGCATCTGGTTCGGCAGATCCGAGCACGGATTTCGAGGAGAATTTTTTCCCACTTTGCTGTTCGGTAGGTCGGTAGCTCGGATTTGAGATCCGAGCTACGTGGCTCAATCTGGACGGTCGATCACGATCGTGGCGCGAATCACGAGACAAGAGGCACGAGTTTCGAGAAAACGTTATCTTGTCGTTTTGTGGAGACGTGGCGATATCTGAGCCGTTCATCATATTTTAGCACGAATTTTGAGACGATCCGACGATGAGATGGGTTCGGTCGAATTTTTCTCCATATACAGCGTCGGCAATTCAGCACCTCGGTTCGGCGCTTCGGCGAAGGCACCTCGGCTCGGCTGTACCTCCAAAGATGCCACGTGGCATGCCACGTGGCTTTGCTGCTTCTTTCTCCTGTCTTCTTCTTTTTCTTCGCTTCTCCTTCGACTCTCTCTCTCCCTCCTCGTTTCTTTCTCCACCGAACTCGCCCCACGCCCTCCTTCTTCTTCGTTTCTTTTTCGCCTCTCCTTTCTAGGCGAGGAAGGAGGAGGTGCTGGCCATGGCGGAGCTCGTACGTGAAGAAGAGGAGTTTGGGTCTTCCCTTCTCTGTTGGTTTTGTTTTCGGCGGGAACATGGGGAAGAAGAGGAGTGGAGTTCAGGTCGTGGGTTGATGGGTTCGGATCCCCTAACGGGTCGAACCCGGCCCCACGTGCTCTTTTTTTTTTTTTTAATTCTTTCTCCTCTGCTTCTTGTTCGGAAAATCTGAGCTCCTCGGATCTGCTTCTTGTTCGGCCAATCCGAGCACGGATTTTGAGGAGCATTTTTCTCCACTTTGCGGTTCGGTAGTTCGGTAGCTCGGATTTGAGATCCGAGCTACGTGGCTCAATCTGGACGGTTGATCACGATCGTGGCGCGAATCACGAGACAAGAGGCACGAGTTTCGAGAAAACGTTATCTTGTCGTTTTGCGGTGACGTGGTGCGATCTGATCCGTCCATCACGCTTGAGTGTGAATTCTGAGATGATCCAACGGTTAGATGGGGTCGGCCGAATTTTTCTCCATAAACGAGGGTCGGTACGGCAGCACTTCGGATCGGCAGCACTTCTGAGGAGAAAGAGGAAGGGGAGGAGAGGTATTTGGGTTCTCTCCTCTGCCTTGTTCTTCCGCACGGTGGAGAAGAGGAGAAGAGGAAGGGGAGAAGAGGCAATTGGGTTCTCTCCTCTGCCTTGTTCTTCCGCACGGTGAAGAAGAGGAGCAGAGGACGGGGAGGAGAGGCAGTTGGGTTCTCTCCTTTGCCTTGTCCTTCCGCACGGTGGAGAAGAGGAGATGTGTTGGGGAAGAAGGAGAAGAATGAAGGAGCTAAGATGGGTATGGGTCGGACCGTGGGTATCGGATCCGACCCCGACCGTTAGCCTCTTTTTCTTTCTTCCTCTTCATCTGCTTGCTTTGTTCGGCGATTCCGAGCACGGATTTTGAGGCACATTTTCGCCGCTCCGCAGGTTGGTAGATTGGCAGATCCCGGCTACGCAGCTCGATCTGGACGGTTGATCACGATCGTAGCGCGAATCACGAGACAAGAGGCACGAGTTTCGAGAAAACGTTATCTTGTCGTTTTGTGGTGACATGGCGCGATCTGATCCGTCCATCACGCTTGAGTGCGAATTTGGAGATGATCTAACGGTGAGACCGCCTCGGGACGATTTTTTGCCATATACGAGGGTCGGTACCCGGGCACCTCGGCTCGGAGGGTCAGTACCGTTGGCCGAGGTGCTGAGTTGTCTGTTTTGAAGGAAGTGTTCCTTGAAGACTCGGTTAAGCTGTTCGGTAGCTCGGCTGTTCGGATGGCTCGAGCGTGAGGAGAAGCTTATTGAGTTGATGAAGGGGATAGGTCGGTGAAGCTCTGCTCCTCGGCTCGGGAGGATGGGTCAGCATATGGGAGAGGTGAGGAGCTCTGAAGTTGACTCTATTCTGTTTGGTTTTGGAGATTTTTGAAGAGGAGCTCCACTCCTAGGAGAAGAGGTGCTGGGAAGACCCATTCTCTGAAGTGAGTGCAAGGAGCAACTCCAGGGGAGGGTTGTGAGCTCCGAACTCGTTGGGAAGAGCTCCGCTTTGGAGGCGAGCGGAGTGAAGAGCTTGGCCTTGAGAAGAAAGAGGAAGGGGAGGAGAGGCATTCGGGTTCTCTCCCCTGCCTCGTTCTTTCGCACAGTGAAGAAGAGCAGAAGTGTTGGGTACCTTTGGCGGGAAGACTGAAGAAGGAGAAAAATGAAGGAGCTAAGAAGGGTATGGGTCGGACCGAGGGTATTGGATCCGACCCTGACCCGTTAGCCTCTTTTTCTTCTTGCTCTTCATCTGCTTAGCTGCTCGGTAGATGCATCTTGTTCGGCAGATCCGAGCACGGATTTGGGGGCACATTTTCCGCAACTTTGCTTCTCGGTAGATGGGTAACTCAGCTCGGATGGTCGTGGGGGCAGTTCGGAATGGCTATCTTCCTCCGGCCCGTTTAAGGGCGAGCCGGTGAAGTAAAGTCGAGCCATAGGACCCCGACCATCGTGAGGTTAGTTTGAGGGATGCAGGAGCAGTTTCGAATGGCGAGCTACTTCTAGTCCGCTTAGGAGCGGACTTGCGAAGCAAAATCGAGCCAAGTGTTGGACTCCGATCCATTCAACGGCTGCAGGAGCAATTTCGAACGGCGATCTACCCCCGGCCCGTCTGAAGACGAGCCGAGGAGGAAGAGTCGAGCCGAGTGCTGGACTCCGAACCATTGTGTGATTAGTTTAAGAGATGCAGGAGCAGTTTCGAATGGCGAGCTACTTCTAGTCCGCTTAGGAGCGGACTTGCGAAGCAAAATCGAGCCAAGTGTTGGACTCCGATCCATTCAACGGCTGCAGGAGCAATTTCGAACGGCGATCTACCCCCGGCCCGTCTGAAGACGAGCCGAGGAGGAAGAGTCGAACCGAGTGCTGGACTCCGAACCATTGTGAGGTTAGTTTAAGGGATGCAGGAGCAGTTTCGAATGGCGAGCTACTTCTAGTCCGCTTAGGAGCGAACTTGCGAAGTAGAATCGAGCCAAGTGTTGGACTCCGATCCATTCAACGGCTGTAGGAGCAATTTCGAACGGCGATCTACTTCCGGCTCGTCTGTGGGCGAGCCGAGGAAGAAGAGTCAAACCGAGTGCTGGACTCCGAACCATTGTGAAGTGCTTAGCAAGTTGTGGGAGCAGCCATGTAGAAGAAGCTGGGCTCCGAACTCACCTTTTAGCGAGTCGTGACTCGGAGAGATAGAGATGAAACGAGAGCAACAATTTCCAATGAAAAACGTAAGGTTTTATTGAAATAAGCTAAGTGGCTGCTTCAATAGAGCGTGCCGTTATTACATGTTGTTGGCCGGGTTACAAGCATCGGCCTTATTGAAAATCAAAATCCTACTTCTACAATAAGGTGAGGACCTCTTGGGAGGAGCTGAGTCTTGAAGCTCGGCGGGCCTTTCTGTTCGTTTGGAAGAGGTGGTGATCAGGTGAGGAGCTCGGCCCCCTCTTTTTGGACGAACTGGATCAGGTGCCCCCGTTGTATGAGTTCTTCGATCTCCTCCTTGAGAGCCCGACAATCATCCGTGTCGTGGCCGTGGTCCCTGTGAAAGCGGCACCACTTATCCTTATTCCTCTTCTTGCCAGGTGTATTCATTCTCGGGGGAGCGCGGAGTAGCCCTTCGTTGTCCACCTCCATAAGGACTTCTGATATGTTGGCAATGAGGGGGGTGAACTTCTCAAACCGAGGAGTCGGGCGACGCTGTCCATTGCTGTCCTTCTGGGATTTTTGGGAGCCCTCCTCTTCTTCGGTCAGCTTTCGTTTCGTCCCTGAGGCAGACCCTCCGAAGCTTGGAGGGTAGGCGGCCTCTTCGGCACGAATGTACTTGTCACACCTGAGAAGGAGGTCGGCAAAGTTCCGTGGAGGCTTCTTAGCAAGAGAGGAGCGGAGGCTGGAATTGAAGACGTTGGATTGGAAGGCGGCTGTTGCGACGGATTGGTCGAGGGAGGCTATAGTCCTGGCTTCAGCTGTGAACCTCTTCACATAGTCTCTTAACTTCTCACCTTTCTCTTGCCTAAGCTGGAGGAGTGAAATGCTGGTCTTCTCCGTGTGCCTGCTACTCACGAAGTGGGTGATGAAGAGTGTCTCGAACTGCTCGAAGGAGAATATGGAAGACGGTGCGAGGCGGGAGTACCACTCTCGAGCTGGGCCCTTCAGTGTCGCGGGGAAGGTTTTGCAGAGGAGGGCATCAGAAGCTTGATGGAGGAGCATCAAAGTCTTAAAGCTTTCGACGTGATCAACTGGATCGGTCTCCCCGGTGTAAGTCTCAAATTGGGGAGGTTTGAAGCCGAACGGGACAGGTGCATCCACTATGGTTCGGGGGAAAGGGGGTTGGCTAGGACGTAAGGTCCTCCCCCTAAGCTCCTCTTCTCGGTTTATCCGACCCAGGCACCTTTCTACTTCATGAAGACGGCGGTACATGGCGTCATCCCTCCGTCGGTGATCTGCCGAGCCTCGAGACTCATCTTCATACGAAGGAGAACGAGGGCTGCGGCGATGGTAGCTTCGGGAGCGACGAGGACTTGGGGTACGCCGGGAGTTAGTAGGAGCAGGACGAGGAGAGGGGAACCGTCGGCGAGGGCTTCGGACCGGGGGAGGGGATGGAGCCTTGGGTGCGTTGGTGAGAGCTTGTAGGATGGTCGCTTGGAACTGCTGGAACTCGGCACGGGTGATTGGTGCCTCCTCGTTCTTAGGCTGCTGCCGACCCACGGGGGAGCGTGGCCTTCTTCTGCGATGCTCGGGGGATTCCCTTCGCCCCCTACGGTTAGGAGACCTTCTGTAATCCCGGTGACGGGGAGATCGTTCACCCGGACGATAGTGGCGGGAGGTTCCCTCTCGGGCCCGTTTTTCGTCCAGACGGTGACGAAGATCCACGTCCTTCTTCTGCCGACTCTGAGGATTGTGTGATGCCATGGAATCCGTAGAGGCATTGTGTATGGAGATGCGGTCTTGGTGGAGAGGTTGCTTTCCGCGGGAGCCCCCCGCACCAGCATTCTGAGGTCCGGTCGGACCCTTGGGGGGTTGCTGATTCTGAAGGGGCTGATCTTGCTGAAGGGGAGGTCGTTCCTGCTGCAGAACGGGTTGGTCAGGGACTGGCTCCTGCTGATCGGCGGGATTGGGCCCACGGTTGGACCCCCTAGATTTGGCTTTTCTCGGAGGCATGGCTGGAGAAGATCTAGTCGACGGAAAGAGGAGGGACTGCAATTCGTATGTTTTTCCCACAGACGGCGCCAATCTGTTGCCGCTAAATTCGGTGTGGGGGCAAACAGATGAATTTGTGAGTTCGTAGAAAACCTGAATAGCAAACACCTAACCTGTTCCGCCGGAGCTTGACCGTTGACTCCCACCGTTCACCTGCAAGGAAGTGCGAGACACCGGGGTTGATCCCGGCGACGCACCCTCCGACGCTCAAGTCAGTAACCAGAAATGATTATGAAAGAGCGTTTAACTAGAGAAAGATTGATTACCTCTTAATGGAGATGGGTGAGGGGTATTTATAGGCGTCTTAGGGACTGGTTTTAGGAATGTAATCCCCGTGATTAGATAAGGAATATTCCTCGTAATCAGATAAGGCATGCAATCTGATAAGGTATATTCCCTATAATCAGTTAAGGAATTTAATCCCTAATCCCCAGTGAAAAGATAGATGTGAATCAGAGCCGTTGATTAGGATTAATCAGAAACCCTAATGCTATCTTTTCTGGACTGGGTGTGTTTCGGGTTGGGACCCGTACCCAGTTGTGGTGGATCCGTTCACGGGTTATTGGGTCTGTGAGAAGGAGACCCAGTACCCGCTTCGGACCCATTTGCACGTGAAATTACCGTTTTACCCCTGAGCTTTAAGATTCGAGTCCGATGTGAACGGTCCCGATTTAATCCTATTTTTAGCCATATCAGTCACATACTCGGGAAAATTGTATCTGATTCGAGATACGTGCAATGTGAAACATGTAGTGTAACTTGTAGCGTGAAATATGTCAAGTAAACCTGTAATTTAGCAAACTTGTAACTTGTAACTTACAAATTTGCAGCGAGGAACCACGAGCCCCCGTCCGAGTACGCTCTTCTATATTGCCCACTACTAAATCTTTTCCCTTTATACCCTGGCTTGTTATCTTTTTAATTACAATTAAACATGAACAATAACTACATGCAACAACAAGGATGGATAACATGGTAAGGGTAACATGACAAGATCAAGTATCAAGACTTATACGAGGCAGGAAACATATTTCAGGGCTTATAAAACATGTGATGCAACTAATGACATGCATAACACTTAATCAAGAATAAAATATATTATAACAACATGCAACCTAATAACAAGCAATTCATGCACAATATCATGTATAATAGTATATATGTGTATCGTGTTCATGCAACGGATATGGAAACAAAGTATTCGTGAGCTTGTACGAATACGAGATACGGATTATGTATAATACGATAGAGTCAAATAATATACTTGCGGTATTTTACAAAAGAGCTTGTACTAGAACAAACAGATTGTACAAGAGAATACTTGCCTGTTAGTTGTTGACAATAAAATTAAAGACTGAATAACGGGATCAGTATCCCGGGCAGTAGAACACGTGCAAGATGTTTGTGGCAGCCACGCCAAGTCAGCAACTGCAACTCCACAAAGCAAACTCCCAAAATAATAGTCAACTCCTTTCAACAACTACAAGGCAGCAACACTCCAAATAATAACCTCCCAACAACAACTAATAACTCCAATCCAATCTTCTACTTCACAACACCAGACAGTAAACTAATAACCCCAACTTCTCTTCACAAACACCAACTCCAATAATAATCCCCAAACTCCAATACAATAAATCACCAATACAACAAAACAAATTTCCACAACATCAAAACAGCAATTATCCAGCAACAATTCCAAAACTCCTCCTCCTTCTTCTTCTTCACTTCAACACAGACAGAGAGAGGGAAAGAGAGAGAGAACGGCAGGAGAGAGCGCGCGAAGGAGACAAGCAGGAGGTGCGGGGTTGCGACGGTGACGTGCTCAGGGAGAAGTGAGCGACGGCGGGAGGAAGAGGAATGGGAAGATGCGAGGCGAAGCTTCGGGGTGGTTGGTCGAGGTGCTTCGGCAATGGCGGAGACGGCGACGAGTCGACGAGGGCGAGGAGTTCGACTGAGGGAAGCTTCAACTGGAGGGGAATGGCGACGTGGACGGAGCTGGTGGAGCGGCTCGACGTGGAAGACGGAGCCTCGACAATGGTGTCGATGAGATGGGGCGGCGCTGGTTGAGCGAGGGATGTTGAAGACGATGCGGCACGGAGGAGAGCGGCACGGCACGGCGAGGAGTCGAGGTTGAAGACGACTGGGAGTGGTCGAGAGGGACGGCACAGGCGGTCGAGTCGTCGAGAGTGTGCAGCGGAGTCGAGCGGCGAAGTGGAGCAGCGGTGATGGGTTCGACGATGGGGAACGGCGACAGACGTTGAAGGTGCAATGGCGGGGGTGACGAGAGTTCTCGGCGGAGGCGAGCTCGAACGGGGAAGGAGACGGTAGTGGCTCTACGGTGACTGATGGAGGTGGCGCGGTGTGGGGCTGAGCGGTGCTGGCGATGGAGGGCGGCGAGCGGAGAAGGCGATGGCAATGACGGGCTTCGCGGAAGTTGGGGATGGAGTGAGAGCGGGAGATGGAGGAAGGAGGGGAGGAAGAATGAGTTTGGGTGTGCTCTGTTTTAGTTGAGAGTCAGAGAAGGAGAGATTGTGAGAGAGTATAAACGGGGAGAGGGGTTTTAATATAAGAGAATAAAATAATGGGTGAAAGTACTCTGTTTTAAACAAGGGAGAAATAGAGTAGAAGAACGTGGGGGAGAGAGTGGGGGAGTTACGAGGAGTGGGGAAATGTGCAGGTAAGGTGGGGGGGAGAAGTTAGAGTACGGGAATCAAGAGTGGGGAAAGTAGGAAGAAATTGTATACAGGTAGATGTAGGGTTAATCTGTATAATTAAATGGGTTCTGGGTTAATGGATTTGGGCTTGGGCTTTAAAATGGTTTCAAAATGTTTAAATAAAATATTTGGCTTGTTGGGCTAAATTTCTGGGCTCAGATTTAATTTAATAAAAATTAAATATGAAATTGGGCTTCAATAAATGGGCTTATAACAAAATAAAATAATAACTAGGGTATTGGGCTAAACAATTGGGCTCAGATTTAATTTAACAAAATCAAGTACAAATTTGGGCTTTAGAATAAACAATTGGGTTTTATATTAACCAATAATAAAATCAAAATACAACCTGGGCTCATATTAATTAAATAGTAAAATCAAAATACAAACTTGGGCTTTTAATAAATAGTCAAACTATTTGGGTTCATAAAAATAGTTAAAATAATAAAATCAATTAAGGAAAAATAATCATAAGATACTGAGGATTTAAATACGGAAAAATACTTTTAAAAATACGTATTAATGAAAACAGGGGTTACACTTATCTCCTTTTAGGCTACAGCAGCAGCGACAGGAACGAGAGGGAGTATCGCCAGAACCGTTCAGATCAAGGAGTGCGCCGATGAGGAGATAGAGATTGGACCAATTCTTAACTGAGGATAGCGTCATTGAACAGGGTTTCACCCTCCAGGGCTTTGTTGGAGGGGTCTCTTGTGTTATGTCTGTACTCATTATGTTGTTTATGTTTTTTATTGGTCCGACCCTTTCATTTTAGTTGGAGGAGTTAGGTTTTATTTCATGTTTTGTAGCTTTCCTTCACTTTGTACATTGCCCACTACTTTGTGTTTGTTTTGTTAACTTCATATTAATAAAACATGGTGTCTATACTTCATATCTTCCATAAAAAGAAAAAAAAGTTTTACTTTGTGGAGTGATGAAACAAGTTTATAAATATGTGTTTGGTTATAGCATGAATCAACAATAAACTTTATATTCCCAACCGAATATGTGCATATGTATGTAAACAATTAGAAAAATATAGACAATTTTTTACTAAATTTTAATTAAGGGGTTAATTTAAAAATAGATATGGTAATTTCACTGAACCCCCTGAATTTTCATACTTTGCACCCCAACTTTCAGAAGCAACTGTTCCACCCCATGTGGATTGGTTTCTTGCAACTGCCCTTTTTTCATTCAATTTTCTAATTAAACAGTGTTACTTTTTGGTTGAAATAACTTTTTTTTGTCTGTTAGAAGAAGAAAAAAAGTCTATTTCGACTGAGCCTGACACTAATCCCCTTTCAGTTAATTTAAACTACAAAATAACAAATTTCACCCTAGAAATAATAGAATTTCACAATAAAAGTGACAGAAATATGTTTTTTTCCAACAAAGTATTACTCAAGAAGCTAGAACATGTCCTTTAAAAATAGAAAAGTTAACTTGCCAAAGCATGAAAACTAAGGGGGTTCAATGAAATTTACCCAAATTAGACATTATTCCTTATCATTATTACTAAAGAGTTAATCAAAATCATTATGATTAAAGAAAAATATAAATATACTTGTGAAGATCACACATTTAATTCACATTAAAAGGAGAAATAATATCATATGCACATTCACATTGTTACTCATGTTATCATTATATAAACCAAATTTCTCTTGATCCAAAACTTGCAAGATCAATCTCTCTCCCGCTACAAAGGCGCACAAAACTCACGGTCTCCCTTCCACTTCATCTCCCCTCCACCCAAAAAAACAACCACAATCATAAAAACAAATAAACAAGCAATCAAAGAAAAGTTAATGATTCTCCAACTTGTGCAGTTAAAAGAGTAACACAACAAGAACATAAATAACATTGATGGCGGAGGAAGATTCTTCGTCATCCGACTCGTCGTTTAAGGAGAACGAATCGTTGTCAACTCCCCTCTGTGCAGTGGCCGATGCATTAGAGGAGTTGGCTGGCCTTGTTCGTGACAAGGAGGAGCTTCGTCTCTCTACCTTCTGTGATGCCTGCGCCCTCGTCTCCGTTCTGTTTAATTCCCTAGGGATCGCCTTCAAGTTTGCTGAGTACGAGTACGTCTCCAAGGTCTATACATATAACATTTTACATTCGTTCTCGTTTAATTTTCTTTTTGGCTTTGCAATTTATTACCTAGTAAGTGTTGTTGTAGCACAGCGGTAAAGCCTCTTAGTTAGCACTAGTCAGGAGCCTTGGGCTAAAGAAAAACACAAGTTTCATTATAAAACAAACTTGAATATTCTTCTTTAGTCTTCACTCATTTATATGTGCTATATTGTCCAAATTCAACTCTTTAATATTGCAATGGATTTTTTTTTGTCAGGTAAATGACCTATTGGAAGCATCAAACAGATTTGATACTTTAGGTAGTATAATAGACCAAGATGTTGCAAATGATACGGTTAAGAAGGCAGGAAGCCTTTCTCGTCATTTGCGGAGAGTTCGGCAAGGGCTTGATCTAATCAAAGTTTTATTCGAACAATTTCTATCATCTAGGTACGTGTCTTCCCTTCCCTTCCCTTCCCTTCATCGACGGCAGCATTTATCACAAATTTCTGTTTTCTAAAATACAAATTCTAAATGAAATCTGTAGTTTTCTGATATCATTTTCTTTAGTTGCTTCTTGAATCCAAATTGTTCTGGTATACATGTAATCAGTATTTATAATCTGAAAGTGTCAAGACATTTACAGTGATAGCTCGTTGAGAGATTCTGCGTCAACTGCTTACGCACAAGTATGTGCACCATATCACACATGGACTGTTAGAAAAGCAGTCGGTGCAGGAATGTACGCTCTTCCAACCAGGGAACAACTTATAGTGAGGCTAAATGAAAACGGTAGGTTTGTACCCGATGCTTACCAATTTGTTCTATTTCTAACTAACTTTGTGGACTTATAGTTTAACAGATCTCATAAACTCTCATTTTTGTTGCAGATGTATCAGTAGAAAAAGAGATGAGAAGATACATTGCGGCATCATGTCCTGTTCTAATGTTCATTGACAATCTTTACACTTCGAGAGGCATCGCCCTTGACTGGTAGATCAATTTTTTATGAGATAAAAACTAGTCACTAGCTCTGAAGCAAGCATTTCGTCGAATCAAGAAATCTGTTTCAAATGTTTTACATGCTTGTTCTAGTTAAGGAATTATGTGCAGTTTATATCCCAGCAAAATTGTGTCCATCAGTGAATGTTGGAAGCATTTAGAAACATCAACAAACTTAAAAAGAAGATTCTTGTGGTAGTTTATTTATTTATTTATTTTTATTTTTTTTTGTAATTATAGACATGCAAACATTTCTTTTGACATAGAAGTAAGCAACTGCTGTACCAACGCAAAAACTAGTGTTTTCTGCTAGTTCACTTATCCATCGTGTAAGCATTTTACATTAATGGTCGATTATCTTTAGAATTCAAATTTCTTGTAGCCATCGCCCATCGGTTCTCTGATAAGTTATACTTCAAGGAGGTCTGTTTATCGGTTTATTGTATCCATGCGGTTTGTTTTTTATTCGCCAAGTCATGTATATTTATCTTAGTGGTCGTTTGGCAAGTTCGTTTGGTAACTTACAATAACTTGCGCACTGAAACAATAAGTTGTATGTTAGAAACAAGATTGCAATTACCACTCCGCTCTCCCCCACCCTCGCACTGTCACTTCCAAATAAAATCCCAAGTAGCATCTGCAAAATCTTCTGGTACAGGCAGGCAGACTGTCACAACTCGCAACCATCCCTTGTGTAATAGGGCTCTCTGCTAATTAGAATTTTTTGCATTACTAGGCTACTTTTTGAAACTTTTTGCGATTTTAGGCCAGTTGACAAACTATTAGCACTTTTGACTAGCAAGTGTCACGTCAGCAGCGGCCGCTATTGAAAATAGCGGCCTCTTCATAGCGACCAATACATCGGATTTCCATACTTGGCAGATTTGTATAATTGCAAACTACTTGGAGTAACTGAGGTCGCTATTGTCAAAAGCGACCTTGTATAACTAAGGTCGCTATTCCCAATAGCGACCACAGGTTGACCGAATCGCTTTTAGGCCCACCCAATAGCGACCCCAGTTACTCCAAGTGGTTTGCAATTATACAAATCTGCCAAGTGTGGGAGTCCAATGTGGTGGTCGCTATGAAGAGGCCGCTATTCCCAATAGCGGTCACTGCTGGCGTGGCACTTGCTAGCCAAAATTGCTAATAATTTGGGATGTGGCCTAAAATCGCAAAAAGTTTCAAAAAGTAGCCTAGTACTGCAAAAAATTTTGCTAATTATCCATCACAGTTTTGAAAATGTTGGCTACTGATGTGAAAAGTAACAGCAATAGGGGTCAGAAATCTAGAGTTGTTAGGTAAACTTCTTCTTCTCCAAGTCTCCTCCTTGCCTTTCAAAACCAACCCGATCTACAAAAACCCTAAATCTACAAGCCCTAGGGCGGCGGCGGCTACCCTCAACGCTCCTCCCCCCCCCCCATCGTCCCTCCTTACTCCTCCTCCATCCAAGCGGCGAGCACGCTCCACGAGGTGAACCACTCCAGTCTCCAGTCGCGATTTTTGTTGCGTGGCGGTTCGTCGAAGCCGCGCAAGTTGGACGGCGGTGGTTGGTCGTAGCCGCGCACCGTCCCGGTTCTCCCTTCCAGATCTGAGATCTCGAAGCTGTGCGTCATCCCAGAGCTGCGAGTTGGACGGCGGCTGTTCGTCGAAGCCGCGCGTCGTCCCAGATCGACGACGGCCACCATCGCGCCCCCCAGACAGCCCACTCACCTCTGTCCCTTTCCCCCTTGTACCACCGGCGTCCCCTTCCCCCTTCCAGATCTGAAATCTCGAACACTGGCGGCGAGATCTGTGCTTTTGGAGTAGCCATCGCTGCTGGTGTGATGGGGACCTGCCTCTGTGTCGGAAGATTGAGGAGTTTGCTCATCCCCACTGTGTCTTATTGTTGTCCCCTTCTTCGGCGCTGGTTGCGGCGCCATTGCTACCGCCACCATGTTTGCGCACTCAACGCCAACCGTGCTGATCTGCAGCTGCGATTTGGATGTTGAGTTGCTGGTTGTGTATGCGAAGAAGAAAGAGTACGTGTGATGGTAATACCGGAGTTAGAGATGGTAGCGGTTTGATCTGGTTATTGTTTGTGTGGGGGGAGTGGAGGAGGTGCTTGGGATCGGTATTGCACGGTTACGAGGCTAGGGCCCGAAGATGGGGTCCCCCTATAGGTGCGCACCTTTACAGCACTATGTGGGGCTTGGGCCTGCAGACGGGGTCCCCCCATGAGGTGTCCTGTAGAAATTGTTGAGGTGGAGATGTATGTGTTTTTGTTCGGTAGTGGGGTAGTCGCACCCTGAATTCGACACCCGTTAATCAAAGGCCACAGGATTCGCAACAGCGCCGCCACTACGCCCTCATCAATAAACCTGCAATCTACAACGTCCACCGCCCGTAGGGACGAGAGGGAAAGGTGATGCTTCAGTTAGTTGTGGTTGTTTCGGATTTTGCGTGAGAGAGAGAGTAAGAGAGTGAGAGAGTAATGATTTGCTTCTCTTGATTCTGTGTTGGTGTCTGTTAGTGTTTGTGAGAAATCACTAAAGAGAGTAGATGCGTGTGAGAGGCGAAGGTATCCTCTTTACGGCTCTCTCCTTGTCGGTGTTAGTGGTTAGGGTTACCGAGTGTTTTGTTTGGTGAGAAATTGCTGATGAGAGCTATAGCGTGACAGATGTGAGTACCCTCTCTACGGCTCTCCTTTTGGGTGCGACTCCGATTGGGCAATGTGTGAAGTTGTGTTGGTGAGGTAGAAGGATGGGAGCGGCAAATTTTCAAATCCCACATGATTCGCTTCAGGTAGGTGGGCGCGTGCCGTGGAGGTGGGTGCTCGAAGCTTGCTTGACGGACATACAATTAGTTGGTTCTCGTAGTTTAGAGTGAGAGCTGATTATATGTACTGGTCATGTCGCTTCATGTTTTTTTTCTGTCTGTAGATTGTAACTTGCCCCAGTATGTTGGGATTATTTTGTTAATTTCTTATAAATGAAACAGGGTGGCCTTATTCCATCTTTTCCCTCAAAAAAAATAAAATAAAATAAAATAAATAGGGCTCTCTGCTATTAGCCCTTCAGATAATTTAGTTGAGTGCAATCATTTTGAGGCTGAGATACTTTCTGAACACAAGGTAATGACCTTTAAATGTAGAACAATAAACACATCTCAAAGAATATGTTTAGAAACATCATGAGGTAAGACAGAGACCTCTCCATCAACGAAATATGGGTGTTGAATGTTTATCTCTATATAAAATTATAAACCTATGAAAAAGAAACACAAGCTTCGATTATTTTAATCTCCTCAGCCCAAGCGTATGACGACAGTAAAGTCAGTCGTCATAAAGGACGCAATGCAGACAAAGAATAGACCGAATTGATTAGGATCTAGAAATATGATATGTATTGGCAAAGGGACTAGGCAAAGAAACTGAATCCATATCATAGTGCAGAACAATGGTTATAACATTCTTCAACAATAATTCAACAACTCACAACTTTCGGTTGAAACTATGGTGATACAACTACATGCCCAAAGCAGTTCAGAGCAATCAATCCTGAAACATGACAAATTCGACTCCCATCTCTAATTAGAATAAAACCTAGAGCGCAATCAAATCAGCATATATCCATATGCTTGAAACGGGCCAACTTTTAGGATTAGTAACCAAATCACTGCCCCTGACCAGACTCCTTTGGGGCCTCCTTAATCTCATCTGCAGCATCCTCCTGCAAACCAACAAACCACTTTTAATAAAATAATTGGAGTCAGGAATGTAGATGGGTAGATATGTGTATGTGATGTGTACTGCAGGTGCGCTTCTACATCAATGAAGATCAATTATCTATCGAGGGAGAAAAAGATGCTTGTAGTGGCTAGCATTAGAAAAGCAAACTTTGAAAAATGATGATGATTATCATGCAATGAGGTGGCAAATGTGACTTGATGGCTGTTGTCAAGGAAAAACATGTGCATGTGTGTGCGCCTGTTTGTGTGCGTGTGTGAGTGGGAGAGAGAGAAACCGACCGTGATGTCAGAGGTCCACAGAGTCAAATTGTCTCGAAGAAGCTGCATGATCAGAGTGCTATCCTTGTAAGATTCTTCACCCAAAGAGTCCAGCTCTGAGATAGCTTCATCAAAAGCCTGTGAAGATAAACAGTTTTACGAGAGATGAGTAACATGCAAATAAACCAATCTTTTTTTTTAAATGTACAATAGGCTTAATTCTTTGATTGTGTCTAATTGGTACTAATGAACAATCATTACCCCTCCATGGCAGGTTCTAACTGGAGATATGAGCCAACCATACAAGGCCAAAATTGCTAAATGAGTGGGCCGTTGCAGAGGGAAAAGAAACAATATATTACCAACATGTGTGTGCCCATGCACAAGCATGGGGTGCGGCAGGTGGAGCCGGAGAGAGCAAGCGAGCGGGGAGATTGTAAAAATTATTCAGCACGCAAAGATGTAACTTGGCAAGGGTAAATCACTGACGATTATGCCCTCAGGCAAGCAGGTTATGTTCCCTTTTCCGAAAAGAAACAAAGAGTGAACTGTTCAATAGAAGGCATTTTCGTGAATATGGTTCAGATTCAACGTGTTGCAAACTTGCAATCAAGCATTCAAGTTGAAAATGGCTTGTAAGAGTCAATAAGGCTAACATTCAGTTTCTGGAATTTTTTTTAAAACTACGGTGTTTTTCGAAACTATTTGCAAAAAGATGACAGGTGTCAAATTAATTGCGCTCGGGAACTCAACAACTACCACTCGCCGTTCCCAACGGCGAGCTCAGTTATTTCGTGCTCTAAGCTCGCCGTTGGGAACTGGTGAGTGTAATTTTTTTTGTTGAGAACTAGTCATCCCCAACGGCGAGTTTAGTTCAAAATTTTCAGACAATACTCGCCGTTTCCAACGGCGATGGGGGTTATACTGGACTCGTTGTTGGAAACAGCAAGTTTAGTTCAAAATTTTTAAACAAGACTCGTTGTTCCCAACAACGAGCTATTCTATAAAGTTTGTTTTCGAAAAATTTACTAAGTCCAACATAGAGTTTCACTCTTTGTGAACCTCGTCGTTCCCAACAGCAAGTCTAGTATAAAGAACCTCACTATTGGGAACGACGAGTCTTGTTTGATAATTTTGAACTACACTCGCAGTTGGGAACGGCAAGTTTCTCCAAAAAATAAAACTAGGCCCCTTGTTCCATACGGCGAGCACGAAATAATTAAGCTCGCTGTTGGAAACGGTAAGTTTAGTTGTTGAGTCCCCGAGCGCAATTAATTTGGTAACTGTCCTCTTTCTGCAAATAGTTTAAAAAATAGACAAATATTTATTTATTTTTAAAAAGCCAGTTTCTGTGGTGCAAACTGCAAAGTAATGATCTGAAAAATTATACTGTTGGACCGTTCAAGGTCAACAATAATACTGATTACATTAATTGCACACAATTTCACAAAAATAAATTGCCCAAAACAAAGATACAATCAGTCAACCTTGCTCAGAAGAACATCCTGACCCACCGACATTCCGTAGAGATTATTTTTCATTAGTCATTACCAACGTGTTCCACACAAATGCTCTGGGATCTTATTTTGACCTGCATAATTCACATCAATGATATTCCAGCTTTAAACCTCACTTCGACTATATGTTGACAAGAGTAACTTGAATACTCCCCGCTGACTACAACTTATCCTCACACCCATTGCATTCTAAGAGTTGGCTTATTGCACTCAACTAATGTTCTAAAAAGCAAAGGTCGCTCTACTTCCTCCATATTCAGGGGAATAACTTCTCGGCACCTCTCAAGCATTGAAAAGTCACCTCCTACCACATGTTACGCCTCTAAAACTAGAAGCATGCCTAGACCAACTGCTATAATGGACATAATAAATTTAAATGAAGTTGCCCTCTAACCACTAACCAGTACATCTTGAAATTTTTCGCAATAACTTGACCTATCCTTAGCCAGTGTTACCAGGATTGCAGTACACTTCGGTTCTTGGCACAGGTACGGGATCGCAATACGCTACCTTAAGCAATATGTGGTACGACAGGGATAGAATGAGTTGGGAACTCATCTGAGTAAAATACATGTGTATGTAGAGATGAAGATAGAGCTAGAAAATTAAATTATAATTACAAGTTACAGAGATTGCTATACGCAAAAGAAAAATTAAAACAAGCTCCATAACGAATTGAGAAGAGTTTGACAAGAAAATGATGAGTTAATGAATAAAGATATTCATTTTAAATATATGGAAAACGTCATATGTGAATCACTGGTTTAAGTAGGGGTGTCAAAAAATACCATATTACCGTACCATACCAAATACCATATTACCGTACCATACCATTACCATACCAAAAAATACCAGAACTTGGTAGTACCGTACCAAATTTTCGGTATTGTACTATACCGATTTTTGATGGTATGGTACTGGTACAAAATTTTTATACCGTTGGTATACCGTACCGTACCGAATATATTTAATATATATTTAATTTAATTTTTATATTTTAAAACCCAGGCCCAGGCCCATTCTTTCTTTTCATTTTTTTGATTTTCTACCCTAGTCGTCGTAGCCGTCTCTTGAGTCCTCTTCCCTCTTCTCTTTCCGTCCTCTTTCCTCACCTCCTACTAACAAGCATAACTAACAGAGCAAATAACAGCTTTTGTTTGTAACAAATAACTGAACTGAATATATTCAAATAGCACAGTGGTACGACACTATCATGTTTGGAATTTAACAAACTAAGGTAAGATGTTTCCCATAATATTGCTAGTATATATTTAAATTCTTAGACAAAGTTGAAAAATACGACAACTCTATTATCAATTATCTATTGTTACATTAGTTGAAAGCTTGTTAGTCTCTTGTCTTCAGTATATTAATTTATTTATTCAGAAAAGACGTGTATATATATCGATCATTAGCATATATGAGCTTGACTCTTTTAAATTTATACAAGCTTTGCTTAGCATGCTGCACTAATGCAGCTTGCCACTGTTTGGTGTGCTACAGCTGATCGACATGTGTATATATAGACCATTAGCATATACGACCTTCACTCTTTTATATTAATACAGGCGGTCTTTACCATCACGGTTGACAATGCTTTATTTGTTGCTTGTTGTTTAAGGTGGTTATCAATCGGGATCGCTTGAGACGAGCATCTATTGTTAAGGAGAGTTGTGATGTGTAATCTTATGGAATGTCTCCATACAGAAACTCTGACAATGAAGATGGAGATGATGAGATTAGGCGTAGAAGGAAATACATTCCTCTGTGGGCAAGGTGAATGATTAACTTTATATTTAAGGAAACATGTTTTTTTATTGATATCTGAGTATATTGTTGGACATATATAAAGCATATATCTGTTTATTGTGCCAGTCGGTCATGAGAAACAAAGTTTGAAATTGGTACATCCATATTTCTTGATGTCCGGTACTACCAAGGTACTACCATTACCATACCAATATTTCGGTATTACCGAACTCGGTAGTACCAAAATTTTGGCACGGTAATGGTAGAGAAATTTGTGTACCAAGTATTCCGGTACGATAGACGGTATAGTAATTTTTGTACGGTACGGTATACCACCCCTAGGTTTAAGATATCCGGATCAAGAACCCACCTTAAATCGGATCGCAAGATCCAAATATCGCGGTTTGAAGAGGACGAGGAGTTGCAAAAGGGAGGTTAGCTCTCATTCGTTTATCATTCTCCTGTTACCTAGGAAGCACGAGTACTTCCAAATGACCAACGTACCCATGTCAGGTGCGTATAAGGTGCCGAAACTCATTGGGTACTCTCGGCTGCGTGCCCAAAGAGTACCCAATTTTTTAATATAGTTTTACAACTTTTGGTGATCATTATATTTAGATAAATGTTTGGGCCATAGTGTAATTAATAAAAACTTCTTGTTTCAAGTTATTCCCAAGCACAAAACAAGTATACCAATAGTTTTGATCATAATTATAATATATTCTTATAGTTCTATGAAATTGTTCAAATATTTGCATTTTTAACAAGATAAACATTTTTTATTTATAGGTATAATACAAAATATATTATATTTAATGCACCCATCAATCCACCCGAATCCTACTAATTTGTAAAATCACATAGCCATGTATCTGTGTCGTGTTGAGCCGTACCCGCACCAGTACCCATATCTGTGCTAAATCACATAGCCATGTATCTGTGTCGTGTTGAGCCGTACCCGCACCAGTACCCATATCTGTGCTTCATAGACTATTACAACTACTAAGTTGCCATGTGTTTGTTGTGTGGACAACAACCAATTTTCATTTAAATATTAAGGTTTTTTTATGGGGCACGAAAGCAAGCCAAGATAAGATTTTGGTACTTTCCAAAATAACACTTTGAGGAATATGTAATTGCAATCTACTCTTTTAATAGTCCTGTTTAGGATTTTGTGGCAAAAGGAAGCAAATCCTAGATGATGAACCTTTTATTGAATTTATTTTGTAGATTCAGTTAGAAAATTATATCTTTAGGGAGTGATAAGTTAGTGATTCATGATTTTACTATTTTTTTTGGATTTTTCATTCAGTGACAGTTTGCTATGACTGACAAGTACTTGTGGAAATGCCTTAAACTAAAATGTAATCTTTTGTTGTGAGCAATGAATAAGCATAACCCTCGAACATTTTGAAGTTCGTGTACAACCTAGTATTTCTCGAAAAGGGTTGGATATGTAACTCCATGTTCAATCTCTCACCAGAAAACTCCTTTTGTAGTTACAGAAATACATGAAGGAGATGAGCCGGAATCCTTGAACGTATCTCAATCATATCATGTACAAGATTTCTGTGATTTGGAGAATGTAACAAATTCTCATGGAGGTGCATAAATTTGACTAGTCAATAATTGAATTCTTTGGGGTTTGTTGAACCTTATGTAAGTGTTGTGGTTCAATTGCATAAATGGAAAAAAAATTATTACAATAAACCGTATGGAGAAATTGGAGCTGGTATTCTCGAGGTCGAGCATGATGGACTTGCATATATATCTTCATGAGCACTTGCTCGGTTTTGATGATTTTGACACAAAAATGCGGTGGAGAAAAGGGAGGAAGAGGAGAAGGTTCATAAAGTGTAGATGGAGTTGGTGGAGGTTGACGAGGAAAAGATGACCACGAGAGAGGTGAGTGAAGTTTTGATTAAGAATGGAATGTATGAGGAGAGAGCAATGCAGGATTTGTTCAAAGTTGTGAAGTGGGGAGTACAAAGAATTAGCAGCGGAATGAAGGTTTAGAAAATGTGAAAGAGAATGAAAAAAGTGGCAATTAGAGAGCACAAAGAAAGTGAAGTTGGAGGGCATGGAATGCTGCAATAAGGATAAATTGAACCAATAGCATGTCACTTTAAATGTGCAGCTCCATTTGCAACTATCAATAACAAATTCACTTACATAAAGTAAGTGGTCCTAACTAACTATACTTTTATTTATTTTTTCAAAAATTTTGCATTGACCAATCATGTTAGAGAGTTGCAAATATAGTTGCATTTGGAATGACTTGCCATCATTTCACTAAGGAGAAAAAGGAAGAAGGGAAGGTGGAAAAGAATTAAATTTAAATTGAACAAGAACGGGATAGGTCGGATAATGAGCTACTTATGCAAGCTTCAATGAAATGATTGACAAAAAAGGGAATTTTTTTATTTTTTTTGTGGTGGTGGTGGTGGGGGGGGGGGAGGGGGGGATTGTTAATCAATAATTGATTGACATACCCACACACAAACACACAAGACTTTTACAACTCTTTCTGTAAAATCATGTATTCCATAATCTCAATTATCCATTGTTGGATTTTTTCTATTTAGACCTTTATATATGATTATATGTAAAAAAAAATATTTGTTGGGTTTGCATCGTTTTACTACAAAAAATTAGGACTTTTAATTTACAAATAGAAACTGTTTTATAGTTTGAGAAACTGGTAAGATAGGAATTATATAAAAACATTTCAATAATTGATAATATACACTTCAAAACAAGTCCAAAATAATTAGCTCTGTGTGTTCAATTTTGTAATATTTATGGAACTTATTGGGTAAATCAAAAGATAAATATAGTTCTATCTTTAGGCCTAAAAGTGATGGATAAAGGTGGCAAAAATATCCAATAAACCGATAAGCTGATCCAAATCCAACCCAAGTTTTTAGGTATGGATCCTCCATAATATATATGTTTTCTAAATGGTTTCTATAATTACTTTTTCCTTGTTCGGTGAGAAGGCAGATAGAAAAATGTTCTTAAAATACTTGGGCTTCGGTTAGAATAAGTGGAATACATAATCTTTTGAAAGATTCATTTTACCAATTTCTTCTGTTTTCTTCTCATATTAAAAGGAAATAATTTTCTTTCAAATCTGATGTGTCATGTTATATTTTTTTTAAACAAACACAAAAAAGCTCTTCTAATAGAAAAGAAAACCAAGTTGGGCACGAAAGGTTTCTACCATGTTTCTTCCGGAACAAACAGCCTATAGAAAGAACCTTGATCTTGTATGAAAATTGGTTGTTGTCCACACAACAAACACATGACAATGCATGACAGCCGCTGAGCGATAAGAAAATTGGCTAAGGACAGATAAAGCGCTTCAAAAAATCCAACCTTTTTTCTTGATAAAAGGAAAATCCAACTTCAAATTAGATATATTTAAGTGTTATAAGAGGAAAAAACTAAATAGAAAATAAGAAGTCCTAAAGAAGAAAGATATGTGGAAAATCCTACATAACTTAATTACTAAATCCAAAGGGAAGAAAACATCAGATATTAATTGGAGAGTATTATTTTTTATGGATAAAACAAGTTTGTTATAATTTTCATGTTTGGATAATTATTTTATCTTGTTCCTAGAGGAGCTTATTCAATTCTCCCTCCGTTTCAAAATATAAGTCATTCTAGGTTTCTACAGAATTATTAAAAAACAACCTAGGATTGAGTAAAAGTACTCCATGTTCTTTGATTTTTGAAGCCCATAAATGAACCATCAATTGTACAATAGCCTATTTACCCTCTATAATTTTTTATTACTTCTCTTACAAAAAAGGACAAGGGTAAAATTGAAAATCACATAGAAAATTAATTCATAAACATTTAAGAATGACGCGACATGTTCTCGAAAACCTAAAGTGACATTATGAAACAAAAAAATGCTAGCATGACTTATATTTTGAAACGAAGGGAGTACAAAACAACAGTTTATTAAGTAACCTCCTAATAAGTAGTCACAATTGGTTTTTCCATAAAATTCTCCTTCACCACAACGTCAAAAACTATCATTGTGGTCTGGTAGACAATTAACCAACCAATTAGACGGGCTTGTTTCTCAACTCCCTGCTTTCATTTTGTTCACATAATTATAACATCTACAAAGAAACTGAAGACAAAGGCATTTTCTAAAATTTGAATCTGGAGCATTTGAAAGGAGGTTGATTGTCGAGGTTAGAAGAGGCAGGATAGAGAGATTTGATATGGAAGACCAGTTATCACTTACCTAGAAATTCTTAACTAATTAACTATGTTAAGAATTGCCACATGAAATTGAGCACAATTTCGCAAAGAAATAACCCACTTGTTTTTCAAGAAGAAATGGGAAACGTAATCAATATACAGAGTCATTATTAGTTACTTGTAGGGGTGGACATCAGTCGGTATCCGACCTAATATGGACCATCCATCACCGATCCAAACAAATCGGTTTTTTATTTTTTCATCCGCAACCAATCCGAACCTTAATTGGATCGGTTTACATCCAAGCCGATTAAGCTCGGTTTGGATTGGATTGAATGGTCGGTTTGGCATGTTACTTTTCACCTTCAACATCATTCATAATATTATTGAAATTTAAAAGATCAACTTCAATCAAACTTAAGAAACAACCTGCTATTTGTTATTCAGAAATGAATTTAAAATGAAGATTCATAAAACCATAAGTTGTTAATGAATTTTGCATTAATTGTTTGAGATGATGATGTTTAAATGGGTGAGATAAACTGCTTTTTCACTTGCATACTTCTGTAATCTTAGTTTATTATCATAAAAGAAATATCAATAACCATAGCTAATTGAATTTCAGCTACAATAAAAAAAATTTAGAATACAATTTCTGCTTGACTTGATTAAAGTAACTACTAAATGTTACATCTTTATGATTCTATTAAGCTGGGTCACACTGTAAATCAAGCCGTTCTCAACAAAATAACACACAAGATTATGGACAATCAAAACACAGGTAGAACAACTGCTCGGTTTGTATTAAAAAATTAAAGAATACCATTTGTATCTCCAAGAAAATGAGAAATGAGTATTTGTATATTCAAGAAATTAAAGGAGAACTATATTTTTATGGACATGTGCATAAAGGTATGGTCGGTTCGGTTTCATCGGTTATTTGAAAGCCTCATCCAACAACCGAACCGGTCCAGTTGGTTTTGCAAGATCAAGAACCGGACCAACCCAAACCTTTAATTAGTTCGGTTAAAAACCGGTTGGTTCGGATTGGATTGGTTCGGATTGGTCGGTTCGGATAATAGTTGTCCACCCCTAGTTACTTGTACTAATTGCTTCGCGAACACAATTTTTTTTGTGGTAGAGAAGGAACTTCAAAAAGAAAGGGTTTCAAGTGTACGGGGGAACTCATGTCAACATAAGTTAATGCTCTTTTACGGAGTTTTTATGAATAGGGAAACACTAATGGTAAGTCTCGACATGTAGCATGAGTCTTATTTGTGCAAGTTAATATTCATTGTTGCACTTAAATGACTAACTGCTTACAACCCATTTTTTCTACAAATATCCAAAAAGTGATATGTTGTAATTTATTGAAGATCAATTTAAAACTATTAATTAACAACAATAGTACATTTAATAATATATTAAATATCAACTTTTCAATAATTGTACGATGGAAAGGAAATCATGCTTGTTATACCCATGGTAGGGAGAAGAGAAATAAAATAACAATGAGATAGCATATTGAAAATGAGGTACTTAGGAAACCAATGTGGTTAGTTTACTCCGTAATATGTTTGCAGTTTTAAAGAAATAGAGGAAACTTGTATGATTCATTGTTTTGTAATAAATATCCTTCAGATTGGGCCGAGGAATTGTGTTGAATTGATTGTAGATCAAGTCTTATAAGATCCATGACCACTGTAAATATATAGTTCTAAACCTGGCTCTAAGAAACCCAGGTTATTACTTTGATCTTGTTTATCTACAGTGGATTCAGGTTTTGAATTACCAAATCCAAATATGCTTTAGAATGTATCAACTTTGTTAAAAAACAAATAGTAATTAGCAAGTAAATAGTGTGGCTTGCTTTATGAAAATAGGACATGCTTAATATATGAGTAAATAATGTCCAAATATTGATTACTTTTTAGATTGTGGTTTCTTTTTAACTTGTATACATATTACTATCATTTTAACATTATGGTATTTTGGATAATATTAGTACATCGTACTAATTTGGTAATGTAAGTCTATAAGATTCACGCATGTCGGTCCACGACGTCGTAGACGTCGTCACAGTCATTAATTGATTGTGGGGCCTCTACATATTTGATTCTTGTGGTGTTGGGTAGGGCTAGATAAGCAGTACAACTAGTATTACCCTCCCATTTTATCAAGTATCGTTAATTGATTGTTGCCCTCTCATTTTATCAAGTATAGTATGGTTGATTGTGAGCTCTACATATGTGTTTCTTGTGGTGTACGACTAGATATGTAGTACAACTAGTATTACCCTCTCATTTTATCAAGTATAGTATGGTTGATTGCGAGCTCTGCATGTGTTTCTTGTGGTACTCGGCAGTACTAGATAAGTAGTACAACTAGTATTACCCTCTCATTTTATCACGTATATTATGGTTATCATTTTATCAAATAGTGAAAATTAAACAAACTTATAGGTTATCATTTTGTCAGGTATGATTGCTCAAGAAGCAATAATCTAGATCAAAGAGGAAAGTGAATCAAGTCTAGGATCCATGCTAGTATATTCAGTTATGATTTTGAAGTATCCAGTGTCCATGAATTTTTTAACAAACATTGCAAGGTCTACATACAAAATCTAAACAGTTATCAAGATATCAAGTCTGGATGCATTCATAACTACATACACTTTTGGATGCACCAACATTAAAAGTACAAACAATTTTATTTTTGTTGTTATTGTTTCCAAACATCTTTTCTGAATTTTCATTCAATTTTTTCTTTTTTTCAGTCTGAGTTTCAAAATGACTAACAAGTTTTGATATATTGTACCACTAGATTTGCCCGTGGCTACGTGCCTACGGCACGTCTTCTAAACGATACAGCATGTGAAAAGTCTTGCAAACAGTAATCAACAATTATGTAGATGAAGTTTGAATAGTATGACAATAATTAGTTGTAAATAAAAATCTATGTTTCCATTAGTATATGGTGAAAAATAATTATAAATTGGGGTATAAAAGTCCATGTTTCCATATATATATATGAGAGAGAGAGAGAAATAATTAAATAAATAAATGAGTTGTTTTGGAGAGGGGGGGGGGAATTTGAATTTGAGTTTTGGGGGAAAACTTTTGAGGGAAAAATGTGTTTTGTGAGGAGATTTGGGCCGTTGATTTTGGGGGATTGAAGGAGAGCCACTTGATAGCTTTCTTTGTGTTTTATTATATAGATGTCAGAAAAATCATTATGAGGCAATATAAATTTATGGAATAAATTGGTTGCACATCTCAAACTTTTGTCTTCTAAATACATATCTTAGGCTTGCGTTGTGTGGGTGACTTATCAATGCATATTTTAGGCTCTGCATGATCATTTTTTGTTAGAGGGTTACAATCAGTAACCACACAAGTAATGTGTACCAAATAAATTTTGAATGGGTAAGCTACAGGACTATTATGGGAGTTTACTTGCTTGAAAAGGTTTGTTTTGATATTTTAGTGGATTGGAGGTCAAAGATAAGAAAAATGGAATGTCAAAGTTGGAGATATATCCTATTATCCATTTACAAGCTAATCAATCAATCAGGTTCTTGATTTTGTAATTGTTATACGAAGCATTCCTCAAAACAAACAAGACTGAAACAAAAGGAGTAGTTCTAGAAGATTTCCGTAATACACGATTAGGTATTGAGATATCTTCCTCACAACAAAAACAAACGAGACAGTACAAGATTGCTTTCTCGAAATCACAACGATCATCTAACTAAGAATGCAAAATAGTTGAGCATATAAATATAGCCAACTATTGATGCAATATTCACATTTTTTCTGCAAAATCTTCAACTTATCCTATACGAATTCAACAATTTAGGATCCTAGATTTTACACAAGTCGGTACAACCACAAATTTTGTGTTTGAAGTGTAAGAATTTAGGACTCTTTCCAACTGATCATAAGCAAGTCTAACAATTTAAAAAAAGATTGCTTAAAGTTAATATACAAATAAATGGTAATACATGTAACCTGAAGCACATATAAAAGCTAACCTGCTTTGCAAGATTACAGGCACGATCAGGTGAGTTCAGAATCTCGTAATAAAACACTGAAAAGTTTAGGGCCAGCCCTAGCCTTATTGGATGAGTTGAAGCTAGCTCAGCCAGTGCAATGTCCTATACATACAGAAAAGTGAGGCTGTAAGTCTAGGTATACTCCGAAAAACAAACCAAGTTCAGTCAAAGAATGTAAAATTAAATCAGTAAAGCGACAACGCAATCCAGAACAATGTATGATCGTCATCATCCAAACTTTTTCCCATCAAAATGGGATAGACAGTGTAGCCAAAACTCCACGGCAGCAAAGAATAAATAGTACAAGTAGTATTTAGTAATATATAGTACTACTATTTATTGCCGAATTTAAGGCCCGGAAATTAGGAACATGGGTGAAGATTGTCAAAATCCAAATTGTCAAATTGTGAACCATGGAATCATGGTTAGGCATTGCCATAAACCTAACTGACATAAAGTCCATGGGAACACAGCAAATTTAAAGTAGATTAGAAGAGAAGTTAAGGGTTAACTCCCTCCCCATAACCACACTCACATCTCCATCTTTATTAAAAATAAAAAATAAAAAATCCTTTTGTAAGAGTGTATCTACATTTCTTTTAAGGAGTTAGCTAATTCTCTTTACTGCAAAGTAGATAGGAGTTACCAAACCCGTCCAAAAATCATGGTGTTATTAAATTTCCTCTACTCTTGTACTGAAAGCCACTTTAAGGGTACAATCATCAGTTAAAGTAAACCAAATGTAACATTGAGGGGAAAAAAATTAAAAACAAAAGCATTTTTCAGCAAAATTATACAATAAAATTCATTTTATTCATCACATCCTTATTAATCATTTTTCTGCTAAATTATATAGTATATTTCATTATATTCATTACATCCTTACTACTATTTTAACTACAAATTTGGGGATGTAGTTCTGTTATCATGCAATTGTAAGGCCTCTCAAACATATTGCACATGCACTTTTTTATGTCAATTAAAACTATAACAAGGCTGATCCTGTTTCAAAGAAGTAACCGCAACTATGTGAAGGTAGATATCTAAGATACCTCCATCATCCTACCTCTGGTTTGTTTGGAAACTTTTTTTGGAAAGAAAAACAAAATTATTAATTATAGTTATCTTCTTAGTCTAGATAGAGAAATTCTACCTCCACTTAAATCATTCATAGCTATCCTAACTGTTCACATAATAGTAACAACAAAACTCATCGAAAGTGCTTTTCATGACTAGCATTATAACTAAACAAAAAGCACATCAATTATTCAACCTGAGCAGCCTTGTATGCCGACAGCGTACTCTCCGCCGCCTCCTTCCTCTCATCCCCTGTCTTAAACTCAGCGAGATACCTCGAAAAAATAAACAAAAAACATTTAACATCCTACTTTTCTTGATCATTATCCAACAAATCTCACTCACTCACTCACTCACCTATGATAATCCCCCTTCATCTTCAAATAAAACACCTTGGACTCCGCCGCCGCCGCGGAGGGAACAAGATGCGAGTCGAGGATCTTCAAGATCCCCTCGCAGATCTTGCTGAGCTCGGCCTCGATCTTGGATCTGTACTCCTTGATGAGCGCCACGTGGTCCTCGTTGCCGCGGCTCTCCTCCTTCTGCTCGATGGAGGATATGATGCGCCAAGATGCGCGCCGGGCGCCGATCACGTTCTTGTAGGCGACAGAGAGGAGGTTGCGCTCCTCGACGGTGAGCTCCGCCGCCGAGTCGGATGACGTGGCGACCTTCTCCATGAACTCGACCATCTCCTCGTAGCGCTCGGCTTGCTCGGCGAGCTTGGCCAGGTACACGTTTTCGTCACGTGACATTTTTTATTTTTTATTTTGGGGGGTGTGGGGGGGGCTTTTGGGCGAAATGAATTAGGGCAAGGAAGGAAGGAGGAGGAGGAAGAAGAGGCTGAGAATTGAGGAAGGAGCGGATGGGTCAAAAGGTTAACGAATTTTTTCCCAAACTGTCCCACTTTTTGAAAGTTTTTTCCAAACTGCCCTGCTTTTTAAAAAAAAATTTCAAAACACCCAAGCCGCTTTCCGAATAAACGAGTTTAGGTAAAACTGGGGATGGCAAATGGGCCGGATCGACCCGTGAACCGCCAGCGACCCGCTCGGTTAACCCAGCCCGTGAAACCACGGTCCGGTTTCGGGTCGAACCCGTTAACGTTAACGGGTCGATCCGGGTCGTTAAAATAACAAAGCGAACTAGCTCAGCCCGGCCTAGTAACTCGCGAAAAAGGCCCAACCCGCTCGCCAACCCGCGGGTCGACCCGTGGGTTGCGAACCGTTAGACCCGTATGGGTCGATCGTTGGACCCTCTCCGGGTCGATTGTTGGACCCGCTCCGGGTCGATCGTTGACCCGCGGGTAGGGCTGCAAACGAATCGAGCTATTCGCGAGCTATTCAGCTCGAGCTCGGTCAAAGCTCGGCTTGAACCGAGCTCTCGAGCTCAAAACTAAGCTCGTTTCGTAAACGAGCCGAGCTCGAGCTTGGGTTTTTTTTTTAGGCTAAGCTCACGGGCTATTCGGCTCGAAAGCTCGATCAAAGCTCGGCTCGAACTGAGCTCGAACTCAAAACTGAGCTCGTTTCGTAAATGAGCCGAGCTCGAGCCTGAAGGTATTCGGCTCGGCTCGGCTCGATTGCAGCCCTACCCGCGGGCCAATGGCTAGTTACTGTTCAACAGAACCGTTGAATGGTTCTTTTAGCCGTTTTTTGTGTTTTTTTTTTACCCTATAAATACCTCCAAAACTCAAACAAAAAATTCACACCTTACTGTCTTACTCTCTCTACTATTATTACTCAATTTATTTTAATTTGTGAACAATTGAACAAACAAGCTAGCAAGTCATATACACGATCAAATTCCAATCGTATCGAAGTCAAAATTCAACAACGTCTTCAACTCTTCAACTCTCCTCCAACTCCAAGTGATCAAGTCTTCTACTCTCCTCCAAGCTCTCCTCGAGTCTTCAATTCCGAATTTCTACTTCTACTTATATTCTTATTTTCACGGGTTTTTTTATATACATGTATCCACGGTGAACGGTATCAAAATTTCATATCCCTCTTCTTCAATTTTTATTATTTTTGTAGTTATAATTTTTGGTATCTTGTTTGTTTGTTGGTTTTTTGATCTTCTCTCTCACAACCCTCTTGTTTTCTAGATTATTTTTTGTAATTTATCGCCCCTACATTGTGTAGTTTTTTTTACATACACTACTACATATAAACATGTCTAGATCACGTGGTAACGGTCGTAGCCAAAGTGGGCAAGATTCCACCGGCACTTCCCGTAGGCCACCAATTGTCCCACATAGTGAGCCCGCCGAAGAGTACCATGATCCTCCTACCCAACAATAGGGTACACACGATGAGTTTGTAGGAGACATACAATTAAAAGAAGAACAACAACAACAACCAACCGAAATAACACAACCCCCTAGTGGTAGGAAAAGTAGAGGGGAAAGTAGTGATTGGCATAAATTTTACGATTTTATCCCGAACGAAGAAACTCCGGGTATAAGTTTGAAAATTTGTAAAACATGTTCTAAGCAATACAAATTCAAGAGGGGTGATGGCACGGGTACAATTAAGCGATACATCCTAAATGTCCATAAAAAACTTCTTGTTGACCTACCCGGCCAACAAAAAATCGACCCTAGGACCGGTCTAGTTGATAGCCACCCTTATGATCCCGATCTTGTTCATCGGGAAATGGCCCGATTAGTAATAAAGGAAGAGTTACCATTTTCCTATCCCGAAAGTAAGAATTTGAAAAATTTTAATCAAACGGCCTTAAACCCTCATTTTAGAAGAATCCCGAAAAATACTTGCAAATCGGATTGTTTTAAAATGTACAATGAAATGAAGGACGCTTTGATTGCAATTTTATGGAGTTTAACTTGTAGAGTTAGTTTAACTTCGGATTGTTGAACGGGTTGCAACAATATTCCAATGATGGGAATAGGATCGACAATGATTGGATTCTTCAAAAAATAATCATATCACTTGCCGTGTTGCCCTATCCCCATAGTGGCATTGAAATAGCAAACCGTATTTTAGAAATTTGTGATGTTTTTTATATTCGCGATAAAATTATGTATATTAGTTTTGATAATGCATCTAACAACAATGCATCAATTAGTATTTTTTAAAAAAGAATTGAACCCTCCATCTGACAATATTTTTCATGTTAGATGTGCATGTCATATTTTAAATTTATGTGTTCAAGATGCATTACAAATAGTCGATCCATATATACTTAAAATTAGAAATTGTGTACATTTTATTGTATTAAGTGGCACCGTATTTTAAGAATGGAAAAATTGGTGTAGGATTTCAAATGTACCTTTTAGAAAATTTCCAAAGGATGTTAAACACCGATGGAACTCTACTTTTGATTTACTACAGGTTGTTACTGAATATAAAGCATGCATAAATGATTTTTGTATCGCAAAAAATATGCCAAATTTTCAAATGACTCCCCCCAATTGGTATTATGCCGAATCTTTGTTAAAATTTTTAGAACCTTTTAAAACCGCAACTTTCAAATTTTCAAAATCATATGAATCTACTTCTAGTAGCATTTTTATTTCAATAGTTACTATGATGCAAACTTTTAACGAAATAGTAAATGATGCTTTTGTTGGTGAAATTGTCAAACCTGCATACGCAAAATTTTTGAAGTATTTTAATCCTCCTCCTATGTTGTATTGTGTTGCTACTGTTATGGATCCTCGTATCAAATTAGAAGGTACGAAGAGTTTGATTGAAATATTTTTTGCATTACTTGGGGAAGATGTAGAAAAAGAAATTGATTGCGCTTGTTTTTTAGTTAAATTTGAATCTACATTAAATAACTTGTATGATTATTATGATAGATGTTTTGCTTCTAATAGTACAACTTCTGTAGTTGGTTCTTCTTCTGATACGTCTAAAGGTAAGGATAAGAGTAAATTTGATGATAGAATATTTAATTTACTTGCACAAATTCAATCCAAAAAACCTAGGACTAATCAACCAAATGAATTAAATTGGTATAACCAACAAGATTCTGAGTCTTCTACTTCTTCACTAGATATTTTACAATGGTGGAAAGACCATGAACACACATATAGTATTCTTAAATATATGGCTAAAGATCTACTAACTCCTCATGTCTCTGCAGTTGCTTCTGAAAGTGCATTTTCTACAAGTGGCAGGGTTCTAACTGATTACAGGAATCGCTTGAAGCCCGATTCGTTAGAGATGCTCGTTTGCACTGAAGACTGGCTGAAGGCTAAAGATAGGATACAAGGAAAAATATTATCTACGTCCACAAGTGGGAGCAACTCGCCGGAAGAACAACAACAATAGCAACCATAATCAACAATTCAAGACCAACAACAACAAGTCAACAACAACAAATTGAAGGCCATCAAATTGAAGACAATTGTAAATAGATAAAAAATTATATTAAATCTTTGCTTGTTATTTCAAATTTAAAAAAATGAAGTAAATTGAAATTGTATATAAGAAATATGCTATTGTATAAAACAAATTTGTAAAATCTTTATTTCTTATTAGAAATTGTGAAACTTGTATAAATTGAAATCATATGAATAATATTTCAATATTTTTTTGGCAATTTCACTCTTTCAATCTTATTATTATTATTATTATTATTATTATTATTAATGTTTATTATTATTATTATTATTTTAAAGTATTTTTTAAAAAAAACCTATCTAAACGGGCCAACTCGCGACCCGACCCGGGTTGGACCCGAAAGTGTTCACGGGTTGGGCGGGTCGCCATTTCAACTTTTCGACCCGGCCCGGTTAAGCCTCCAACCCGACCTGAACCCACCCAAGTAAACCTCCAACCGGGCGGGTCCGACCCGACCCGGCCCGGACGACCCGAATGCCAACCCTAGGTAAAACTCCATCGCTTTTTCAGAAAGCGAGTGTGAGGCTTTGGTTTTCAATAGCCTAGACTCGTTTTCTGAAAAAGCGATGGGGTTTAACCCAAACTCGCTTTTTCAGAAAGCAAGTGTCGATTGGGACTGTTTAACCCCCATGCTCTCAATCAGATCTCACTTACTCTTTTACTCTCTATCTTCCTCCTCCTCTTCTAACGAAACCCTAACCCATCCTAGATTTGCTCTCATTTCGGCCATTAACCCACCAAAATACGTCGATTCACTCATAAAATCCTCGCATTTCTCATCTTCTTTCGATTTTCCACTTCTCTCATCCTCATTTAACTCCAAAAACCATATACCCCAATATCCAAGATTGTGTTGATTTTCGAATTTTGGGGGTAAAGCTTGCGGTTAAAGGAGGTGGAGTGCTTCGAATTTGGGGGTAAAGCTTGCGGTTGAAGGAGGTGGAGTGCTTCGAATTTAGGGGTAAAGCTTACGGTATATTTATCACTCTTCCTTTTTTAATGTTGTGTTAATCACCCAAACTTGTTGATTTTTTAATAAACAACAAGCAAAATTTTTGTAGGTATGTAGTTTTGAGTATATATTTTGATACGGAATATAGTTTGGAGTATATATTTAGGTATGTAGTTTGGAGTATATATTTTGATACGGAAAATAGGAATTGAGTTTCAAAAAAAAACAACTATAAGTTATATATGTAGATCGGTTATATATGTAGATTTGCTCTAATAGAAAATTGGATATATGTAGATATATGTAGGTTATATATTTTGGTATAGTTAATAATAATTGTTTTTAGTTGTAGTATACTCTCTTGTATTATAAATGGCACACACGATGGGGAATGTGGAGGAAGGATCGAGTAGTAGACCTCCTCGCTGCGATGGACCACGTACTTCTTTTGGCCCACCTCCTCGCGGTGGACGTGGTGGTCGTCATGGTGGTACCGAGCGTACTAATATAAGTGAATAATTGTTTATATTTGATTAGTTTGATTATCATACAATAAAATATAATATCGGTCTTTTAATGTAAATGTTATTGTTGTATAGGTCCCAACTAATCCAAATGAGGCAAATCTTTCTTCTTTAGCCCCTTCATCATCTTATATTCCTCCCAGAGGTCCAGGTCCCCTCGACCCTACACTCCTTACTCTCCAGTTGCATCACCGTTCGAAGGATGTGTGGGAAGGTGAATCCAAGGAATGTACATTTAGGGGGGGTCATCCACTGCCTATGCACCCATGGATTCACGAGATCCCACGGGACTGTGTATTATATGGTATTGCACTGATGAGCTCCATCAAATGTGATCGACCTCTTCCTACCGCACTGCTTGAGAGATGGCGGCCTGAAACACACACCTTTCACCTGCCAGCTAGGAGATGACCGTGACACTGCAGGACGTCTCTGTACTCACCGGTCGTCCAGTTGATGGGCATGCAGTGACTGACACAATGGACTTCGAGCCGGTATATCTAGTGGAACAGTACCTTGGTGTCGAAGTGGAAACCGGAGCATTAAATGAAAAATTTATTCGGTTGAAGGACACATTCAAGAATCGATTGAATGAAGGTTCCACTGAGGAGGAGGTTCAGTGCTACTGTAGGGCCTACATCCTTACACTATTCGATGGCATGATGTTTCCAAATTCGACTGGTCATTCAGTCTCCTTGATGTACCTCCCATTGATTGCCGATCTAGGAAGAGTAGGACAGTACAGTTGGGGTAGTGCCGCGTTGTTGTCCCTGTACAAGAGTTTGTGTTTGTGCAGTCTTGGTTCAATGCAAATGAATGGACCAATGATCTTACTACAAGTCTGGAGTTGGGAGCGTATTCATGTGGGTCGACCCGTAGTGCGGAGGCAATCACCCAATTGGATCCATCTCCCCGAGTACTAGCACATGTTACCTCCACTCGGTGTGTACTGGTCCGGCAATCTCACATGGACGGCCAACCTCAACAGATGCCTGACGTACTTCCATGATGAGTTGGATGGGTTGGTAGATGATTGCGTCGTGTGGATGCCCTACACGGAGGCGCTTGTTGCTCGACTGCCGCCTATTTGCTTGTACATGCACGATCTGTGGTTAACTAAAGCACCACTAATCAACTTTGGCACAGTTGAATTCTACTATGTAAAGAGAGTGCTACGTCAGTTTGGTCTCCTTCAAATGATTCATGTTGCCGAACTGTTCAATGCTGATATGCATTCTATTACAGGAATGGGTCGACTATCCGGACATAATTGGGCCGCAAGCTTTTCTACATATGTTGAGAGATGGAATAAGCACCGGTTAGACGAAATCATTGGTGACATTCCTCCATTTGATTGATCGATCGGTGCATGCGAATTACATGGCCTGGTACGAGAGGATGACGAGACGCTATATATCTCCGACAGTGCAGACTCCTGCAGGTGTGGTAGTCTCGATTCGTCGACCAGCAACCGAACCAGCAGATCAACATTCGATGAATTTACCTATGTTCCAACCAAAGGCATCGGCTCTTCGTACAATTGTAAGTTTTTAAGTTTTGTTGTATTTTTTAAAGTTTTGCTAGTGTTTTCGTATACATATACATTCACAGTATTTAATATTACAACTTCTCATATTTTGTAGATGAGCCAGACTTGGACTATGGCTAAAAAATGTGCTGCTGTGTTGAGGAGCAACGTCGTGGATCCGGTGAAGAACTTTGCACGCGAGATGTTGGCATCATGTCATGCACAAGCTGTTACTGTGGGCGGGGGAGCAACCTTAGATGCTATTCTAACCACTCCCGCTCATCGAACAAGTACACGCACAAACCCCCACATCGTCCTAGAAACGATTCCGAAGAAGAAGATGAAAAGTCTAGATACAAGTTGAGGGGACACAACAACAAGAAGAGGATCCGATTCTGATGTTCCGTGTGACACAAGCCACTCCACAACGGGGTAAAAGGCAAAGGAGACCTTCCACCTTCTTCACACCCGATCCGTGAAGCCTATTTTGTATTAATTATGTAATGTTTGTATTAGTTCGTAGGAAGAAAGTTTCTTTCAATGTTGTGAACTTGTTTTCTAATGTTTTGTGATGTTACATGTATGAAGTAATGCAATTTCGTATGAGGTGTGTGAGTGTGTGATTGTTTCTTTTTTTCAAAGTTCTGAATGTTTGTGTGATTGAGAGTGTTGCGAGTGAATTGGTGAATTGGTGTAGTGAATTGGTGTAGTGAATGTTTGTGTGAAGCTTATTTCGTATGGGGTGTGTGAATTGGTGAGGTGAATTGGTGTAGTGAATTGGTGAAGTGAATTGGTGAAGTTGAAAATTGGTACATGTTTTGTATAAAGGGCAACTAAATTTGCAACTTGTGAAAGTATTTATTAGGCCTAGACTCACTTTTTCAAAAACCGAGTTTAGTCTTCAGCTCATCGCTTTCTGAGAAAGCGAGTGTTGAGCCTGTAGTATTTTACAAGCAGAGAAAGCGAGTCTTGTAGAAAACTCCTCGCTTTTTAGGAAAGAGACTGTGGAGTAGAGTGTTTTCCAGAGATCAAGCTGATGTCTAGAAAACACTCTACTCAACAATCGCTTTTCGAAAAACCGATGTAGTTTTAACTGCACTCGCTTTCTCAGAAAGCGAGTTGTGCGTCTGCTTGTTAAAAACATACAGACTCAACACTCGCTTTCTGAGAAAGCGAGTGTAGTTAAAACTACATCGGTTGAAAAGCGATTGTGGAGTAGAGTGTTTTCCAGAGATCAGCTTGATCTCTGAAAAACATTGTTCTCCACAGTCGCTTTCCGAAAAAGCGATGAGTTTTCTACTAGACTCGCTTTCTCAGAAAACGAGTCTTGGGTCTGCTTGTAAAATACATACAGGCTCAACACTCGCTTTCTCAGAAAGCGATGAGCTGAAGACTAAACTCGGTTTCTGAAAAAGCGAGTCTAGGCCTAATAAAATACAACTTCAATTTACAAATGCAGTTGCCCCATATAAAAAACTCTCAACCAATTATCAACTATTCAATTAATCATTTTCACTACAATTAAACGCTTTTCCATAATTAAACTCATACAAATTAGTACAAAGTTCAAATTACATAGTACAATTACGAACATAAACACATTCGAATTTTCCTATAGATTAAATGTTTTGAGATCCTCTATTAGTACATCACCGCTTATTGTGTCCATGCAACCGACATTTCGAACATTTCATTCTTGTACCCCTACTAGACCTATCTCTTACATCCATGTCGTTGCGAATTCACATAGATCTAGGCTGGCCTTTCCTTGAATGTCGCAAACTTGCATCAGGTACGAGTCGTGGTCCATCAATAGTAGGACAATAAGCTGGATCTATAGTTGGATGAAAGAGGGGAGCCCATGTTTGTGCTAATGATGTTACAAGGTAAAATTTATCAACAAAAGGCTTGTGATCGATTGCACGATATGCACAAGCTACCAATACATGAGAACATGGAATATGATATAGTTGAAATTTCATACACATACATGTTTTAGTACCCAAGTTAACAGTGTGCAAGTTACCACCCTTCCTTTCTCCACTTACCATGCGTAGACCCGTTTTGACGGTAAAAACTCCAGGTTCATGATGGAACATTGTAACCTCATGTCGGTTTGCTCTCTCACGGCGACTATCGATCAATTCATGTACTCTTTGAGCAAAAATCTTTCCTTCTGATAAAAGTTTACTGGCTACCTGTCGACGAGTAGTAAAGTGAGAGTTTAGACGATAAAAGATCATCTCTACAATAGCAGTTACCGGTAAACTACGGACACATTTCAAGATTGAATTGAACACTTCTGATAGGTTCGTAGTCATTATGCTGTATCTTCGACTTTCATCTGCATAAAGTGCCCATTTCTCAACCGATTTCTCTTTCAACCAATTAGCCGCCTCGACATTGATGGTTTCAAGTTCAACGAGTTTGGTCCTGAACTTTTTTGGTTGGTTTTGACATGCTATAATTTTGGCTTTTTTCGCAATACCTTGCTACCAAATTTACTATTGTAGCGAAATGACGCATACAATAACGATGAAGTACGATTTGGGTCATACCGGCATACAATAACTAGAGTGTAGCTAAGCCTCATACCGGCATTGGAAAGAAATGAATTGAAATGAAATTTGAAATGAAGAGACCAAGATTTGGGTCATGTTGAATAAAGAATTAAGACCGGTATAGTGGAAAGGCTAACTCTAGAGAATTGATTTTTGTTCATGATTCTAATAAACTAAGGACTAGATACATAGTGAAGATGTAATGAAAGTAAGAGAAAAACACGAGTATGAGGGCCATCGGATTGGCGGTGTGAGAGTGATTCACAGACTGCCTGTTTGATGCGTCATGACATGGCGTGAGCACTACTCCAGAACTATCGTCCCGGTGGCGATGCTTGTGGGGTGTTTTGGTGGCTACGGGTGGTGCCATTGTTCCATGGCGGAGGCTGAATTGTCCATAGCCTGCCTGCTTGATGCGTCATGTCAGTCCGTTGGATTTCCCTCCAAACTGCCTGGACATGGGCTCGTAGATCATAGAACATCTAGGATACTTACCGTAGTTACCGTAGTAGTTTAAGTCATGGCGAGGGATTGAACCCTATAAGATGAAGTACGATTAAGGGCTTGCCCTTGGACCTATGTAGTATGGGATGCATAGAATCCAAACAAGTGCGCATTAGTGTCATATAACATAACAACTGCATTAAGGACTAAGTGCACAGCACGACACGACATCAATATGATAGTCCCTTTAGCTTTGTTTTATGAACAAGTTTGTGATTTTGTTCAGAAATGAGAATCGTTATACTGTTTCAGGCATAGAGAGGATGGCCGTGTATAATTTTCGTAGGTTGAATAAACTAACGTACCCACAGTTTTGTATGCAGGGTAAATGGCCTGATAAAGATTAAAGGAGAACTAATGCTTAGAGATTATTCAAATATTATTGTACTTTTATATAAATGTCGTAAATTGCTTCCGCTGTAAAATGTAAAGTGTAAAGATTTCATGTAACTCTGATGTAAAGTGAAAAGTTTTTAATTTCCTTGTAAAATTGTATGAAAGAAGTGTAAAGATCCTGTGGAATCTCGAATTCAGTTGTATTTTGAAATTCGGGGTGTTACAGAGTGGTATCAGAGCCACGCTTCACACTAGTACAAATTTATAAGGAACGACACCCTAGAAGTGGACGTTAGAGTGTGTTAAGTCTAGAGATTTAAATGTAAGTCACTTACATTTGTGTTGCTCTATGATTTATGCTTCTTCCTCTCTATTTCTAAGATGGCTGATCACTTCGACCCTGCTGGAGACGATAATTGGCATATCATAGAGGAAGATTATTATCCTGGACAAGCAGATTCCGAGGAAGAGCACTACCCAGGGCAAGCAGATTCTGACGGAGAGGAACGGCCTGAGTCCCGAGAGATCACTCCACCTCCGGACTCATCTGATGATTCTTCTGATGAGGAAGACCCAGTTCTGAATAGTCTTGTTGTCTCTCCAGAGGCAGGTTGAAACACTGCGAGAGAGAGTTGGACTATTAGAGGCTCAGTTGGCGAAGCGCAAGGATGATTTTGCAGTTCTCAGTCATCGTGTATGGGAACTCGAGAAGAGGAAAAACATGACCGATGTACTGAAGGAGGAAGTGGAGGAACTACGGGGAGAGCTTCGTGAAGCGAAGAGGAACCGTAGGAGTTAGACTGTTGTAGCTTCTACTGCTTTCATTCTGATGTCAAGAAATGTTTTCAATTCGAATGTATATGAAATGAAAAGTTGATTTAAAGTTCATGTTTCATACTTCGAATTTAATGGATCTTTTACATCAGAATATGGCTGGACGAAGAGCAAGAAACGGTGAAGGTCTGGACTTGGAAACGGAACTCACGAGGGTCTATCAGACACTCAATGCCGTGGCCATGAATCAGAACCAAGGAAGGGTGCCTGCGAATCCGGTACCCGAAGCAATCAAACTCGAGGAATTATTTAAACGGATGAAACCACCGGTGTTTGAAGGGAAGTCAGACCCTGACGCGGCTGACAACTGGATCCGGCAGGTAGAGACTATCTTCGAAGTCTTGGAGACCCCTGAAGGCAGCAAGGTGAAGTTGGCGACACTGCAGTTCGAGAATGATGCAGCTGTATGGTGGCAGTCGATGAAGCGGACAATGGGAGGTATTATTATTGGCTGGGAGGAATTCTTGGAAGAATTCCGCAGTCATTATTTTTCCCTCAGATGTCCAGGAGAAGAAGGCCATGGAGTTTTTATCGCTACAGCAGGGCAGCATGTCAGTTAGGGAGTATGAGACGAGATTCACTCAGCTCTCAAGGTATGCTCCCGAATTAGTGATGGATGAGGCGAAGAAGGCTCGTAAGTTCGAGCATGGGTTGAGGCCGAGCTTGAGGTCCAGGATGATACCCCTCGGTATCAGGAGGTTTGACAAGCTAGTCAAATGAGCGGCAGACATGGAGCAGTTCCACGCTGTTCAGAATAGAAGGAACAATTGAAACATAGGGAAGAGGCCCGCAGTTGCTGGGAGTGCCAGGGGACAGCCGTCAGCCCAGAGATTCAAGCCTATAGGTGCGAATACTGTTCAAGTGGCAGGAAGACCTGGAAATGCATGGGTGAGACCTCCTGTGGTGACTTGTTACAATTGTGGGAAGACAGATCACTACCGATCCCAGTGCCCGAAGTTGTAGGATGTCGTCCAAAGGGGACCAACTCAGCAGGCCGGAAAGAGACCGTACCAGCAAGGGCGAGTATTTGCCTTGACTGGAGCTGATGCCGATGAGGTAGATCACGTCATCACTGGTACGAGGGCGGATGTTTAGAAGTTCATGTTGTTTTCTTTTCCCATTTATTTAGTGAACTGTTACGTAATGAGTATGTATTATGTAACAGGAGAACTTTATTTGAATGGAATGAAAGCCGTTGTTTTGTTCGATACTGGATCCTCTCATACTTGTGTCACCTAAATTTGCTAAAGTTCTGGGAGTTGAACCAAAAATCTTTCTAGGCAAGATTTTAGCAGTAGCTACTCCATCAGTGGAAACTCTAACCACTGATCGGTACTATGCTGACTGCGAGATCGTGATTGGAGATCGAATTTTCGGGATCGATCTGATCGAGCTGAATGTTTTGGGAGTCGATGTTATCATTGACATTGATTGGGTGTTGGTGTACAGTGCGAATATCGAATGCAAGAACAAGACAGTAACAGTGAAGGCTCCAGGAGGACCTGAAGTCACTTTCCAAGGGAAGATAAGATGTTCAGATTTGGTTGCTGCTATCAGCCAGAAGAGAGGGATTTCTGCAGAGGTGCAGCAGATTCCTGTGGTTCGGGATTATCCGATTGTGTTCTTGGAAGATTTGCCTGGGTTACTCCCGCATCGTGATGTGGAGTTCAGCATCTCTATTCAGCCAGGGAGTGCACATATTTCCAAGGCACCGTATAGGATGGCACCTGTGGAGCAGGATGAGATCAAACGGCAGATTGAGGAACTGTTGGAGAAAGGCTTTATTCAACCGAGTGCGTCACCTTGGGGAGCGCCAGTGCTTTTGGTAAAGAAGAAGGATGGTTCGATGAGGATGTGCATCGATTACCGAGAGCTGAATAAGGTCACTGTTCAGAATAAATATCCGATTCCAAGAATTGATGACTTGTTCGATCGTCTACAAGGAGCTGCAGTTTTCTCCAAAATAGATCTTCGATCAGGATATCATCAAGTTCGAGTGAAAGCTGAAGACGTGCATAAGACTGCGTTCAGAACTCGACACGGACATTACGAATTCTTAGTTATGCCATTTTGGAGTGACGAATGCGCCTGCAATCTTCATGGACATGATGAACAGAATTCTGAGGCCGTTCATTGATGCTTTCGTCGTGGCGTTTATCGATGATATTCTCGTGTACTCCAAGTTGGAGGAGGAGCACACGGAGCATTTGGCAGCAGTTTTGAGGAAGCTTCAGGAGCAGGAGTTGTATGCCAAGTTGTCCAAGTGTGATTTCTAGAAATCTGAAGTGGCATTCCTAGGTCACATCCTTTCTAAGGAGGGAGTGGACTGATCCTCAGAAGATAGAGGCAGTGAGAGATTGGGCAAGACCTACTACAGTGAAGGAAATCATGAGTTTTTTTTGGGCTAACCGGATATTACAGGAGATTTATCCAGGGCTACGCTCAGATAGCCGTGCCGCTCACTGGTTTGACCAAGAAGAGTGTGAACTTCAAGTAGACCGAGCAGTGCGAAGCAAGCTTTCAGGAGTTGAAAGATAGGTTGACTACTGCGCCCATTTTGGCTTTGCCTAGAGCAGGTGTCGAATATGATGTCTACAGCGATGCTTCACATCGTGGGCTCGGTTGTGTCTTAATGCAAGAAGGAAAAGTAATCGCTTATGGGTCTAGGCAACTAAGGCCGCATGAGAAGAATTATCTAACTCATGATCTGGAGTTGGCTGCGATTATCTTTGTCTTGAAGCAATAGAGGCATTATGTGTATGGTGAAAAGCTGAACATGTACACATACCATAAAAGCTTGAAGTATATCTATCAGCAGAAGGATCTGAACCTGAGGCAAAGGAGATGGTTGGAGGTACTTGAGGACGTTCGTCCGGAGATTAAGTATCATCCTGGAAAGGCTAATGTTGTTATTGATGCACTTAACCGCAAGAGCAGTTTGGCAAGTTTGATTACAACTCAGAGGCAATTGGCAGAGGAGTTGGATCGGGCTGGTATTGAAGTTGTTCTGCAAGGCTTGGGATCATATTTAGCTCAGTTGAGGCTTCAACCAACACTGAACGAAAGGATTATTGCAAGTCAGAAGGAAGATGCAGAGATTCAGAAGATGAAGGAGCAGGTTGGTGCTGGCAAATTGCCCGGATTTCAAATCAGGGATGAAGTGCTGTGGTTTGGAGAGAGGTTGTGTGTTCCGGATCAGTCGGACTTAAAAGAAAGTATTCTTCAGGAGGCACATGCTACTCTTTTGTCTGTACATCCTTGGAGTACCAAGATGTATAAGGATATTAAGCAGTATTTCTGGTGGTCAGGTTTGAAACGGGATGTGGCTGAATTTGTGTCGAGGTGTGAGATTTGTCAACAAGTCAAAGCCGAGAATCAGAAATCTGGAGGTCTATTGCAACCGTTACCTATTCCGGAATGGAAGTGGGATAACATCAGTATGGATTTCATCACGGGTTTGCCTAAGAGTCCTAAGGGCAATGATGCGATTTGGGTCATAGTCGATCGACTAACCAAGTCCGCTCACTTCTTGGCAATGAAACTCACTGCTTCGATGGACAAGTTAGCTAAGATGTATGTTAGTGAGATCGTCAGGCTTCATGGCGTTCCATTGACCATTGTGTCTGATTGAGATGCACGGTTTACTTCGCATTTCTGGAGGAGTCTTTAGATAATTTTGGGTACCAAGACGGATTTCAGCACTGCTTTTCATCCCCAGACCGATGGGCAGACCGAGAGAGTCAACCGTATTCTTGAGGATATGCTTTGGTGTTGTGTACTAGACTTTGGAGGCAGTTGAGAAAGGCATTTACCTTTGGTAGAGTTTTCCTACAACAACAGTTTTCAGACTAGCATCGGGATGGCGCCGTACGAAGCTTTGTATGGCAGGAAGTGTAGAACGCCTGTTTGTTGGTTCGAAGTTGGGGAGCGTCAGATGTTTGGGCCTGAGATTGTGCAGCAGACCTCTGAAAAGATTGATCTAATCAGGAAGAGGTTGGTGGAAGCACAGAGTAGGTAGAAGAGCTATGCAGACAACCGGAGGAGGGACCTTGAGTTTGAGGTTGGTGACTTTGTCTTTCTGAAGATATCGCCCAGCAAAGGCGTGATCCGATTCGGCAAGAGTGGGAAGTTAGCCCCGAGGTTCATAGGTCCATATAAGATATTGAAAAGGATCGGAAAAACTGCTTACCAGCTTGAATTATCGGAAGAGTTGTCTCAGGTGCACAATGTCTTTCATGTGTCTATGCTAAGAGGTTACATTCCAGATCCAAGTCATCATTTGCCCGAAGTGCCAGAGGGGTTGCAGTTGGATCTGAGTTACATTGAGCTCCCAGTTGAGATTGTTGATCGTCGAGAGAAAGTCTTGAGGAATAAGACGATACCGATGGTCAAGGTAGTCTGGAGAAACCAGTTGGTTGAAGAGGCTACTTGGGAATCTGAGGATAGGATGATGAGGGATCATCCCGAGCTCTTTGTTTGATTTGTATTTTTCTTTCCTCTTGTTGTATTTCTGTTTTCCTCACCCTTTAAGTGTAGTTCCGGGGACGGAACTATTCTAAGGAGGGAGTGTTGTAACATCCCGATCTATTATGTATATATATTTTCGTATATATTTCTTTCTATGAGAAATTGAGACCGTATGTATTTTTGCATACATAATTTTATATGTTTTTCTAGAGTCCAATATTTTTCTTCATAGCCTAATATACTGATTATTCTCTTTGTTTCCTACAAGAGTTATTTTAAAGCCTAAATAACATCCTAGGCCAAATTCTAGCCCATTATAGTTATTTTAGGTATTTCTCCTTGGGCCCATGATTTTTGGCCCAAATAGTAAACTCATTTAGTTCATTCCTCTTTTAATTATGGTGACTTGTAGTGTAGTCTCAATGATAGACAATTAATAAATTAGTGCATGAACAACTTAAGAATGGGGGACACTAGGGTAGCACGTGCATGCAATATGATGTGCATTGCACACTTTTTTTAGGCCGGAATGGATCTAAGAGAGAGGGAGAGATGGGAGTAGTGGTGAGGTAGTTTCTCAAGTCTTGGGTGGTTATGGCAACTTCCAAACTCATCCTAGCCTTTAATCCCTAACTAGTTGATCAAATCCTAGCCATTCAATCCACCCAAAATTAAGTATAAATACCCCATAGTTTCTTCTCATCTTAGTACATTAGAAAATTTATTAAAGAGAGAAAAGAATTAGAGTGAAAAAAGATTGAGAATTTTGGGGAGAAAAAGATTGAGTAGATTCTAGTGTGAGTGTTCATCCAAAGAAGGTCGGAAATCACACTAGGAGAGGCTCGGTTTTGCTACACCTAGGAGGAGAAGGATCTTTCGTGCATTCTAAAGGATTTTCTAAAAGCTTTCTATTCGTGTTTCTTCAAAAAGGTGGGTGTTTCTCATGACTTCTACTTTAGATAACATGTTAGGTTGTGTGCTAAGTGTGCAAGAATAAATGAATGTCATTATTTTGCTCTTTGATTATACCATGATTAAAGTAAGAATGGAACACAAGTGAAATTGTATGAAATGAATGGGTGAACTTAATGGAATGATATGATTAATGTTATGTTTTTTTTTTTTTTTTACTTTAATCTAGCATGCTAAATTGGAATAAATGTTTATCTCTGTAGAAAAATAATGATTATGGGAAAAATACCTTTTTTTTAGAAGTCGTGGTTGTGTGGAAAATACTAGTCGTAAGAATCCCTACGTTAATTAGTAAACCATGCTTGTGGTAATGGTTGTCAAATAAAGTTGCAAGTTCATGTTGATAAACGAACATATTGTAGTTAAACTAAAATGTTGTGTACTGATCGAAAGGAAAGAAGAAACGTTTCCATTATTTCAAATTTTAATACTGATCAGTCGACCGAATAGATGTAGTAGTCGACTGACCTGATTATTAAATCCTTCGAGTTCAAAACACTGCAGAACAGCCGACTGGTCTGAGTAACAGTCGACTGTCCTGATCCTTTTCGAGTTTTAAATATTTTCAGAACAGCCGACTGGTCATGTTTAGCAGTCGACTATCCCGACCATTTTCTTGAATATTTTTCTTTTGCTAAACAGTCGACTGGCTATGTTTTGAGTCGACTGTCCAGATTATTTTGACGTCTTAGATTTTAATTTCTGTCCCGTGACAAAAATAAATATATATATACTGCTTGAAAGAGATTTGGTAATGGAATGAAGATTGGATGTGACGGATTAGAAAAGTGAATTTTATTTACCTTTGCATGAAATTGCATATGAATTGAAGTGAATTATCCTGCTGAATTTATGAAAAGTTTTACGATTATGAATACTATGAACATGACAAGGAAAATCTGATGTGATCATGAAAAATGAACTTATGAGCTTGAAAGACTCAATTCTTGTGTAATTGTGAATTGAAATTGAGAACTAGAGTGTAGCTAAGCCTCATACCGGCATTAGAAAGAAATGAATTGAAATGAAATTTGAAATGAAGAGACCAAGATTTGGGTCATGTTGAATAAAGAATTAAGACCGGTATAGTGGAAAGGCTAACTATAGAGAATTGATTTTTGTTCATGATTCTAATAAACTAAGGACTGGATATATAGTGAAGATGTGATGAAAGTAAGAGAAAAATATGAGTATGAGGGCCATCGGATTGGCGGTGTGAGAGTGATTCACAGACTGCCTGCTTGATGCGTCATGACATGGTGCGAGCACTACTCCAGAATTATCGTCCCGGTGGCGACGCTTGTGGGGTGTTTTGGTGGCTATGGGTGGTGCCATTGTTCCATGGCGGAGGCTGAATTGTCCATAGTCTGCCTGCTTGATGCGTCATGTCAGTGCGTGGGATTCCCCTCTAGACTGCCTGGACATAGGCTCGTAGATCATAGAACATCTAGGATACTTACCGTAGTTACCGTAGTAGTTTAAGTCATGGCGAGGGATTGAACCCTATAAGATAAAGTACGATTAAGGGCTTGCCCTCGGACCTATGTAGTATGGAATGCATAGAATCCGAACAAGTGCACATTAGTGTCATATAACATAACAACTGCATTAAGGACTAAGTGCACAGCACGACACGACATCAATAGGATAGTCCCTTTAGCTTTGTTTTGTGAACAAGTTTGTGATTTTGTTAAGAAATGAGAATCGTTATACTGTTTCTGGCATAGAGAGAATGGCCGTGTATAATTTTCGTCGGTTGAATAAACTGACGTACCCACAGTTTTGTATGCAGGGCAAATGGCCTGATAAAGATTAAAGGAGAACTGATGCTTAGAGATTATTCAAATATTGTTGTACTTTTATATAAATATCGTAAATTGCTTCCGCTGTAAAATGTAAAGTGTAAAGATTCCATATAACTCTGATGTAAAGTGAAAAGTTTTTAATTTCCTTGTAAAATTGTACGGAAGAAGTGTAAAGATCCTGTGGAATCTCGAATTCAGTTGTATTTTGGAATTCGGGGTGTTACAATAGTAGACAAAATACCAGCATGACGATCAGATATAACACACAACTCAGTACGATCGGTGACAAAATACCGAATGCAACTCATGAACCATGTCCATGTATTTATACTCTCTCCATTAACAAATGCAAATGCAAATGCAAAGGGAAATAAGCTATCATTCGCATATGGAGAATCAACAATTAACAAACAGCCCTTGTACTTACCGTACAAGTGAGTTCCGTCAACACTAATAACAGGTCTGCAAGACGTGAAACCTTCAGTCGAAGGACCAAATGCCCAAAATACTCCCTTAAATGTTTCCTCAGCAGGACTAGACTAATATTTATCCCAGTGGACAATGGTTCCTGGATTTGCTGCTTGTATTGCTGATAGAAGAACATGCAACTTCGTGTATGCTTCTTCGAAGGTACCGAACAACCTCTTAATTGCCTTTTGTTTTGCAATCCAATCTTTTTTATATGAAATCTGATAATTATATTGTACTTTCACTATCTCAATAATGGCCCGTGGTGTTAAACCTATCTCAGACTTCACCACACTCACAATCAAATTGCAAACAATGTTAGAATCAACTTTATAGTGGTCCTGATTCAACGTGGGATTCGTACAAGTATAAGGCCCAACTATATTCTTCACCACGAAATTTGTCCCGTCTTTTGGAACAATTGCTCGTAATATCCAAGGGTAGCCACCATCACTTACTACTGGGGGACTTTTCACCATTTCCTTAATTGTACGTTTTCTAGGTGTCAATTTACATTTAACAGTGTACAGTGTCAGTGAACATTTCAATGTGACGAATTCATGATGTTTCTTGATAGAATACAGCTTCACAGCCTGTTGAATCGACTCTTTACTTACAAACTCCTGTCTAATGTACAATTCGTCTACATTGGATGAACCAAAAACTCTTGTGGAACTTGATGTACTCTAGCACCTTATGGCATCTCCTCGGTAACATGAGCATTAACATTGGCATAGCTATCAGTAGCTCTCACTTCATTAGCACTGTTGTTCGTAGGATTTACATTTGCATATTCATCATCTTCATCCCCATCATCATTTTCTGCACTCTCATCAACTTCATCGTCTTTTTCTTCCTCTTCTTCATCATCGTCTAATAGGTCGTTGTTAATGGTAGCATTTTGAAATAATTCAAATAAAGTGTCATTTGGAACATAATCATGAACCGGACTAGGTTGGCGTAGCAACTCAACATCTATAGAATCCGGGTTTGTTGTATTTGTGAAGGTATCTTCTTGTGGGGACAGTGAGATTGCTTGTGAAGTTTGAACGGGATTAGACCTCATCTGCTGTGTCGGTACTTCTCGTACGAAGCTTGAACTAAGATTATCATGTGGCTGAGCATTCATAATTTGAATTTGCTGAATATATAACTCTAATGCAGACCAAGTACAATTGTGATCAAGTGTCCTGGCAATCATTGACTTCATAGTATTATCAGTAGATACGGGCACTGTCATAAGATACTTACCATCTCCTCTTCCTGCTGCATAACGAACTAAAATTTTCACATTCCATTGATCCCTATCCCAATTAGTAACTTTATAAATTTTCTCAACTAATTCTGTTAATGTAATGGTACGAGGTGCCCAAACTATTTCAGGATCAACGGCACTATAACAACAACCTATCTTTGGATCACGAATTATTTCACCACCAAAGTATAACCAAATAGGAATATCGTAATCCATACCTACGTATATTTATACGAATATACAAGTTATTATCTACCCACAAACAAAACCTATAAAAATGTACAAAATAATAGGCCAATATGCATCATACCTTCACAAGCTTATTCGGAAGGATAGAGTCGTAGATGTTGGGTGGAAGAGTTGAAGTTGCTATCCTCTTCAAGTTTATCAAAATTCCAAAATATGGATCTTTCAGAATATGGGTTTAGGGTTTAATTTGAGAGTGGAAGGTGATAGGGTTGGGAAAAATTAAGTGAATATATATTTAGATTTAGAGGAGATTTTGTTGGTAGGAGGTCAATTTTGGGAAGATAGGGTTTTGGGTTTCGGAGTTAAGGAGAGAGTAATAAGGGAGATAAGCAAGAGTAAAAAAGGAGGGAGTGAGATCCAAATTGAGATCTGAAGCCTAAAAAGACGCAATCGACACTCGCTTTTCGAAAAAGCGAGTGTGGTTAGAACCTTCTCAGTTTTTCAGAAAGCGAGTGTAGGCTTTTGAAAATCAAAAGCCGCGATGAGATATTAATTACACTCGCTTTTTCAGAAAGCGAGTGAGGCAGATTGAGAATTTAAAAAAAAAGTATGGCAGTTTGGGAAAAACTTTCAAAAAGTGGGATAGTTTGGGAAAAAGTTCAAGGTTAACTGGGGAAGATAGCAAGTTTGTCGTTAATCTGTGGTGGGCCTTTTCAAAAAAGCTACAGTCTCTGAAATTGGGCTAATTTATTCGGAAAAAGTGATTATCAAAATAAATAAAGGGTTTTTAACACGTACACTCCTAACAAATATGCTAGTATCATATACACTCTTTAAAATGTGTATTTTCATATATGCCCCTAACAATAAGAGTTTCTTTCTTATTTACTCCTAAAAGTTGCTTCAAACTACGTGTATTTTAAATTTACAAGATTAGAAGTGAATCTAGATAGAAAACATGATTATGAAGATGAAATTACAAAAATGTACTGTAAATTTGTCCATTTAATAAGAAAACTGAAGACAAATTGAGAAGTGTTGATGTGTTCCAATTAGTTTCGTAGTAGATTGAGTTTATAAAAGTAAGAAGAATAAGCTTGACTAGTGGAGGAAGGGTATTTCAGTCATTTTACATAAAATCTATTAAACATAGAGTAATGCTTTAGCCACTACCAATTTCACTATCATTCTCTTCACTACCTTAGGTGGCATACTCCTATTGGAGAGTTCCCTGGCATACTCTATCTTTCCGGCACTTCATTTGCCTGAAGTGCCGGAAGGTTTGCATTTGGATCTTAACTACATCGAGTCTCCTGTCGAGATTGTTGATCGTCGAGAGAAAGTCTTGAGGAATAAGACGATACCGATGGTCAAGGTAATCTGGAGGAACCATTTGGTTGAAGAGGCTACTTGGGAGTCTGAGGAGAGGATGTTGAAGGATTATCCTGAGCTTTTTACTTGATTTGTATTTTGTATTTTCTTGTGCTTGTTGGGAGTGTTTTGTTCTTGCTTTTGGCTATAGTTCCGGGGACAGAGCTATTCTAAGGAGGGAGTGTTGTAATACCCTGATTTTCATTTATGAAAATTATTAATTTTTTTTGCACGTAGTGTGCACGTGCAATTTTTGTAGTTTGAAATCTTATAATTATTTTCATTATGGATGATGTGTGTGTGTGTGTGTATATATATATATATATATATATATATATATATATATATATATATATATGTATATGTATATGTATATGTGTTCTCTAATTATTTTTATAAAGGCCCATTTTTCTTCAAATAAACATAAGCCTTTCTTTTTAGCCCAAATCTAATTTATTTTTGTAAAACTATTATTTGGCCCATTAATTAAAGCCCATGAGTTATTTCTCTTTTAAATACAACTTGCAATGTAGGATATTTTTATAAGATTATTTTTATAGAAAATATAATGTACAACTTTTTTTTAATTGGAGAACTAATGAATGCACGTGCATTGCACGTACACGTGCAAAAAGCACACTCGGAGGCCGGTTTTGGATTGGAGGGAAAATAAAAAAATGAGTGGAGTTATGGGTGGTAGTTATTTGATCATGGTTGGTTACTACAACTTCCCCTTGAATCCTAGCCTTTTATTTTTAACTCCTAGATTGATCCTAACCCTTCATTTGCTCCAAATTTTAGTATAAATACCCCCCCCCCCTAGCCTAGTTATTTTTGTACTCTTCATTTCTCCAAAACCTATAGTAGAAAATACAAATTGTTAGTAGTATAGTAAGTGAGATAAAAAGATTGAGAGTTGTGTGTGAGTGTGTTTGCACCAAGGGAAGGCCGGCATCATCATCAAGGAGCTCTCGGGTTGGCATCTTTTGAGGCTCGGTGGTGCACATCAAGGAGGAGGAGGAACGCTCTTTTGGCAAGGACTCTTGTGTTTAGGAGGTGTTGCAATTTTATTCTCTCCAAATAAGGTGGGTTATTTTCCATGTTTCTAATTAGATAGCATGTTAAGATTGAATTGAAATGATAATGCATGAAAAAGATTAATAAGAGCGCATTTAAATGGAAAAAATGGCTTATTAGTTGATTGAAATGTTGCTAAATAGATTGGATGTTATTTCCATCATCAAACTTAAGTTGTGTGTGAATTATTTATAGCTATGGAATGCTTGAAGTAAAATTCGTTATTAGCATCAAAATTAAATGCAAATGTTAGTAGATGAAAGTGTTGTCTTATGTGCTTGGATGAACCCTTTGTGATAATGTTTATAATGAATGACTTAAAATATATTTTTGGGTTTGAAAGGGGAATATAAATAGGGAATTGATATAGAAAATATTAATGCTAAATTGTATAAGAAATATCGAAATGAGATGTGGTGGTAGTAGCGTACAATTTAAACTAATTGTATGAAAAATATGTGTTTAATTACTGGAAAAATTATTTTTAAATTACTGGAGTATCAAATATTGTTTGAATAATTATTCTGGAGATTTACAGGAAATTTAGTAAAAGCAAAACTCAAATGAGAGCTTTTGAAACATCGAAATGTTCTATTAAACAGAGAACTGATTTAATTAAAATATAAGTTGTATTCAAGACAACTTAAGCCTATAGCTCAAGTGGTCAGGAGGCTTCTAATGCTACAGTGTGTGCGGCTTGTGTCCCACGGATCGCTGGTTCGATACTGGATGACACCATTTTATTTTGTGTGCGTTTAAAAATTAAATCAAGTTCAGTCCGAGAGTATATAACTCTCCAATCCTTCTTTATATCGATGAGCACACGTGGCCAAGTGGCTAGTGTGTGCGGTTGGGTTCTCTTTGGTTGCTGGTTCGAATCTTGGTCTCGGCCAGAATTTTACTTTGTGGAAAAAATGATTTTTTTGATGGGTTTTGATGTCTAAAAATTATGAAAAAAAAAATACTATTATTATTCTAAAAACATGTGTGATTTATGAAAAATAAATTGGGAGTTATTGGGATGAAATAAAGTATATTTTGGGAATAAAAGTGTAGTTGGAACTATGGTTCTACACTTGTATATTTTTGTGAAAGATGTGTTTTGCAAAAGAATTGAAATAAGTGCTAGAAAAGAAAAAAAATAACAAAGAAAGAAAATATATATTGTGAAGTTTGTGTGAATTATTCTTATTGAAGAATAGTGTGACAATAATGAGTTGTGAATATTCATTTTGACCATATAATTGGTGATATGATTTTAATGTGGAAATAAATATTTGATGAAATACATGATGAATAATTGAACTCCATGTATGGTTATTGACTCATGAGTAATTTAGAAATCATGTGATCGGAAAAGAGAAATGTTATTGAGTATGACAACTCAAACATGTGAATTTGTGAATTGAAATTGAAAATTAGGGTGTAGCCAAAACTCACACCGGCAAGTGAAAAGTGATGAATTATGATTATTGACATTGAAAAGACCAGTTTGAGTCATTGTGAAATGAAAGAAATAAGACCGGTAGTAGTGAGAGGGCTAACTCTAAGAGATTGATTTTGTTCATGATTTCATTAAATTACGAATTAGTACATAGTGAAGAGTTGATGAAAGTGAGAGAAAAACACAAGTATGAGGGCCTCGAGTCTACGATGTGAGAGTGAGCCACAGAATGCATGCTTGATGCGTCAGGACATGGCATGGGCACTACTCCGGAATTATCGGGATCTTGGCGACGCTTGTGGGATGTTTGGTGACTGCAAGAGGATCGTGTGCCATGAAGGAGGCTGAATTGCCACAGAATGCATGCTTGATGCGTCAAGATATGGCGTGGGATTCCCTTCCAGGTTTTCTGTATATGAGCTTGTACTCATAGATCATCTAGGATACTTACCGTAGTTACAGTAGTAATTAAGTCATGACGAGGGATTGAACCCTACAAGATGAAGAATGATTAAGAGGCTTGCCCTCGGACCTATGTAGTATGGGATGCATAGAATCCGAACAAGTGTGCATTAATGTCATATAATATAAATAATTGCATTAAGGACTAAGTGCACAATCACAACTCCGACATCAATAGGGTATTCCCTTTAGTTTGATATGTGACAAGTTTGTGTTTGTTAAATATAGAAAATTAGTTATACTATTTCCGGCATAGAGAGGATGGCTGTGTATAATGTTCGCCGGTTGAATAAACTGACGTACCCACAGTTTTGTATGCAGAGTAAATGACATGATAAAGATTAAAGAGGAACAGATGCTTAGAGATTATTCAAATGTTGATGTACCTTTATATAAATATTGTAATTTTGCTTCCGCTGTAAAATGTAAAGTGTAAAGTTTTCATGTAACTCTGTTGTAAAGTGAAAAGTTTTAAATTCCTTGTAAAATTGTACGAAAGAAGTGTAAAGATCCTGTGGAATCTCGAATTCAGTTTATGTTTGGAATTCGGGGCATTACACGGCCAACCCCAACAGATGCCTGACGTACTTCCATGATGAGTTGGATAGGTTGGCAGATGATTGCGTCGTGTGGATGCCCTACACGGAGGCACGTGTTGCTCGACTACTGCCTATTTGCTTGTACATGCGCGATCTGTGGTTAATTAAAGCACCACTAATCAACTTTGGCACAGTTAAATTCTACTATGTGAATAGAGTGCTACGTCAGTTTGGTCTCCTTCAAATGATTCATGTTGTCGAACCGTTCAATGCCGATATGCATTCTATTACTGGAATGGATCGACAACCCGGACATAATTGGGTCGCAAGCTTTTCTACATATGTTGAGAGATGGAATAAGCACCGGTTCGACGAAATCATTGGTTACATTCCTCCGTTTGATCGATAGGTGCATGCGAATTGCATGGCCTGGTACGGGAGGATGACGAAACACTATATATCTTCGACAGTGCAGACTCCTGCAAGTGTGGTAGTCCCGATTCGTCGACCAGCAACCGAACCAGCAGATCAATATTCGATGAATTTTCCTATGTTCCAACCGAAGGCATCGACTCTTCGTACAATTGTAAGTTTTTAAGTTTTGTTGTATTTTTTAAAGTTTTTCTAGTGTTTTGGTATACATATACATTCACTGTATTTAATATTACAACTTCTCATGTTTTGTAGATGAGCCAGACTTGGACTATGGCTAAAAAATGTGCTGCTGTGTTGAGGAGCAACGTCACGGATCCGGTGAAGGACTTTGCACGCGAGATGCTGGCGTCATGTTGTGCACAAGCTGTTGCTGTGGGCAGGGGAGCACCCTTAGATGCTATTCTAACCACTCCCACTCATCGAACAAGTGCACGTGGTGTTCGTAGGAAGAAAGTTGTCCACAAACCCCCACGTCGTCCTAGAAACGAGTCCGAAGAAGAAGATGAAGAGGCTGAGATACAAGTTGAGGGGACACAACAACAAGAAGAGGATCCGATTCCGATGTTCCGTGTGACACAGGCCACTCCGCAATGGGGGTAAAATGCAAAGGAGACCTCCCACCTTCTTCACACCCGATCCGTGAAGCTTGTTTTGTATTAATTATGTAATGTTTGTATTAGTTCGTAGGAAGAAAGTTTCTTTCAATGTTGTGAACTTGTTTTCTAATGTTTTGTAATGTTACATGTATGAAGTAATGCAATTTCGTATGAGGTGTGTGAGTATGTGATTGTTTCTTTTTTTCAAAGTTCTGAATGTTTGTGTGATTGAGATTGTTGCGAGAGAATTGGTGAAGTGAATTGGGGTGTGTGAATTGGTGAATTGGTCAATTAATCATTTTCACTACAATTAAACGCTTTTCCATATTTAAACTCATACAAATTAGTAAACAGTTCAAATTACATAGTACAATTACGAACACAAATACATTCGAATTTGCCTATGGATTAAATGTTTTGAGATCCTCTATTAGTACATCGCCGCTTATTGTGTCTCTGCAACCCACATTTCGAACATTTCATTCCCGTACCCCTACTAGACCTATCTCTCACATCCATATCGTTGCGAATTCGCGTAGATCTACGCCGACCTTTCCTTGAACGTCGCAAACTTGCATCAGGTACGAGTCGTGGTCCATCAATAGTTGGCCAATAAGCTGGATCTATAGTTGGATGAAGGAAGGAAGCCCATGTTTGTGCTAATGATGTTACAAGGTAAAATTTATCAACAAAAGGTTTGTGATCGATTGCACGATATGCACAAGCTGCCAATACATGAGAACATGGAATATGATATAGTTGAAATTTCATACACGTACATATTTTAGTACCCAAGTTAACAGTGTGCAAGTTACCACCCTTCCTTTCTCCACTTACCATGCGTAGACCCATTTTGACGGCAAAAACTCCAGGTTCATGATGGAACATTATAACATCATGTCAGTTTGCTCTCTCACGTTGACTATCGATCAATTCATGTACTCTTTGAGCAAAAATCTTCCCTTCGGATAAAAGTTTACTAGCTACCTGTCGACGAGTAGTAAAGTGAGAGTTTAGACGATAAAAAATCATCTCCACAATAGCAGTTACCGGTAAACTACGGACACATTTCAAGACTGAATTGAAGACTTCTAATAGGTTCGTAGTCATTATGCCGTATCTTCGACCTTCATCTGCATAAAATGCTCATTTCTCAACCGATTTTTCTTTTAACCAATTAGCCGCCTCAACATTGTTGGTTTCAAGTTCAACGAGTTTGGTCATGAACTTTTTTGGTTGGTTTTGACATGCTATAATTTTGGCTTTTTCCACAATGCCTTACTACCAAATTTACTATTGTAGCGAAATAACACATACAATAACGATGATATACATTAAGTTCGTTCCAAGCTCCATTTTGCAATTCCATAGTAGACAAAATACCAGCTTGACGATCAGAGATAACACACAGCTCAGTACGATCGGTGACAAAATACCGAATGCAATTCATGAACCATATCCATATATTTATACTCTCTCCATCAACTAATACAAATACAAAGGGAAATAAGCTATCATTCGCATATGGGGAAACAACAATTAACAAACAGCCATTGTACTTACCGTACAAGTGAGTTTCGTCAACACTAATAACAGGTCTGCAAGACTTGAAACCTTCAATCGAAGGACCAAATGCCCAAAATACTCCCTTGAATGTTTCCTTACCAGGACTAGACTGATATTTATCCCAGTGGACAACGGTTCCTGGATTTGCTGCTTGTATTGCTGATAAAAGAAAAGGCAACTTCGTGTATGCTTCTTCGAAGGTACCGAACAACCTCTCAATTGCCTTTTTGTTTTGCAATTCAAGCTTTTTTATATGAAATCTGATAATTATATTGTACTTTCACTATCTCAATAATGGCCCGTGGTGTTAAACCTATCTCAGACTTCACCACACTCACAATCAAATTGCAAACAATGTTAGAATCAACTTTATAGATGATGTCCTTCCGCTGCCTAGGAGTCGTGTGAAAGAATGATATGAGTTGTTTGAAAGGAGTTCGTGATGGGTAAATCCCCGACCACCCTGGTCCTGATTCAACGTGGGATTCGTACAAGTATGGGGCCCAACTATATTCTTCACCACGAAATTTGTCCCGCCTTTTGGAACAATTGCTCGTAATCTCCAAGGGCAGCCACCATCACTTACTACTAGGAGACTTTTCACTATTTCCTCAATTGTACGTTTTCTAGGTGTCAATTTACATTTAACAGTGTACAGTGTCGGTGAAGATTTCAATGTGACGAATTCACGATATTTCTTGATAGAATACAGCTTCACAGCCTGTTGAATCGACTCTTTACTTACAAACTTCTGTCCAATGTACAATTCGTCTACATTGGATGAACCAAAGACTCTTGTGGAACTTGATGTACTCTAGCACCTTGTGGCATCTCCTCGGTAACATGAGCGTTAACATTGGCATAGCTATCAGTAGCTCTCACTTCATTAGAACTGTTGTTCGTAAGATTTACGTTTGCATATTCATCATCTTCGTCCCCATTATCATTTTCTGCACTCTCATCAACTTCATCGTCTGTTTCTTCATCTTCTTCATCATCGTCTAATGGGTCGTTGTTAATGGTAGTATTTTGAAATAATTCAAATAAAGTGTCATTTGGAACATAGTCATGAACCGGACCAGGTTGGCGTAGCAACTTAACATCTGTAGAATCCGAGTTTGTTGTATTTATGAAGATATCTTCTTGTGGGAACAGTGGGATTGCTTCTGAAGTTTGAACGGGATTAGACCTCATCTGCTGTGTCGGTACTTCTCGTACGAAGCTTGAACTAGGATTATCATGTGGCTGAACATTCATAATTTGAATTTGCTGAATATATAACTCTAATGCAGACCAAGTACAATTGGGATCAAGTGTCCTGGCAATCATTGACTTCATAGAATTATCAGTAGATACTGGCACTGTCATAAGATATTGACCATCTCCTCTTCCTGCTGCATAACAAACTAAAATTTTCACATTCCATTGATCCTTATCCCAATTAGTAACTTCATAAATTTTCTCAACTAATTCTGCCAATGTACTGGTACGAGGTGCCCAAACTATTTCAGGATCAACGGCACTATAACAACAACCTATCTTTGGATCACGAATTATTTCACCACCAAAGTATAACCAAATAGGAATATCGTAATTCATACCTACATATATTTATACGAATATACAAGTTATTATCTACCCACAAACAAAACCTATAAAAATGTACAAAATAATAGGCCAATATGCATCATACCTTCACAAGCTTATTCGGAAGGATAGAGCCGTAGATGTTTGGTGGAAGAGTTGAAGTTGCTATCCTCTTCAAGTTTATCAAAATTCCAAAATATGGATCTTTCAGAATATGGGTTTAGGGTTTAATTTGAGAGTGGAAGGTGATAGGGTTGGGAAAGATTAAGTGAATATATATTTAGATTTAGAGGAGATTTTGTGGGTAGGAGGTCAATTTCGGGAAGCTAGGGTTTTGGATTTCAGAGTTAAGGAGAGAGTAATAAGGGAGATAAGCAAGAGTGAAAAAGGAGAGAGTGAGATCCAAATTGAGATCTGAAGGCTAAAAAGACGCAATCGACCCTCGCTTTTCGAAAAAGCGAGCGAGTGTGGTTAAAACCTTATCGGTTTTTCAGAAAGCGAGTGTAGGCTTTCGAAAATCAAAAGCCTCACACTCGGTTTCCGAAAAAGCGATGAGATATTTATTACACTCGCTTTTTCAGAAAGCGAGTGAGGCAGTTTGAGAATTTTTAATACAAGTATGGAAGTTTGGGAAAAACTTTCAAAAAGTGGGATAGTTTGGGGAAAAAATTCAAGGTTAACTGGAGGAAATAGCAGGTTTGTCGTTAATCTGTGGTGGGCCTTTTCAAAAAAGTTACAGTCTCTGAAATTGGGCTAATTTATTCGGAAAAAGTGATTATCAAAATAAATAAAGGGTTTTTAACACGTACACTCCTAACAAATATGCTAGTATCATATACACCCTTTAAAATGTTTATTTTCATATATGCCCCTAACAATGAGAGTTTCTTTCTTATTTACTCCTAAAAGTTGCTTCAAACTACGTGTATTTTAAATTTACAAGATTAGTAGTGAATTTAGATAGAAAACATGATTATGAAGATGAAATTACAAAAATGTACTGTAAATTTGTCCATTTAATAAGAAAACTGAAGACAAATTGAGAAGTGTTGATGTGTTCCAATTAGTTTTGTAGTAGATTGAGTTTATAAAAGAAGAATAAGCTTGACTAGTGGAGGAAGGGTATTTCAGTCATTTTACATAAAATCTATTAAATATAATTGTATATTTTATACATTTTAATGTTTTTAAAGTAGTTTTAACTTAAGGGATAACTAAGAGATTGGACACACATTGTTATGGATAAATGTGAAAATACATATTTGTGAGAGGCATATATGATATTCACATATTTGCTGGGAACATACAGTTAAATCCCCATAAATAAATTTATTCAAAAAAGTTATTTACTTCTCCGTTGGGCTTCTCCAATTTTTTGCCGACTTGTGTGTGAGTGCAGATTGTTTCGCATCACAAAAGTGTAAGTTTATAAAATACGGTATATCATGCATATAATTGTCTTTTCTTACATGATTACGTGCAATAAAAAATAAAAAAAATTGTCATTGAATTTTCTCTCACACTGGTATTCGCTAATAAAATTTTTTGCAATAGCTTGCAACTTATTTCAAAATTAAGAAAATGTAGCAAGATCTTGTATGTATCATCCTACATAAAAAGATGAATTATCTAAACTAGTAATATACACGTGCGATGCATATATTATTTTTTAAATAAAATTAAAGTAAAAAATTCTGATTTACACGTGTGATGTATGTCTTAATAAATAGAATGATATATTTTAAAAAGTAAAAGTGAAGACTATAATGGGAGAGTTGGATTTGCACGTACGTTACACATAAATAAGTATGTAGATTTACAACTGAAACTCTTCCATTATAATAGACTAGTATAATCTACGTGCGATGCACGTCTATAAAAAGTAAAAGTCATCAAATTAAATGAATATATGTCGAATAAGAAAAAAATAGTTTAATTCGAATGGTTTGATTTGGGCTACACGTGCGGTGCACATTTATATTTGTTTGATATAGTTTGGACGTGTATTATACATGTTTATATAGTTACAAAGTTAGGGTTTGTTTGTTACAAATCCCAACTCTCCGATTAAAATAGTAGAGATAGATTAGATGGATAGATAATAATTTATACGTGTGATGCACATTTAATATATTAAAAAATTAAAGTAAAAAATCTGACGCAGTGAAGACTCGAACCTGAGACCTCCTTCATATTAATTATGCACGTGCAATACAAGTATTGGTAGATTTACAAATGAAACGATAAGATTTTCTCCCATTATAATATTACTAGTAGAAATTTACCGTGCACTAAGTGCACGTGACTTGGTGGACGTGCAAGTTGAATATTTTAACAATGTTTTTATATTGTTGAGAAAATTAATTATAGAATAAATCTCAGTAAGAATGCAATTGAATACATAATGTAATCACTATATATTAATTATGTACACAAAATACTTAAAAATTTTAAAATTAAAGAAATATTATATCTAGTCTTGAGTAAATACAAAATAACATGTATATAATTGTCTTATCTAAAACATAAAAGATTTATATAAAAAAACAAATTAAAAAATCTTAAACTCTTATCATCATATTTTTAATAAGATTAATCATCATTTTTGACTTTAACATTCTTGAACTCAAAACTTCTCGCTAACTTTTTGTCATCATTTTTTTTACTTTGCATCGAATCAATATTTTTGTAATTGTTCTTCAATACGTGACATCCTGTGACTGATAAAAAAAATTATACTCATCTACAATGCATTTCTTGGTTCTTCTATTAAATTCTTCAACATTTTTTCTGCATATATAATTAAGTAATTAGGTCTTGATTATTTTTAACATTATGGGAATAACATATTATACCTTATTATTTATATGTTCGAGGACTTTTGCGGAACAGCCGATGACTCATCTTGCTTCCTCATTAAATAAAGTCAATTATGACTCCACACTTGTATCTTTTATTATGATTTTAAATACATATCTTAAACAATTTATTATTGATTAATAACCTTTTTTTATATTTGATTGAAGAATAGAAAAAGAAAAACTAACAATATGGTGTTTTGTATATCTTGGCTTATATTCAATGTTATTCTTTTAACATTTTCAACAATAAGCTTCATCTTTCAAAATTGACTTTTGTTGAATATGTTTGTATACAATGTACCAAGGATCTGTAGTATCTTTTACATTTTTTATCAAAACTTTGCAATAGTAGTATTTTGCTTAGAAATATTAAATAAAATTACAATACAACGAAATATTCCTAGACATGTAGCAAATTGAACAACAAATTATGCACAAACTATGCAAAAAGACCAAACTATTTTAAATACTGAATTAATTTTTTTTATTATCTATAATACCTCATAAGAATGCTAATCTGCACAATAGAGAATGTCAGTAAATTTCACTTTTTCCACATCCATTACTTTTCTTTTGTTTATTTGCAAAGAATTACTTTTTAATAAAATTGTATTATAGCTTATTCTTAAACAAAGAAAAAAAATATGGTAATTAATACTTCAAAAGCAGCAATTATCAAATTAAATATACAATATAAATTATACCATTCTCGAATTTGATTTGCTTCTGGTTCATTTATATTTATCTCTATTGTAGTTTTTTTTTGTTGTGAGAGATAATAATGTTAAATAAATAAATAAATAAAATATATAATAAATATCATTATTAATTTTTATTGTATATAATTACTTCCAAAATTTGAGGGTTTTTTTTAGAGGTAATTGCAATAATTGGAACGTTGGATGATAATTCTTTGAGAATTTTTCATTCCTTGTTATCCTCATAAAGTAAATAAGATTGGTTTTGACCTCAAAGCAAAAACATATGAATTCCAAAACATATTGATATTTTCTGAATCCTACAACGGTAAGATTTCGATTCTCAACTTTATTACTATATCATGCATTAATTACTACTTAACAAAATCTGCAGTTCATTGCAATTAGTATTTGATATCTTATATCAGTAATAGCCAATTTGATACATAATAAAAAATGAGTAACTTGATTTTTTACCTTTAAAGACAGTAGAAAATGTATTTTGAAATTCGTGCAAATTTGTACTTATCCTTGTCAATGATGAGATCTTTCTCAACTTCATTTACAACACTTCCCAATATCAAAATGATGCTAAATTTATTGTGCATTAGATTATATCTTTTGTAGACATTTTTTCGATATTCCATTAGAAATTAAGTTTTCTATTCCTCATGCGTATGTTGGAACACATTTACTGTTTATTAAACATTATCATTAGTATTCTAGTTTCCTACAAAAGATAAAAAATTAGTAGTATTATTTATTTATGTATGAATATATATTTTTAAAACAATATTTAAAGTATTTAAACCTCATTATTCATAAGTGCCACTTATGAGATTTTTCTGGTACCTTACTATTTTTGTAGTCCTTCACACCATAATGTTTTGTAATTAAAACTTTAATAGTCCACAACTATTGATCTTATTGCAAGGAATTGATAGAGGAATATTCATTATGGAAATTATCCATTGATATAGACAATTTGCAAAAAAATATAATTACCAATAAGTCAGTTTTTGTCAAATAAAAGTTATTAATAAATCATTTGTTGAAGTTTTATTTTAATATGATCAGAAACCACATGAATAATGGATCAATAATCTAACGTAGAAAGTGCTCATATTTCATCAAATTGTAATGCTATCACTGTAAAAAAAATAAGTAGCGTGCCTAAAGGTGGAACATAAATACATAATACACCCATTCTAAGATATGGTTACAATTTCAACCTTTAAGGCCCTCCCTAAACCACCATATATCTACATATAGGGACTATTACAGATTAAATATGTACACAATGTTAAAAACGAACACAAATGAAATGAACATCAGCACATCTATCTGCAGACCTTATTCTTTCCAAATCTCATCCTTCCATAACCATAACTGATCAAAACCAGCATTGTTCATAGCTCATGAATTCGGTAAGGGATGGCCTTCTCTCTTCTGCCCACTTCAAAACCTCTCTTGCATACCTAAGCGCAGCATCAACAAAATCTGATTCTAATTCTTTTACTGAACTAACATACAGTTTTCTTCAAGTAATAGAAGCAAACTTTTTAAAATTGACAGCAATGTAGTGAAAGGCTGAGCCATTGAGTCATCACCTTGTGGTTTTCGGCTGTAGTTCTTGGTGGTGGTGTTGGGATTTTGACTCGTAACTGAACTAAAATCATCAAACCAATCACATACGGTCACAGGGGAACATTCTTTCTTTTGCTCCAGAAGATCAAATTTGTTGACTATTAGAAGGAAATCCATCTGGTTAAAGGTATAATGGCTGATGATGCTCTCAAGGAGTCTCTTGCTCTCCATCATTTTGTTGACAATTACTCCATTTTCATCTTCATAAAATTCATCGTAGTCGCTCAAAGAAACATAGAAAATGACTATCCTGACATCTTCAAACATATCCAGCCACTTGCAGTTCTCTCCCAAACCCTTTGTGTGGAGCCCGATGAGTTGATATCTGCAATAGATTGCAGTTCAATCAGGTATAATGAAGTAAATAAGGTATCATGTTCAATTAGAATTGTAAGGTTCTAACAAACTCTTCATGCAAGATTTTACTAATGCTGATTTGCATTACAATTCAAAATTCTGCACCAGATTCTATCAATCTAAACACAAGTATAAGTAGGTCATAATAGTCCTTAACAAGTTAACTAAAAGGATTTTGACTTCTAAGCTTTTCTTTAAATTGTAGTAGTAGAATTTTTATCAATCAATTTTAAACAGTTGAATGAAAAGCCACAATGCATATTCAACAAATTCTTGAAAACTATTTCATCACGTGTCAAGTCTAATGATTATACTCTCTGCACAAAGAACAAATTGTGAACTATATCTACAATTGAGAGTGCTAGCACTATCAATCTAAACATAAATATAAGTAGGTCACAACTGTCCTTAACAAGTTAACTAAAAGGAATTTGACATCTAAGCCATACTATAAATTGTAGTCGCAGAATATTCACCAAACAACTTTAAACAGTTAAAAGAAAAGCCTCTATGTAGATTCAACAAAATTTTGAAAACTATTTCATATACACGAAGAAAAAACGTGAACTATATTTACCCTAGTTAAGCTAGACAATCGAGGTTTTCAGACAAGATGAAGTGAATTTTGAGAGATTCAAAATCACACAAATTTTCAATAATTTTTTTTTAAAAAAAAAATCCTTAGTAATAAAAGGCTAATTTATTTTTAAAATACCCTAAAGTTTACAACCTTTTATTGTAAAATACCCTGATCGGCATTTTTTTAAAAATTTGAAAAAACTACCCTAAAATCTCCTCAGTTCGCATTCTCCAGGCATCTGTTCAATAGCAAAATCTAAAAAACTCTTTACGACTTATGCAGATAACAAAATGTAGATCATAGTACTTCACATTAAAATTAGTAACTACCATAAAACCTCTCCAAATCACATCTTCCATGCATTTGTTCTGTAGTGAAGTCTGAAAAAGGCTTTGCAGATAAAAAATGCATAGTAGTACACTAATAACCAAATAACTACCAAATTTAAGATAACTATCATTATACAAACATCACATTTGCGTAGAAACCCCAAAACAACACTAACAGGGAATGGTTTACAGATTTGACGCATACTTGTTGAAAAGTGAAATTTATATATATCCCATTTTTAATGTTTTGTTACTGAGACTGAGACAAAACATTACTTCTGGGTGTCTGCAAACATCTATTAAATCTAACACAAAATTGTGGAGACACAATAATAGAAAGATACCTTATGCCACTCGATAAAATGACCATTCACATGAAAGCTTGGACCATCAGGTTGCAGAATTTGCAGAGGTTTCACATCACTACGATCAACACCTCCTCTTGTATCTCCTGGAGTGTAGTTTCTTAACGGATCTGCTGGAGGACCAAGAACCAGTTTCCTATCTTCGAAGTTCGAACTCAATGATAACCACATTTTGGATATCAACAAGAACATAGATGCCCTCAACGGGGAGTGCATAACCATTCTCCATTGGACAGTTACTCTCTGTCCGGAAAAAAATTGGTGGTTTAGCAAAACGTTGGCTGGGAGAATCAGCTTCAGTGATAACCAACTCACCAGCAAAAATTAGCAAACATTTGAATTAATGATCTCATTCAAAAAAGAAAACCCTAAGAAGAATTTTACAAATATGTGAATATGTTAAAAGAACTCCAAATAAAGAATACCAGGCATCTGGGCATATACTATCACCAGATCCATATCCTCTATGCCTCGCCTCTTCATTGCTTCTCGGAATGGAGGATAATATTTTACAACAGTTTTACATTATGCATATTCCACATAATCATATAGTTGAAGACAAAATTTATCGGGCATTAGAACTTCAATTAACAACATCTTTACATGCCATTTAACGATTACATTTAAATGGAAAAAGATTATTAAATTAAATCAAGTCCAACAGACTCGACCATTGAATTTAGATACAAACGTCTGGAAATTAGAGATGGCATGTTGCGTCTGTTATATTTGTTTCAACATTTCTCATTGTGTAAGATGGCGTTGTTCAACCATAACAGAAGTGAATTTCTTCACAATAATTACTCAGAAAAAAGGTTTCAAGTGAAATTAATTTTATTTAAGTACGATACCTTTCAGCTATTGCATAGTCATGTTCAGAGTTGATCAACAGAAACAACATTATAAAAGTGAGCAGAAGTTCAACATCTGAAGTTTCATCACAGCTAAATCTAAAATAAATAAACAACACCAGCAAAGAGATGATGTTGTTCACTAATTGGATCTAATCAATGTAAGTTTCCTGGCACATTCATCTCCAAGCGGACCTTGCTTATCTGCTTTAGTTGCATTTTCAATTTCCTCTAAACGTTTATCCAGTTTTGCAATCTCCGTTTCCGGATCTCCATAAATATCCATCTTATAGCCCTGCATTTGTTCAACAGGTAAAACACAATTAATTTAACTAAGCTAATTATTAAATTTAACCAAATTCTTTACGATTGTAGCCCAAATTCTTTTTTTCTAATTATTTATATTCCAGATTCGTGCGAGTACCGAACATCTCTAAAAGTGAAGCCAACTAAAAAAATGTTCGAACCTTACACATTTTGAACTGTGGACCATACACTTGCATATTTAATATTCTCTTAATGTTCCCATCTTTACTACATAAGCCAAATAAGGTTTGATGTGTCAAGCCAACCTGCACATAGAAATGGAGCTTGTTCTTTCCCTCTATGCTGCTTATGCTCATGATTAATTTTAAAAAGAAAAAGAAAAGAAAAATTAAGAAAAGAAAGAAAACATATACTCCTTCACTGGTTATTCATCACATGTACCTAACCAAGGCCATGGACAAATAAGCGTTTTCTTTAAATGATTTTATAAAGTTTGGAGGGAAATGGTATTTAAATCAAGAAGTTTGTATGGCAATGATTTGTGCAAGCATGACATGTGATCTTATGTCCTCACATGTACCTACAACAGGGAACCAAACACACCCTTATTGTTTTTTGTATCTTACATACATTGTAAAGTCATACATTCAATTTGTTAAAAGATGATGCAAAATAGGAAAAATAATATTTGAAATTGAATGCAGATTAATGTAGTAAAAACTCTACACGACTATAGTCAACCGATGGACAATCAGTTGCACTGCACTACTATTATAAATCCAATTGTGGCTCAGGCAGACAAGCCATTGTTAGTAAATCATGATTATCTATCAAGATCCAAGAATCCCCCCTTAAAATGAATCATATCCCCCATTTAATTTCCTAAACCATTTAATAAGTATTATCAATACCCAAAAGATCCTCATTAATTATGAATCTCATAGGGCCATCTCAATTCCGTAGGAACGATTTTCATCATTTACCAACCTGCAAAACATGTGTCATGAATCTAGCATGCCCTAATACATACAAGGGCTTACAAGTTAACTCAACATATTCAGATACACTTAATATGAGTATCATCACATACATGCACTCTTCTTTATATAACAGAAGAAAAGCATAAAATATCTAGAATTTGGTAATATCCTTTTCCATCATAAGAACTTATAATTCATAACTAAGTTCCCATTCTTAAGTTCTTTCACGACAGTGGAGCATGTATAGATGCATGAATAAACATTCAAGATTGTGAAAGTGAATACTGAAAGTTTAATTTAAAAAGTTTATGACAATACAAAGGTAAAATGCAATTGATAACTCTTGTTATAAACTCATACAAGTAAATAAAAGGTTCTTAACTCAAACACAGTGTACGGTTCACCTATCTCACAATTGGAATCGTTAAGTCTCTTATAAGGTACATATATAGGTCAAATGTATCCCTCACGCAATCTAATATGAGATCCGACTTTGTTGTGATGAAAATGAAACTGCCCCAAAAGGAAAGCAAAATTTCAAAACAGAGAAAATGGAGATTCATGCAATAGGACACAAGAGTACGCAAGAAAGAAAAACTGATAAGAAACAAAATATCGATTTGATACCTCTTCTTCCCTCTTTTCGTAATCTTGAAATTCAGCCCTAGCACGTCCTCTATTGAGCAAAATCTACTAAAGAAAAACACGTAAGTTGTCAGTCCAGTTCGAGTAAGCTTAAACAAATTAAAAGCAAGAAATGCTGAAAATTCTAAACCAACCATTTCCTCCTCATGTTGTGCCTTTTCAATAACTCTTTCTTCGCTTATATTTTCCATTTTTTCAATCTCCACTATGTTGGAAAACATAGTATATAACACACTTTTTATAGTATAAATATAATATACGTAATGAAGCTATTTCCAGTTACATACCACCTTCTTCTTATGCTTTTTCATTTCTGATTTGACTGATATGCCTAATGATCGACCCATAGTAACATCACGATCTATCTTCTTCCACCAAATGAATCTATTATATCATTTCTTTTAAAGGGTAAGTCTATAAACGCAATGCAAATGGAGAAATAACAACATTGTAAAAGCTTTAGAAAAACTTGTTACCCTTATCCACCTTTCCACTTACATGCACTCACACACAAACAAAACAAAAATAACAAAGTACTCCTTCGCTACTATTATAACCACAATCCGTTTGAAGCCAACCTCCATCACAACTCGCAAGTGCAAAGCAAACTCTTAAATCACAACCCTTAAATATCTAAATGGAACTCATGTTTTGGATAGTGCATGTGTACATATCTACTCTCAAAACAAATAAGCAAGATGAAATGTGACTCGCTTTAACTTGTTGTGGTTTAATATGAGATTCTTCGTTTCTGTAGTTAAAGTTAAAGCGAGTCAGAACTCAGGTTCCAACAAGTTAAAGCGAGTCAGAACTCAGGTTCTAAATAGACATGGTGTCCATCCAATTCTGGATCTTACTTATCTTAGTATTGTATTTTCAGTTATATTGTTAAGCTTTCATCTGCACATCTTTGTGGATAGTTCTATTTTACAAATTCTAACATCAACCTTTATTTTTCTCAACGACTTTGCATCAATTGCTTTCTCCTTCCTTTGGTCGACAATCATATTATCATATTATCATGTGATTATGTTTTCATCTTTGTATCATGCAAAATGCCTAGATTATCGACCTCAATATAAGTTTATAAATGTTATTTGTTGCTTTTGTAAGTTCATCATAACTAATATTGAAAACTAATATGCAGTGATAGGAATGGGTGTAACTTTTGAGGAAATCAGCAAAAGGAAACATGGACAAGCTGCCCACAATGTCTTGATATGTTATATGTACAGATGCAGAATAATCATTTCCTCCTCATGTTGTGCCTTTTCAATAGCTCTTTTTTCTCTTCTCTTTCCATTTTTTCAATCTTCACTATGTTGGAAAACCTAGTATATAACATATTTTTTATAGTGTAAATATAATATACGTAATGAAGCTATTTCCATTTACATACAACCTTCTTATACTTTTTCATTTCTGATTTGACTGGTATGCCTAATGGTCGACCCATAGTAACATCACGATCTATCTTCTTCCACCAAATGAATCTATTATATCATTTCTTTTAAAGGGTAAGTCTATAAACGCAATGCAAACGGAGAAATAACAACATTGTAAAAGCTTTATAAAAACTTGTTACCCTTATCCACCTTTCCACTTACATGCACTCACACACAAACAAAACAAAAATAACGAAGTACTCCTTGGCTACTTTTATAACCACAATCCGTTTGAAGCCAACCTCCATCACAACTCACAAGTGCAAAGCCAACTCTTAAATCACAACCGGTTCTTGACAAGTACTTCTTTGACGATTAGAAACTAAAATTTCAATGAGTGGGTCCACCTTGTTTAATATCTAACGTAACCATTTAAATTCCAGTGTTGAAAACCTAAGAGAAACACAAACAAACTTCCTAAAAACTAAATTATACTACCATGACATGATGATGCATTCATCACACGTGCCTAAGCATAGTAAGCTACAAAATCAAAAGCTAGAAATGCGTAGTTTACTGTACTCTTAAGCATTCTCTTAAAGTTTCGACAAATGGGTTTCAATACAATTGAATAATGGTTCATAAAAGACTCACTTTTTCCCCCCAAAATGGGGTCACCAAAGGGATTCGAATCGTCCATCCTGTGATTTCATCTTCTTTGCCACCTTCAAAGCCTACAAAGAATCGAAACATACAAAATCAATTTATTGATCGATCATCTTCATATCTTAAAAACCCATCAAATTCAATAAAAATATTTCACCTTTTTCATGGCTTTCTTGATTTTGAAGTAGACAATCTCTTCCTCACTGTTGTTACACTGATAAGATAAAAAAAATCAACTTCTTTACATGTAACATAATAGAAATTTATTAAAAGAAAACTATAGAAATTTACCAGGGCCAACCAGATCATCTAACTTCTCAATTCTTTTGCAAATGCGGATAGCAATTGATGCATCATTCTCAACGACTTCGCATCACAAATTTGGGGGGGAAATCATACAAAGTTCCTTTACTCACATAATCATTATTATAGTTTCAGAACATCTAGCAATTAAAACATATATAAGAATAGATTAAGCATGGGAATTTGAGCATAGAAACAAAGTTGTCAACTTTATCTAGAAGGTAGAAGGAAACATAAATTATTTTCTACCTTCATTTTGTGATCCTGCTATTATGAACTTCAGGTTGAGGCATCAATTGAACGATAAGTGTGAATGAATTCATCCATAAAAAGCACCAGAAATTTTCTTCATCGTCATCTTCTCCTTCTTCTTGTAGTACTGGATCAGGTTGTGAATTGGGTTCAAATTGTTTCATGATTGATTTTCAATTCAACTTCGTAGGCAGAGGAGACGACGACATCAACGGTGGTTCCGATGCCGGCGTTGAAGAGGCGGCGACGATAACAGATAGCTAGGATTCGAGAGGAAATGTCGATCACGGAGGGAGGCATCGGGGTTTTGAGAGAGGAGAAGGAGGCAATCATTTTGAAGATCGAAGATTTAGGGTTTCGATTAAGAACGAGACTGATTTGGGGATTTAGGGGTTTTAATTTCGATTTGATTTAGGGTTTCAATCGGGATTCTCTGTGGGATACGGCAACAATGTTTTATTTATCATTATCACATTCTAAGATGAATTAACGGCTGAGATTAAAAGGATGACAATTAATCATGTCAGATCTACGGCTCAGATAATATTTAAATGAATGGTTGAGATTGAGTTGTCGAAATAAATGGCTGAGATATGCTCTGGACAGATTTTATTGTGGCTTTTATAATAGAAATAGATTATTAAAAATTAAAGATTAGAGATTAGAGATGGGTGACAATGGAAAGCTTAGAATAAAGTTTGGAGAATCGTAAGCAAGTTACAGACCGAGTACATTAATTCATGCACCTACTGGCTGAAATACATAAGTTAGCAAGTATCTTATTGGCAATATCTCGATTACATTACTAGCCACAAGTGCACCAAAGCATGCCCCCCTAAAATCTATAATCTTTAGAATGTTTTCCAAAATGACTCACTATTTGAAAGTATTTACCAAACTGATCCACTTTCAAAACTAATTATTAAAACGACCCAACTCGCTATCTGAAATATCATCGCTATATGAGATAGCGAGTGTATGGTGAGGTGTTTCTCCACCACCTAAAAAAAATTTGAAGAAAATATCAAGTTTAAGCTCGCTATCTTAGATAGTGTGTGTGTTTATACTACACTCGCTAACTGAGATAACGAGTGTATGGTCTTGAAGAAAAAATACCAAGTTTATGTTCGTTATCTCAGATAACGAGTGTGGTAAGCTATCTCAGAAAACGAGTGTGTTTGTACCACACTTGCTAACTGAGATAGCATGTAATATCCCAGATTTTTAAATTATGCTTTTAAGATTAATAAATGAATTAATATGATTTTTGGTGATTTAATAAATATTTTTCTGAAATCTACCTTTTTACATGTACAAAACACGTGCAAATATTTTCTTCGGAAGTTAAAAGTCAAAATTTGTTTTGGGCAAACTCATTATTTATTATTAGATATTATTTGTGAATTTTTTGGATTTTTCTGATAATTATTTGACCTATTTGCAAATATTATAAAAAGATGGATTTTTGTGCAAAATTGCCACTTGGAGTGAAAACTCCAGATTTTCGAATTTTTGGGCTGGGAATGATGCCTAGTCAACTCAGAGGTAAAGAGTTTACGTTTTGTTTTAATAAATTTGATTTATTTTGCAAGTTTTGATAAAGAATGGTCTTTTTGCAAAATTGCCACTTAGAGGGGCAAAAGTGCAACTTCGTTTTTCTGGGTTTTCAAAAAAGTGCCGGCTGATTGTAGAGTGGGTGTTTTTGTTTTTAAATCTCAATTGATATGGTTTTATTTAACTTCCAAGTATAAAGATCTATATATGTAAAGGTATATTTAAAAGATGTATTTTGCAAATCCATTTACAAAACCCTAGATACCCAAATCCCGGACTATATAGGGTGAGGTGCAGCCATCTCTTTGCTGCACAACACACATGATTTCTTTATTATTATTTTCTTGGAGTTTTAAAGCGGGGATCTTGGTTTTCTTATGAAAAGAGGGATTTTCTTATTGTCTTTATTATTATCGATTGATTCTTCAATAAGGTGAGTGACATATGTTTATTTTCTTATTGTTCTAAGCATGTTGTATGTGATGATTTATCTATTAGAAAGCATGTTAGTTGATGGCATTAAAATATAATGAATTTTGAGATGAATTAAAAAGTGAATCTTTTCATGAAACTATACTATTAATGAATTAAAACCCTAATAGATAATTTGTGATTGCTAAAGAACCTAATAGAAATCATGGGTATGTATGATATTTTCTATCATATACTTGCTGTTTTGCTTGCATAAGATGAGTGGTGTGCTGATTATTGCATAAAAGATGAACAAAACCTAATCTTACTGTGTATACTATGCATATGATCTGTTTGAGGCTTTGATAAAGTAAAACTTAATTGTTTGCATGTTATAATTGTATATATTCATGAGTAAACTATTGGGATCAGTAGGGTTTGTGTATAACAAGTTATGAAAGGGTTATTGAATCAAAAAGATTGGATTTCGAAGTAAGGAGGAGTTACTCTTTTCAGGTCTGATGCTATGTAGCCGAATTTGAGTTTTGTGAACTTTTGTGAAGTTTTCGATTGGATTTGAATTGTTTTAGTACTGAGATGGTTCTAAACTTTATACTACATATATACCTTGGATTGACAATGTTTAAATGATACACATATACATATATATACCCAGTCACATTCTTGTAAACTGTTTTTTGAGATTTTGTGAATTTTGATGGAATTTTGATTGGATTTCAATTGTTTTGGTACTGAGATGGTTTTGAACATTACACTACTCCTTATTGATGAGATTTTGAGGCTTTGGCTGAAGCAAAGTACACACATATACACAATCACATTCATATTGACTGTTTTGAAAGATTTTTATGAAAATTTTCTATTTTGAGATCTTGATATGTTTTGATGTGTTTTAATAACTCCTATATGTTATACAAGATATGTTTAATCATCTTAGGAAATTTAATTTTGATTTTACAAGGATTTAACCGAGTATCAGGTCAAAACATGCAACAAAAAAAAACCAACCTAGGTATATGGCAGGTCACGGTCGCATGCTCTTATTTTGGAAATCCCCAATTGACAGCCGAATGCCCTTCTTGTGCGGTCGACCGTCAATTGCTGTTTTGGTTATTTTGTTGAATTTTCTTCGTTCCTTTTAAATGATTATCTTCTCAATATTTTGGATTATTGCTTTACTGTTTTAGATGATGTTTTTACTACAGAATACAGTATTTTTCAGAGAATTATATTTTATTTATAATAGAGTTTAAAATGTATTCTTATGACCTTAATTAAGTAAGTTATATGTGTTTTCAACGAATTGACGTTTTGGTGATATTCTACGACTTAAAAATATGGTTTTCTGTTATTTAATGGATTTTACATTTTATTTGAATTCAGGATTTTTTTTAGTACATTATATAGATTTGGATTTTTTTTATTTAAGAGGTTTTCTTTATTATAAACGTTTTGGTGATGGATTTGTGAGTTTTATTGAAAGTTTTGGTAATGATGGTTGAGTTGTGAGTCTTTAGAGATTGAGTGAGACCCTAACTACCCGCAGTTGAGATTTTGTGGTTTGGTCAGTTGTGGTCTTGTTGTTGATCAGTTGAGCTAAGTCCGGTAGGGTATACCAACTCTAGGAGATTCGTAATTAATTAATTAGTTTAACAAGATAAGGACGAGCACTAGATGGTGATATGATGAAATGAGTGCAAATGTAAGTTATGGACTCCAGGATGATCCAAGGAGTGAGATATTTTCCAATATTCTGGGACGATGGACGTATGGGGCGCAGAGTGATCTGCGGAGTGAGATTGATCTCCAGTATTCCGAGGACGAGAGCGATGCCCATGGGATGTTCGTGCAATGAGGGTTCCAGGATGACCTGCAGAGTGAGGCAATCTCCAATTTCCGGGACGATGGACGTAAGGGCCACAGAATGATCCGCGGGTGGGATTGGCCTCCAGTATTCCAACAGCGAGAACTAATACTTGCAGAATATCTAAATCTCATAGTAGTCATCGTAGTAGGATTAGTTGCATAGCAGGGAATTTAACCCTATCAAGTGGAGAACATTAAGGGCTTGCACCGGACCTATGTAGAGTGGGATGCATAGAATCCGACATGTATTGGAGAGTCAGCATAAAGCATTGGTGTTTTCTTGACTTGGTTTTATGCATGTCGTTTCCTGTTTTTCTATACTTGACACTTAGCCTAGTTTCATTTGATGTTTTCATGTTTTACTTATTGTTATTTCTTATTCTTTTATTTTTTGCTGTTGATACATGCTATTTATGATTCTATTCCTTATGTATTATTTATGTTGCATTTATTTTTATGTCACTCATACCGTTATGGCTGACCCCTATAGTTTTGGGAGTTAGGATTGTCTCTAGCCTCATATTTTACAGGTAGGTACCTATAGCTTAGGATTTGGATGTTTGAGATAGAATTCATGTTATGGCTTATGTAAATTTTAAAAGAAAGAATTTGTAATTCAAGGTGTTATTTGTAATTCAAGGTGTTTGTTTTCCGCTGTGCTTTGTAAAGAATTAATGTAATAAAAGTTGGAGAAAAAAATTCTCTGTGTTTTGGCTATGTTTACTATTACAATTGAGGTTGATTCTGGGAATTGTGTCACGTATTTATGATATATCATATTGGAAATTCGGGGCGCTACATAGCAAGTATCGATTAGGGAGTCTTTTAAACACTCGTTGTTTCACTATCTCTCTCACTTTTCTCTTTCCATTCTCCTTTTCACCTATCTCTCTCTCCACTTTGGAACTCCTGCCCAATGTACAATTTGTTTACGTTCGATGAACCAAACGACTCCTGTGAAACTTGATTTACTCTCGCATTTTGTGACATCTCCTCGGTAACATGAACATTAATATTATTGAAGGTATCATTAACGAGTGTGGTACATCCTCACTCGCTAGTTACATTATTAAAGGCATCATGAACATTAACATTATTAACGAGTGTGATAGTTACATCATCTTCATTAGCGAGTGTGATAAGTGAAGAGGATAATGGAAAGAGAGAAGTAAGAGAGAGCGAAACAGCGTGTTTAAAAAACTCCTCAATCGACACTGGATATCTCAGTCAGCGAGTGTAAATTTTGTAATTTTTTCTTCAAGACCATACACTCGCTATATCGGTTAGCAAGTGTACTCGCTATCTGAGATAGCGAGTGTAAATTTTATATTTTTTCTTCAAGACCATACACTCGCTATATCAGCTAGCAAGTGTAGTACAAACACACGCTATCTGAGATAGCGAGTCTAAACATGGTATTTTCTTCAATGTTTTCTCAAGTGGTGGAGAAACACCTCACCATACACTCACTATCTCAGATAGCGATGATGTTTTCACTAAACTCACTATCTGAGATAGCAAATGGGTTGTTTTGGTAATTAGTTTCGAAAGTGGATCGGTTTGGTAAATACTTTCAAAAAGTGGGTCATTTTGGAAAAAAATATAATTGCTTATACTATAATGCTAGAGTTTGAGGTAGTATAATTTATAGATAAACTGTAATTTTTAGACTAACAACCATCTAATCTTAAGCATCCAAGCCGATTAAGCTCGGTTTGGATTGAATTGGATGATTGGTTTGGCGTGCTACTTTTCACCTCCAATATCAGTCACAATTTCGTTGAAATTTAAAAAATCAACTTCAATCAATCTTAAGAAACAACCTGTTAATTATTGTTTAGAAAATAAATTTAAAATGAAGATTCATAAAAGCACAAGTTGCTAATGAATTTTACACTAATTGTTTGAGATGATGACGTTTAAATGGATGAGATACATTGTTGTTTCACCTGCATACTTCTGTAACCTTAGTTTATTTTCATTAAAGGAACATCAATAACAATAGATAATTGAATTTCACGTACAATAAAAAAGATTTAGAAAACAATTTCTACTTGACTTGATTAAAGTAACTATTAAATGTTACATCAACTTCATAATTCTATTAAGCCGCGACACACTGTAAATCAAGCATTTATCAATAACATAACACACAGAAATATGGAGAATCAAAACATAGGTAGAACAACTGCTCGGTTTAGATTAAAGAAATTAAAGGAGACTGCTTGTATCGCAAAGAAAATGAGAAATGACTGTTTATATATTCAAGAAATTAAATGAGAACTAGATTTTTTATGGACTAATGCATAGAGGTACGGTCGGTTCGGTTTCATCGGTTATTTGAAAGCCTCATCCAACAACCGAACCGGTCTAGTTGGTTATTGAAGATCAAGAACCAGGCCAGCCCAAACCCCCATTTGGTTCGGTTAAAAACCGGTCTGTTCGGATTGGATTGGTTCGGATTGGTCGGTTTGGATAATAGTTATCCACATTTAGGTAACATAGCGAAGGAAGAAAAGAAAAAACACCCGCCAAACTCCAGGTCTATACAACAGTTGGGTCCAGCCCAGCCCAATCTCAAAATTTCCATTTTCCAACGAGCTCTTCTAGATCCATTTTGTTGCCTTAAAATTTTTACCATAATGACCCACTTTTTAAAAATATTTACCAAATGGATCCACTTTTGAAAGCATTTACTAAAATGACCCCACTCGCTCAGATAGCGAGTTTGGTGATATTTTTTCTTCAATTTTTTTCTCCAAATACCTAAGCCTACACTCGCTATCTCAAACAACGAGGATTTTTTAGAAAACTCGCTATAGCCTACACTCACTATCTCAAACAGCGAGGGTATTTTTAGAAAACTCGCTATAGATGTTTTAGGGTTTAGTTGGTGATCAATGATGACATTGATGAGTTAATATCAGTGATTAGTTGGTGATCAATTTGGTTTCAACAATTAATTGGTGATGAATTGTTGTATGTTAGTTTATATTAGGTAGTAATTCATGTTGTTTTCAATGCACTTATCTTAGAGTTATTGAAGATGATTCGTGTATGGGTGTGGATTGGTTGGTGATGAATGAATTGTTGTATGTAAGTTTAGATTAGGATGTAATTCATGTTGGTTTCAAAGAAATTATCTTAGAGTTATTGAAGATGAGCCTATTTTGCTTCACTGATTTTGCAATTAAACGTTAAAAAAATTCATTCCATGTGTGAGATGGTTGCATGTATAGACATACAGTTTTATGTTACAACAATTAAGACATATTGTATTATGTTAATTAGATGTTTCAATTATGTATAAAAAAAAGTTTCAAGCCAAAGTTTGATGTGTAATATGTTAGAGCTTTAATAATATTTTTAAATGCATTTGTAAAATGTAAAGACAAATCTTCCACTTTAATAGTATTCATTCCATTATATTATATTACTAGATTTGCCCGTGAGCACGTGTCTACGGCACGTCTTCGGAACTATACAGCATATGAAAAGCATTGTAAACAGTAAAACAACAATTATGTGGCTCAAGTTTGAATAGTATGACAATAATTAGTTGTAAATGAAAGTCCATGTTTCCATTAGTATATGTTGAAAAATAATTATAAATGAGGGTATAAAATCCAACTTCTTAAAACTTTGAGGGTGAAAAATGATGAAATTTAACTATTAAAGATATATTTGTTATTTTCAGTGTAACATGAACAATAAAAAAAACATAAAAAATCTTAAAATTTACATACCTGAAATCTGAAAATCTAAATTTCTGAGTAAATAGAGAGAGAATGAGAGAGAGAGAGAGAGAAAGAGAAATAATTAAATAAATAAATGAGTTTTTTTTAGGAGGGGGATTTGAATTTGAGTTTTTGGGTTTGAATTTTTTTTTTTTGGGGGGGGGGGGGGGAGGGGGGGGGGAATGTGTTTTGTGAGGTTAGATCCGAGCCGTTGATTTTGAGAGGACTGAAGAAGAGCCACTTGATAGCTTTCTTTGTGTTTTATTATATAGATATCTGTATCTTATACTAATAGGCCTACCCCCTTTCTCCTTTCTCAATTTTTAAATAGAGAAAGGAGAGCCAAAGTAGGTACTAACACGTGCTAAGCGCATATAATTTTTTTAGAGTAAATAAAGAAAAATGAGGGGGAACCCCTCATCTTCTCATCCACTTTAAAAAACTACTCATCTTCATCATCTTCTCATTCCACGTTCATAAAAACCCTTTGAATCCGATTTCTTCGTCCAACTATGTCGAGGCAACAATCCATAAATCCCACATTTCTTTTTATAATCAAATCAAAGATCAAAATTTTTATTAGAAATATTCTATTTTTTTCAGTTTTATTTTTGTTTAAAATTGTTCTGTTTGAGATTTTTGCAGGTATTATTACGACTACTGAGATACATACTTGACGCACGATTCGGTGAGTCTTTTTGTTTTTCTTCAAATTTCGTAGTATTTTTTTGTAAATTGTTTTTCTGTGTCTGATTTGATTTCTAGGGTTTAGGGTTTAAAATTTCGGATGATTGAAGCACATGATTGTTACAGAATTGGGGGAAATTAAGTTTTTGGAAATTTTATGCAATATGATTTGAAAATGGTTTCTTTTTTCATGTGTATTCATGTAATTCTGCTTTGATTTTATGATAGTTACATTGTTGTTTAAAATTAAATAATTTGGTGAAGTTTTTTACTCTATGTAAGTATAAATTTCAAGAATTGTGGCTCTAAATGGTAAATAATATTTGTTTTACCTTTTGTAGAAAGTGAAAAGTGATGGTTTTAGTTTTTGAATGGTAGAGGGAAAATATCATATTTTCTACATCTTTTGTTTTGTTTGAATAATTTTGGTGAATTGTAGTATAGTACGTGTGTTTTATGGTTTAATCATTTTCTTTTCATAATCAAATCAAAGATAAAAAAAAATTATTAGGAAGATTCTATTTTTTTCAATTTTGTTTTTGTTTAAAATTGTTGTGTTTGAGATTTTTGCAGGTATTATTATGACTACTAAGATACATACTTGACACATGATTCGGTGAGTCTTTTTCTTTTTTTTCGAATTTTGCAGTATTTTTTGTTAATTGTTTTCTGTGTTTGATTTGATTTTTAGGGTTTAGGGTTTAAAATTTAGGGTGATTGAAGCACATGATTGTTATATAATTGGGGGGGGGGGGGGGAATTAAGTCTTTAGAAACTTTATTGAATATGTGTCACGCCCCGCTTCCCATTATACGGAAACACGAGCATGCAACTGAGGCCCAACGAATGATATAAGTGTACCAACTCATATCATCCACAAGTCATACAATACCAGCAAGCTCAACAAAACAATAATAATCACAAGAACAAAAATATAACGTAATAACCGATTTCTGAGATACAAGTACTTACAGAATAGCCGAAGAATATACAATGCAATAACAGTTTGCTAAGATTCTTCAGTCACCCATCATTCGTACCTGTATAAACAATAACTCAAAAGAAAGATGGAGAGTACCCATGAGAGCAAGCTTCAGGCGACAAGTAGTAGCAAGCAGTGAAAGAAATAAAGGACTATATAACAATAATAAGGAATTGGAATGATATCAGAGTCAATAATTGATAAACGATAACAAGATCAAAAGTCGATAATCAATAATTCAGTAATCAGGAATCAATGTTCAATAACCATTATTCAGTATTAGTGTCAATGTTCAGTGTTCGTCTCATGTCTATAAGTTTTTTATCAATCATAACTAATGCAAGCAATCCTGTGTCTCATACCACATGTTTGGGTGCATACAATCAAGTGAACGTTCAGACTATAATAGTGAATTATACAGAACCATGTACTCAGATCTTGCAATGTCAATGACCAATGACCGATGATCGATGACCAATACACTATGAATCGGGATGCTGTAGTCAGTAATCCGCATTCAATCGATGTCCAATATGACTGATAACAAAGACCAATATGGGCTGTGAACAATATCCCTTTCCGAGTACACTCTCCTATATTATCCACTACTAAGTCGACCCTTAATTACCCCGGCTTGTTATCATTTAATTACGATCAATTATAGATATGCAATCAATACGATCAATGGAAACGGTGTAACACCCCGTGTTAATATATATATAGATATATATATATATTCAAAAAGTATATAAATGTTGGCTGCTTGTAACTTGTATAAAGTAAATAGTATAAATGGCATTTGGTGGTTGTTTATATAAAATGGCATTCTTGTTAATATAATGGAATAATGAGATATGATTATGGTGGGGCCCACACATGAAGGCTTCTTTGAAGCAAAAAGCATTTGCTGGCTGTGTGAAGCTTGTAACATCAAAAGTTGCTGACGTGGCTTTCCAAATGGGGGGCCCACCTGATGGTATTTCACGGAAAGAGAAGAGGAGAGAGAGAAAAGGTATGGGATTTGTCCCATATCGGATTTCAAACATAATATAATATAATAATATATAAATATAATAGCCTATGATCAAGAGTCACCTAATCGGTTAACCAACTTTTGAGAGGCAGCCTGTAGTGGGCAGCTGTACTACATAGTATCTAATTTGTCTTATAAATTGTATAAATTGTCTGAGCTAGGGGCAGGGGCATTACAAACGGTAGTATCAAGAATCATACAATGGGTACAATCGATGAGACCGGTAGTATCAGTATAATATCAAGAAGATATCAGGCTATTCAATACATAAGATATACGTGGTTCAATTCATTAATCATGGAAAATAGCGGGTTTATATGCAAAAACATAACAATGCAGGTTCTGGATGACTCCCTGCCGGTTCCAGCGCAAATTCACATGATACATGATAGTCACAGTAACTAGGTCGATTAATCAATTCTTTACGAGTTTCGTGCACAGTCTCGGTTCTGAAAATTATAACATGCCAGTATTAAAACAGTGATAACTTCCAATCTATAAATTGGATTGGGAATCCGTAAGATGTTCCGGATTCAAGACTCAGTTCACTACAATTTCTATGTACAAGGTTTTAAGTTTCGATGTCAGGAACTGGGTCGACACCTCAATAAAAACTCAGGAAAGAGATAAGGTAGCAAAGTTGAAAGTTCAATAATACGATAAATTTACGGTTCAAAATTTATATCGATAACAATGGCACGATAAGAATACAATGAATCAAAAACATGATACGAGAAAGAAATTAACGAATCAATAATGAATCAATAACGAAATTCAATTAGCTATGATATTCAATTCAATTACTACTTGTCGAAATTCAATAAATGTTATCTTGAACTAGAACAATAAAAATGAGTTCAAGAGACGCTTGCCTTTAAGATGAAGACTTCAGACATAAAAGAATAACGGGATGAGAGTCCCTACAGCAACACGTGCAAACTACGAACATCGCAAAATTACGTGCAAGCTATGGAGCGACGGCGACGCATGCGAAAAACGGGACAACAACAACAGCACGGGCCAACAACAAGGACACCACGAACAACAAACAACAAAACACCACGAACAACAAACAACAACGACAACAATGGCAATGGCAGAAGTTGCAGGGGTGTTGACTGGATGGCGGGAACTCGGGATGAGAAGTCGACGGTGGTGAACAGGGGATGGCGAAGGCAGGTTGCAGAGATGGTGGCAATGGCGGTGAGGTGACATCGGCGTGACGTGGTGGGGGCAATGGCAGTGGCTGAAAAGAGAGAGGCAGGAGAGCGGAGCATCGAAAGCAGAGACAGTCGCGATGAGGGAGATGAGGCAGTGGTCGCCGACGGAGATGGCAACGGTGGTGGCTTAGCGCTAACGATGAGTGCAGGGGTGAAGATGGGAGAACTCGAGGGCGGAGCGCTGTCGACGGGGAGGAAATGGAGGATGGCTCAAGCGGTGGTGGCGGCGACGAGGATGATGAAGCTCGGTTGCGGTGAGGGAGAAGATGAACGTAGGGGAGGAGGAGCATTGGGGGAGCGGTGGTAAGGGGCTGCAGTGGTTGTAGGAGATGACGATGGGGAGGTGGAGGTTGGGGGTTGCTGTGACCGCGATGGCGAGGAGGTAGCGGGAGGATGCAGAGCAACGGGGGTGAGGTTGATGGTGGTCGAGTTGGTGGGTCGACGAGGGCAGCAGTGGTCGCAGTAGAGCGGTAGGGTTTCGACGGGGTGCAGGCGGAGGCTGTAGCGGGGCGGAGCACAAGGGATGGCGACATTCAGAAGCTGAAGGTCAGGGTTGGGTCGAGTTCAAAGGAGGTCGCTAGGTAATGGAGGTGGTAGGGCAGTGGCAGCCGGGGTTGAGGGTGTTGCGGGTTGGTGCTCAGGTCGTAGGCAGGTTGCAAAGGCGCCAGTGAAGGGTGTAGGAGGTCGACTGGGTGAAGGCAGAGTAAGGAGGCTTGCAGTGGTATTGCAGGATGAGGTGCCGACGACGTCGAGGTGCTGTCGGTGGTTGGTTGTTGAGGATGGAGGAGCTTCGGAGCTGAGATGGCTAGAGGTGATGGCAAGGGCACTTGGGTTCTGTTGGGAAAAAAACTGAGGAGAGCGAGAAATAGAGAGTTAGGGAGAGATAGAATGTGTGGGGAAGGTTTTATAATAATATAATATATTATAATGGGTGTTGATTATGGGGTTACTAGAAGAGATAGTTGGCAGAAATTAGGGAAAAGTGGGTGCAGTTATGAGAGACGAGGGATCTGGTTGGGTTTTGGGTAGTGGGTTTTAAAATGTGGGTTTGAGTTAGGATCCAATAGGATTTGGGCATGGATATGAAATGCAGGCTCATCTTTGGGTTTCAGAATATATATTGGTTTTGAGCTTACTCAATATTTAATAATCAAAACAATAATATAATAGGGCATGAGCTTTAGTTGTGGACTGATACAAATTAAGTAAGTAACAATTTATATAATAGATCAGGATTTAAAATGTGGGCTTGAAAGATAAATAACTAAATAAATTACAGGTTGGTTTGGGCTTAAGTTCAAAAATTAATAAATTCAATAGGAAAAGAAACAAACTTCTAGAATAAAATAAGATTCATGTTAAAATATAAATCTTCTGAAAATAACTACAAATACATTTGATATTTAGAAAGAATTCTACTAGGAAATCCAAAATGAAAAAAAAAAAATTAAGAGTCAAAAAGAATTTATAAAGAATGAAATACAGAAATACATAGAAAATACGTATAGGCGGAAACATGTGTTACAATATGATTCGAAAAGGGTTTCTCTTTTCATGTGTATTCATCTAATTCTTCTTTGATGTTATGATAGTTACTTTTAAAATTAAATAATTAAGTGGAGTTTTTTACTCTATGTAAGTATAAATTTCAAGAATTGTGGCTCTATATGGTAAATGAAATTTGTTTTACCTTTTGTAGGAAGTGAAAAGTGACAGTTTTAGTTTTTGAATGGTAGAGGATAAATATCATCTTTTCTACATCTTTTGTTTTGTTTGGAAAGTTTTGGTGAATTGTAGTATAGTATGTGTGTTTTATGGTTTAATCATTTTGTAGATGCGCAACTAAGGAGTAATATAGAACAATTGGAGGTAAATATTAAGAAACTTTGCAGACGCTTGGCAAGCAAGCTTTACAATAGAGGAAGCTGACAAGATTGCAAGTGATTTTAAAAAAATACCTATTATTTGGTATCTTTAAATCTAGGGTTTACCTATGTTTGGTACTAGAATTGTTGGAAAGTTACACATATCGAGAATTTGGGGGTTTTCTTTCAACTGAATAGAAAATATTGAATGATGTTGGTTTGGAAACATGAATTTGTAATCTATACATTTGTCATATGTAGATATAGCTAATTATTAATTATTGTTCCCTCTGTGTGTTTCTGTAACCCCCATTCCCGTAAATACATATTTTCTGAATATTTTCTGTATTTCGATTATTGATAAATTATTTTGTGTTAATTTTGTTTTGGGATTTTCTATTAAAATATTTTCCAATCGAAAATTATATTATTTCGAATGATGGTGTATTTTAAACTTGTTTCATAATCTTAATTTATCGGTTAATTATATTTGGGCCCAAATCATATATATTATTATTATTGAATTATTTTAATAAAAATTGTTAAACCCGAATAATTATTTTATTGTATGATTTTATTATTTTATAATTATAACTATTAATTGTTATTCCTTCATTATTTAATTAGAGTATATTTAACGAATTATTTCGTTTTCATACTTGATCTAATTTTCTTGGCGAATTCCGATTTATTTTCAAGACAATTTATATTTATTGTATTACTTATTTATTCATTTGGATTTAAATTTTTCTTCATGGAATTCTTTGTTTTTCTTAAATGAACTATTTTCTTGTTAATCCTATTTTTTTTTTCTTTTATTGAATTGTGGGTATTTTTATTTAAACCATATTGATTTTGATATATCTCTTAATTGAACCCTAACCCCCAATTTCGTGTGTTCTTGACCCAAAACTGCTTTTATTGGACCCTAAACCACTAACCCAAATCCTAATTGTACCCTATAAATACAACCCTAGTGCAAACCCTAAAATTTGCACAATTTCAAAACCCCGGCCGCTTATTCTCTCTTCTTTCTGTTTCTCTCTCCCCATCCATGCTTTCCCGCCCAAATTCTAAACCCATACTGTTTAGCTTATTCCCCGGCCAATCTCTGGCACCCCCACCTCTGGCGACCTACCCCCATCGCTGCCCTCCTCTTCCCTCGTTGGCCAGGCACCCAAAACCTCGTTCCCCTATCTCCACAGCACCCGAAACCCCCATTACTTATCTTCTCGATCGCCAGCTCACCTCCCGACGCCCCTTTCCCCTGGTTCCATCGCACGGCCGCCGCGATGCCGCCGTCCGCCTGCGACGCCGACGTCAGCCTCGCTGCCGTCCGCCGCTAGCCAGACTCGCCATCACCCTTGCCCTCTGCTACTATTGTTGATCTCCTTGCTATTGTTGCTACAGTTTGTCTTTTGTTATTATTGGGTTCTCCTTAACACGTATTTTGCACGTGTTATTATTTGCTGGTTTGTGAGTTCGTTGCTTCGGGATCCTTATCTCGTTATTCTTGGTATTCGTTTTCACCGTTTAACAGAAAATTCACCGTCCTCTTGAATTGTTAATTGTATCAAATTCAAGTTTTGTTGAAACTCTTGCAAGTAGATCCCTTGTTTATCGTATTATCCATTGTTCATCTCTTCGTTGGGTCTATTGAGGATTTACACAAGCTAACCCCAATATTCTTGACATCGTGCCACTTTTGACTCTAAAGATTGAATATTTCATGCATTCATGTAGAATTGATAATAGGGTTACACATATAATCACGACACAATGAATTTATTGTAGAGAGAATTGCTAGGTTGTATGTTGTTTCATCGATTGATGGTTGATTGATGATAAATTGATGTATGTATGTGTTCTGAATCTAATTTACCATGTTTTCATACACTTCATGCTGATTGAGAAGTTTATCGACTAGTAGAATTGATACCCATCATGTTTAATTAACTTATTTCATGAAGAACTCTCCAAAATCCATTATGTTGCTTGCTGGTTGTATGTTGACTGCGATTTTCAACCCAGTAAATGATCTTAAAATGAATTACTTTCTGAATATGAATTTTAACCTTATATTTCTAGTTTCCAGGACACATCTTGAATTTTTGAATTCCGAGTTATGTAGAAAAAGTTATGCCCGTTTTACTACAGCTGTGTTTTTTACTTTCAGATTTCCAGATTCTTGTACGTTTCATGTTTAAACAGTAAAAAGGCTAATCAAAAGATAAAATTTTAATCCGAAAATTTTTATATTGTTGCTTAACATGTTTAGGAGTACAGAAAATATTTTTACTGAATTTAATATCGAGTTTTTGCTGTTTCTAAAATTAAAATAACGTGATGTCGAAATTCTGCCTGAACCTAAATTCTGTAAAGAACAATGGGTTTGACCTAGCTACTGTTGTCGGATTTTGAATTTTAAATATGCGTTGGAACTGTATGGAAGTCTAGTATCTATAATTTCTGACGAATTCACTTTTCGATTTCTGAAACTGCGTGAAACTGCATTTTTGTACAGACTACTCTTGATGTCCAGAATTTTAATTTTCAGTTTTTATTGAATTAATTATTCCTATATCACACTATTGCATGAATTATTGCATTGCTTGATCCTAGTGTCTTGTTGTCATCATCCTAATTGTCCTATTTCGTGTTACCACCCTATTGTTCTCCTATTGATACTATTGCTCATCTCATGTCCTGAATTGCATAATGTATTGTTGTATCGATAAAATAATTAACAAGCCGGGATTTAAGGGATTGACTCTAGTAGTGGACAATATAGGAACTGTACTCGAATAAGGGGCTCGTGGTTCCTTATACCGTTATCATTTGATCTTGTGTTCTTGTGATCTTGTAGCATCTTATTGATAAATTACCGTTGTGGATGGAACATTGTTATCGTGGCGAGTACATGAACTATAGGGCCCACCACTAAGTCTAAACGTAACTTGTTTTTATGTAGCAACCATGTGGTAAATAGATGGGACGCATGAAGTGCTACATTAGTTAGGATTAAAATGATTAATAGACTTAAGGATCACACCACATCGACACTGCATATTGTTCATTATGGTTCCTATTGATATCAAATATTGGCTATGTGTTACCGTTATTGATCATTGATTACCATTGCTGAATATTGAACCTTTGTTTATAGACATTGCATCGATTACCGTGATATTGATTATCATGCCATGTTATTGATTCCTATTGATCCATTGAAATCATTGTTATACCGTTATTCTATTGTTCCCTGCTTTCTCGACTTGCTGTCCACAACTTGCTCTAAGGACAATTTTTCTTCTATTTTTAGATGAAGTGTACACAGGTTATGAAGGAGAATTGCCTGCTGGGATTGGAGAACAGACATTCTAAAGACTTAATGCTTTTTAATTGCTTATTGCTTAAATAAACTTACTGTATTGAGACTTGTTACTATTGTATTGGGATTTATTATTGTTTTGGTCTTATGTCCCGAATTTTATTATTGGTTCCAGATGTTGGATTATTATTGTATTTGGATATTTTATATTATTTCATTCCAAGTATTATTGTTCATGAGATTATTATTATTTCCTGCGCATTAGTTCTGTATTGATTATATTGTTGAGTTAATCGAATAAACAGCTTATAAGTGACGTTAGTCATTCGTTGGGCCAATGCTACGTGGTCGTATTTCATATTTTTGGGAAGCAGGGCGTGAAAGTTTCTAATATTAATTATATTTAATTTGAAAGGGAATGCTTGATTTGAGAGGGAAGGCGGTTGAAAAGCACACGACCAAGAAAAAGATAGCGGAGTACATCAAGGAATCTGAGAAGAGCCATAGCCCAACGTCGGTAATTATTCTACTTTTTTTTTTCTTTCCTTTAAATTGAATACAAATATAAAATTATGTTGGTTGATTTGGAAGTGTGAATTGGTTAATTTGTAGATTTTTTTATCTTTTAATTATATTGTGATCGAAATAGTTAAAGGACATTTTTTATTTTTTTAGTTCCATATAATTTTATGACTCTCAAAATTATTTTAGTCGGTGCAATTTGCACATGGCAAGACTAGTAAAGTAATATAGTTAACAAACATTTGTTTTGTGATTTTGAAGTACCTTTACCACTATAACTCAAGACATTTAAACATTCTTGCTAGACCATTGTTTATATATATATATATATATATATACATATATATATATATATATATATATATATATATATATATATATATATATATATAGGGCTTCTTCGGTTGCCCGTGCGAACTTTGATCTGGGCCGTTGGATCCCCATATATTTTTTTTATAAAATTTAGCCTTAACCCGTCGTTGGCAACAGCGGGTTAAGGCTAATTTTATAAAAAAAAATATTGCCTTAACCCGTCGTTGCCAAGGACGGGTTAAGGCATAGATATAATCTCAGAACTGTATACAGTTCTTCTTCCTCGTCGACTTCTCCCTACTCTCAATTTCATTTTTAGATGAACCCAAACCCATTTTTATCTCCGAAATCGTGAATTTTTCACTTTGGCAACTCCTCTCTCACGTCCATCCTCTATCATTCAGGTAATTCTCTCTCTCTCTTTTCCATCCGTTGCTCCCCAAATTGAAACATCTCCTCCTCTGTTCGCTCCTCCACCTCAGTCCGTTCCTCCTCCTCTTCGATCCCCATATAATATCTCTCTTCCAATCTCTACTCCAAACTTCCAAACCCAACTCTGTCATCCCAAAAACGAAACCCTAGTTCAGACAGGAGACCTACATTGGCAAAATTCAGATTGATTTTGTAAGGTAATGATTAACTTTGCCTTAGTAATTGAAATTGTGTTGATTTTTAAATTGTTTTTGTATCTTTCCAATATTTTACCATATATGAAAATTGCCTAAAAAGTTTGTACATGTAGAAATTTGTCAGTAGTATTTTGATGAATTTACATGATGCAATAGTTGTTGATCGGTCGACGATATTGTAGATTGAGTTGTATTTATAATCGTGTCGTACATATTAAATTACTTCGAACATTTATAGTGCGGTTAGCGTAGAAAATCCTGCAAAAGACCTCTAAAAAATACGAAACTTTGCGAGTAGGATGGTCTCACGTAATAAAAGCAACCAAAACTTGTAGGAGTTAGTTTGGACTCACGGTTGGAGAGATACAGCCGTGTATTGCTTTCGGTTGAAAAAAATCGAAATAAAGCGATACACGGCCGTATCTCTGGAACCGTGAGTCGAAACTCACTTCTACAAGTTGGGATGGCTTGTGCTAGGTGAATTCAAGCAAGCTACAAAGTTTTATAAAATTTGGATATTTTGTGCGGTTTTCTCACGTTCCTCGCATTAGAAGTCAATGACTTAGAAAGCTTTTCGTGCGGTTAGACTAGAAAACCCTTCAAACAACCTCCAAAAAATACAAAACTTTGCGACTAGGATGTTCTCACGTAGCACAAGCCATCCCAACTTGTAGAAGTGGGTTTCAACTCACGGTTCAAGAGATACCGGCGTGTATCGCTTTTGCTTGGAAAAAACACAAATAAAGCCATATACGGCCATATCTTTCGAAACGTTAGTCAAAAATCACTTCTATAAGTTGTGGTGGCTTGTGCTAAATGAATTCAAGCAAGTTGCAAAGTTTTATAAATTTTGGATGCCGTTTGTGCAGTTTTCTCACGGTCCTCGCATAAGATGTAAATGACTTAGAAATCTTTTATTCCGATTAGGCTAGAAAACCCTCCAAACGGGTTCCAAAAAAAACGAAACTTTGTGAGTAGGTTTGTCTCACGTAGCACAAGAAACCACAACTTGTAGAAGTTAGTTTCGACTGACGGTTCGAGAGATACGGCCGTCTATCGCTTTCGGTTGAAAAAACCCAAATAAAGCGATACACGGCCATATCTTTCGAACCGTGAGTCGAAACTCACTTCTACAAGTTGGGATGGCTTGTGCTAGATGAATTCAAGCAAGCTGCATCATTTTATAAATTTTGAATGTCGTTTGTGCGGTTTTCTTACGTTCCTTGCATTAGAAGTAAATGACTTAGAAAGCGTTTAGTGCGGTTATACTAGAAAACTCTTCAAACGACCTCTAAAAAGTACGAAACTTTGCGAGTAGGATGGTCTCACGTAGCACAAGCAACCCCAACTTGTAGAGTAGCGTTTCGACTCACAGTTGGAGAGATACGGGCATGCATCGCTTTTGCTTTTAAAAAACCCAAATAAAGCGATACACGGCCATATCTTTCGAACCGTGAGTCGAAACTAACTTCTACAAGTTGTGGTTTCTTATGCTAGTGAAATCAAGCAAGGTGCAAAGTTATATAAATTTTGGATGCCGTTTGTGCGGTTTTTTCACTTTCCTCGCATTAGAAGTAAATGACTTAGGAAGCATTTAGTGCGGTTAGACTACAAAATCCTTCAAACAACCTCCAAAAAATACGAAATTTTGGGATTAGGATGGTCTCACGTAGCACAAGCCGGCCCAATTTGTAGAAGTGACTTTCGACTCGTGGTTCAGGAGATACGGGCGTGTATCGCTTTTGGTTGTAAAATAGACAAAGAAAGCGATACACGGCCATATCTCTTGTACCGTGTGTCGAAACTCACTTGTACAAGTTGGGATGGCTTGTGCTAGGTGAATTCAACCGAGTTACAAAATTTTATAAATTTTAGATGTCGTTTGTGCGGTTTTGTAATTACTCACATGAAGAACTAAATTACTTAGGACCTTTTCAGTGCAGTTAGAGTAGAAAACCCTTAAAATGACCTCCAAAAAATACGAAACTTTGCGAGTAGGATGGTCTCACGTAGCACAAGCAACTTCAACTTTGCGAGTAGGATGGTCTTGACTGGCGGTTGGTGAGATACGGGCGTGTATCGCTTTTGGTTGATAAAACCCAAATAAATAGATTACACACCCGTATCTCTCGAATCCTTAGTCAAAACTCACTTTTCCAAGTTGGAGTGACTTGTGTTACGTGAATTCAACTGAGTTGCAAAATTTTATAAATTTTGGATGTCTTTTGTTCGGTTCTCTCATGTTACTCTATTAATAAGTAAATAAAGTTAGAAATTTTTCATCACATTCCGTAAAGGGTTTAGTAACCCTAATTATTCTCCTTTTTGTTTTCTTAGATATGGATAGTTTTGAAGGAAGTTCTACTGCCGGAGAAAAATTTGTGAGTGCACAACAAATTGGCGAGTTTTTTCCTTATGTTGACGAGCACCTAAAACCGAAGATTGGTATGACATTTTCCACTTTAGAGGAAGCAAAAAAAATTATTCATCATATTGTAAATGTGCGGGTTTCGCTATGCGTAAGGGTAAAAATAAATACAAAGGAAATGATGTAGTGGATAAATCATATGTATGTAACAAAGCCAGAGAGTCACCGAATAATCAGAATGAAGCTAGACGAAGAACTACTTCTAGAACGGGTTACAAAGCTTTCGTTCGTGTCAAACTAAACTCACAAAGTAATTCGTGGATTATTTATTCATTTAATGAACCACACAATCACGAATTTACTTCACCCGGTAGACGTCACTTGTTACCTGCAAACCGTGTATTGACAAATACAGATAAAAAAGTAATTGGTCAACTTACCGAAGCTAATGTCCTCATATGCAAACAAGTACTTTTCTTCGAAGGTGCAAGTGGAGGTAATCAGAAAATTGGATTCACTGAAACCGATGTTAGAAATCCAAGGAGGTTTAAAAGGACACAATGGGCAAATACTACTTGAGTTCTTTGAATCCAAAAAGGAGACCGATCCTTTATTTTTGTATGATTACCAATGTGATCCCGAAGGGCGATTGTCCCATTGTATTTGGGTGGATGGTATTGCTCGAAAGAATTTCGACGTATTTGGGAGTGTTGTTTGCTTTGATGCTACCTACAACACAAACCGATATGGGATGCTGTTCATACCATTTGTTGGAGTTAACCATCATTGGCAATCAATATTCCTGGGTTACGGGTTCATTCCAAATGAGAATGCATCCTCATTTTAGTGGTTCTTCGAAAAGTGGCGAGTAGTAATGGCTTGTGATCCGGTAGGTATAGTGACATATGAGGATCGTGGAATAAGTGCTGCAGTTAAGAAAGTCTTCCCAGCCACTGATTCATAGATATTGCATTTGGCATATTATGGATAAGTTACCGCATGAAGTGCATATGTCGAATAACATTGATGAGTTTAGGGATGCTTTGAAGACTATCATCTACACGACGGAATATAAAACTGAATTTGAACAAAAGTGGAAAAAATTGATTTCGCAATACAAACTTGAGAGCAACAAATGGTTGAACGATAAATTTGAGATTCGCAAGAAATGGGCTCTCGTGTATGCAAGAAACTCATATTGGGACGGCATGTTGAGTACCCAACGTAGCGAATCGCAACATTCATACTTGAAGCAACATACTCATAAGAAGTACTCATTGCATATATTTGCCGTCATCTTTGACCGAGTCTTAGTAAAACAAAGACACGAAGAACTTAAAGAAACTCATCGTAATCGCGAGGGAGGCCAAAATTGAAGATCGAATGGGCATTGAAGGCACAAATGGCGGGAACATCCACACTAAAGACTTTCTACAAATTCCAACAAGAACTCGTAAAAAGCTTATTACTTAATGTGAGTGTCATTGCAAGTATGGATACACCGGATAGTTCATCTTTTTCTGTAACGATTTGTGGAAATTCAGAACCGGGGAAGGTGATTTCTTTTTCCAAAATCCGTAAATTGGCTAAATGCCCTTGTTCCATGTATGAATTCGTAGGCATTCCATGCAAACATCTATTGGCGATTCTTCGGTTCACCGATCACACCGCACTACCGGAGCAATATATTGGTAGACGATGGACCCGGGATCAACTGACAAGAAGCAGTACACCCGTTCCCAATAGTATGGGCAACAATTTTGCCTCTCGTTATTGTGAATTGAGTATTCACTCAAAATAGTTGGTCGATCTTGGTTGTTCTTCAGAGGGAGCGTACAAGTACATGCTCGACCACATGCTTAAGAAAATCGAAGGCTTTTCTCACATTCAATCCGGGAATAGCACACCACACGAAGGTAGCGCACAACCGGAGAGTGGTGGATATGCACATGCACATGCACCAGTGGAGGACCCTATACAATGCACCACAAAGGGGAGGCCTAGAGGGAAGAGGTTGAAGTCCATAAGAGAATCCCAAAAAACGAAGATACCTAGACTTTGCAGGACATGCCTTCATGTCGTATGTCACGATTCAAGAAATTGGCCAAAAAATATGGCAAGGTAATATATCCAAGACTAAGTATTTGTTAATTTGACTCAATCAATCTGAACTTGTTGTTGTTGTTGACACTAACCCATTTTCTACTTTATTTAGTGGATCGGTAGCGTATGAAGAAACTCCAATCGCTGGAGAAAGTGATGACGATGAAGGTAAAGATTCATGCTAAGGGATTTTTCGTATTATGTATGTCATATTAAACTTTGAAGATAATTTTTTTGTAATTGCTTATTTTTGTCTTTCGATGTGTAAAGAATTATTAATTTCAAGTTTATTATTTGTTTTTTTTTGTTGGTTCGGAATGAAAGCTGATCGTGCCCATGGAAGGAATCAATTATTGAAAATTTCTACACTTGTGATTATATATATATGCTCAATTCAACGTTTTTTAATTTATAAATAGATTACCGGTGTATTTAATCTGAGTGTAATTTGTGTATGTGTGCACTTTCTGTATTTGTGAACTATATATGTTGTTGTGGATGTTGATTTTGTAATTAGTTAGCGAATGTTTATTTTTGTTGAAATTTGTGAATTTTATGTATCTGTGCAAATTGTGTATTTGTGCACTATATATATGATGTTGGTTTTTATTTAATTTGTGGAAATTGGTGGAAATTTGTGGAAACTTACATTTTGAAGATAAAATATTGCCAAAATCTTCCTACCTAGCCCGTAATTTAGGATAACGAGTTTAGTTAACTTAACCCGTTATCCACAATAACAGGTTAGGTTGATTGATATTTGCAGTGTCTTCGCCTTTGTGATACAATCTTCAAAATTTGAAGATAAAGTTCGGACAGTATTGGGATACTTAAACCGTTATTGGAGATAACGGGTTAAGTGAGTTTAATCCGTCATCTCCAACAACGGGTTAGGTCGGTAGATAATTCTAGTGTATTTGCTTTCTGTTGTACAAACTTAACATTTTCAAGATAAAATACTGCCAAAATCGCACAACCTAGCCCATTATTCAAGATAACGGGGTAAGATAACTTAACCCGTTATCCACAATAACGGGTTTGGTTGATTGATATTTGCAGTGTCTTCTACTTTGTGATACAATCTTCAAATTTTGAAGGTAAAGTTCGGTGAGTATTGGGCTATTTAACCCATTATTGGAGATAAGTGGTTAAATGAGCTTAACCCGTCATCACCAATAACAGGTTAGGTTGGTAGATAATTCCAGTGTATTTGATTTTTGTTGTACGAACTTAACATTTTGAAGGTAAAATTAGGCCAGTATATTCTACCTTAACCCGTTCTTGGCGGGTTAAGGTGGATATATTTTTCCTAAGAAAAATCTTTTCATAAAACAAATAATAATATACTATACATACAAATTGAATATCGCGTATATAAATTATATATAAAAAATAAACATGTAATATCATTCTTCGTAAATATTATCAATGGTTTAAGAGTTAGATTGTTAATAGGGTTAGGGCTAGGGTTAGAGGGTTAGAGTGGGGTTAGAGATAAGCCTCGACTTTGGGCTCCCGTTTTTTTTTTATCAACATACAATGTTTATACTTCTAAAATTGATTAATTTGTTTTAAAATGGGTTTCCCCAAATTTTATTTCATTTTTTATTTGTATACAAATTTAATATAAATTTTTTAATATAATTTTGCAAAATTTTTTTAATGCTTTTTACAACTGTCTTTCTCCTCTTTACGATCAGTGTCTCTTGAATGCTACAAAGTCGGCATTTATATGATTGTACAACGTTTATATTTTTTATTAATTTCCTTTTTTAACCACCTAAATAACCAATATAAAAACGTTAAGGTTAAATGTTAAAATAAGTTGTTAAGGGTTAGTATATGGTTATGGGTTAAGGTTAGGGTTAGGGTTAGGGTTATGGGTTAAGGTTAGGGTTAGGGTTAGTATATGGTTAGGGTTAAATGTTAAAATGAGTTGTTAAAATGAGTAAAAGCAAGTTATGGATTTTTGGGGTAGAAGGGATCTCTACATGTGGTGTCTACTTTGTACAGTGAAATATAATAGTAGGCAAGTTATGGACTTGTTCCACATGTGGGGATCTACATGTGGTGCTCACTTTGTAGAGTGAAATGTAATAGTAGGCAAAGTTATTTTAAACAAAATGAACACTCCATTCCTCAACACAGACTTAGCAAAATCTATCCGAGTGAAGGGGAAACAATGAAGAGAAAAAGTGCAAGGACTGAGGATATAAAAGAAGAACCAGATGATTCAAGCTAACTTAGCTAGTTGAATATGTCCATGGCAAGTGAAGTGTTTTAGATGAATAGTGTTTTGGATGCTATCTGAAGTGATAAACCTCCAATGTGAAGTTAATATATAGCTATTTCCTTAATATTTTCCCTTATTGGATTCTACATATGGAGATCTACATGTGGTACCCACTTTGTAGAGTGAAATATAATAGTAGGCAAGTTATGGAATTGTTCTTTTCCCGAAGTTGGATCTGATGACTCTCCGCTCTAAACCGCACTGAATCTTTAACCTTATTGGGTTCTACATGTGGGGATCTACATGTGGTGCCCACTTTGTAGAGTGAAATGTAATAGTAGGCAAGTTATGGATGCTACATGTGGGGTTCTATATGTGGGGTTCTACTGAATCTTTTTCCTTATTGGGTTTACATGTGGTGCCCGCATGATCTTTGTAATAATGCTCTTTGTACTTTAGGATGCAAAATCTGTGACAAGTACAAAGAGCATTATTACAAGGATCATGTGAATGAGGTTGGAATGGAGTTTTATCAACTCATGGATTCCATAACTTGCACCACGTGTAGATCCATACATGTAGAACCCAATAAGGAAAAAGATTCATTGCGCTTTAGAACGGAGAGTCATCAGATCAAACACGGGAAAAAGCTAAAGTTCATAACTTGCCTACTATTACATTTCTCTATACAAAGTGGGCACCACATGTAGAACCCCACATGTAGAACCCAATAAGTGAAAATATTCAGTGTGCTTTAGAGCGGAGAGTCATCAGATCCAACATGGAAAAAAACTAAAGTCCATAACTTGCCTACTATTACATTTCACTCTACAAAGTGGACACCACATATAGATTCCCACATGTAGAACCCAATAAGAAAAAAGATTCAGTGCGGTTTAGAGCGGAGAGTCATCAGACCCAACATGGGAAAAACCTAAAGTCCATAACTTGCATACTATTACATTTTACTTTACAAAGTGTGCACCACATGTAGATCCCCAGATGTAGAACCCAATAAGGGAAAAAATTCAGTGCGGTTTAGAGCGGAGAGTCATCAGATCCAACTTGGGGAAAAGAACAAGTCCATAACTTGCCTACTATTATATTCCACTCTACAAAGTGGGCATCACATGTAGATCCCCACATGTAGAACCCTATAAGGTTAAAGATTCAGTGCGTTTTACTACCTCTAACTACAAATATTAACCTAATTAATGAAAACCCAAAACAACCTATTACTACAAGTATTAACCCTAACTCTAACCGTAACACATAACCCTACACTAACCCTTAACCCTACCATAACCCTAGCTTACCCTAATCCTACCCTACCATAACCCTAGCTTACCCTTACCCTAACCCTATTATTACCACTTTGGGAGATATGTTTTGGGGTTAGGTGCTAAACTAGATATGTATACGCACTGTAGAAGAAATTACGTATTAGGGATAAAAATATATATCAAAAATTGATTTTTACGAATGAAAATATCATATATTTCTTTCTAGATTTTCCCCCCCATATTTAACCTTAACGATTTTATATTGGTTAGTTATGTGGCTATAAATGGAAATTAATAAAAAATATAAACGATGTACAAGCATATGAATGTCACTTTGCAGAGTTCAGGAGACAATGTTCGTGAAGAGTGGAGAGAGCTTTATGATTTACAAACAACAATATCTCTCTACTTAGCTCGTTATTGACGATAACGGGTGAAGTGATCTTAACCTGTCATCATCAATAACGGGTTAAGTAGAGAGATATTGGCAGGAATCCATCATCTATAGACTAAGTATTGATAAAGTACTACCAATATCTCTCTACTTAACCCGTTATTGGCGATGACGGGTTAAGTGATTTTAACCTGTAATCACCAATAACGGGTTACATAGAGAGATATTGACAGTACTTTATGAATGCAAAGTCTGTAGATGATGAAGTCCTACCAATATCTCTCTACTTAACCCGTTATTGGAGATGACGGGTTAAGTGATCTTAACCCGTCATCTCCAATAACGGGTTAAGTAGAGAGATATTGGCAGTACTTTATCAATACTTAGTCTGTAGATGATGGAGTCCTGCCAATATCTCTCTACTTAACCCGTTATTGACGATAACGGGTTAAGATTACTTAACCCGTTATCGTCAATAACGGGTTAAGTAGAGAGATTTTGACAGAACTTTCGTCTGTGTGGACTTTATGTGCTTTGTTTGATACAAATACAACTTCAAAAAATTAGTTCATTCACAACAACTTCTCCAGATGATTCACACCAATCCAGCAATTCACATCAATTCAAATAATGAGTTCATTCACAAAAAGTTAATAACGTTCATTCACAGACCAAAAGCCATGAGTCCACTTCACAACAATGTATATAATAGAACAGATAACTTGACAACAATTTTAAAGCAAAAATTGACAATGTCAAAATGTTCACAACAAATTCAAATCAATTCAGTTTTCAAGAATTTTCACATCAATTATACAACCCGAAACTTTGTAAATATAAAAAACTTTATCAACAGCTTCTTCAGGTTGGCTTCCATGCATGTCCGGTATTTATCTACAACAATTTATCAACATAGAAACAAACTATGCATTAGTTATTTGAACAATAAAGTCATCAACCAAATACTAAACTACTAATAACGAACCAATTGTTAGATACTACCTTTTACAGCCACACGGTTTGCGACCACTTGGTGTGAATTGATCGGGCGGGTTCTGCTTCCTTTGAGGATTTCGCCGTCTGCCTTGTGTCCCTGGGGATTGAGGGTCATCCGACCACTGCTCCTCCTCAACTTCTTCAGGTGGTTGCTGTCGTTGGACTTGTTATGGCTCGGCGAAGTGAATTCCCTGCCTTGTCATGCTCTTTCGCCTAGAACCCGTTGTTGGCACGTTGGCTTTCAAATACGCATCAAGTTGCCGACCTTCACCCACATCCTCAAGACTACGGCGGCACGGCTTTAACATCTCCCGCATTAGCTCCTTAACGCTCTCAGGTACCTTACTCTTCAAGACGCGAGTGGCTATCTGAACGTTTTTCCATGTGTTTTCAATCTACATTAGGTTGAAAATTTCAATTTAAACAACATGCATACTAAATATATCACCCACCTCCTCAAATAACAATACATGCATACTAAATATATGAAATTGGGTGAAATTTGACTAACCAAGTTCTGATATGTCTCCGCCTTTGGTTGGTACATCGGCTGGGAGGAGGAATATGCCGGAGGTGGTTCTACCTCGGTTGGGGGAATCAGAATCTGCACACCGGCTGGTATAGCGGCTCGTGGGGAAACATACAACCGTGTAATCTGCTTGTACCAAATCATGTAATTCTGTTGGTAGAACCCATCATACGGTATCACAAAGTACATCATGTTCGGTGTCATTTGATACTACATGGTGTTCCAGTTGGCCACATGGACCCGGTGGAAATCAGCCCAATCGAAGTTGGGCACTCGACCCGTTCCTCTCACCTCGTGTAACTTTTTATCATAAACCCGGACGTCGAAAATCTTCTGCTGATATCCGAACTGCCGCATCACCCTATCCGGATATTGGAACTCAACAATAGAAAAATTCACAAGTGGTGCGGCCGTCAACCATAGCGCACCAGCCAAACAAACCGGTGGAACTCTTTCCAACCTGGCGGTCGAGTACGGTTCCCAATTGACGAACTCGTCCCGCAAGTTATCCAACTCATCTCTATAGTAGGTAAGAGATTGGAGTGGGTTATCGACCCACATGTGCCGCCCCGCCCAATATACTCCTAAGGGAGGTACCAACTCTGGCACGCCCGGGCCGGCCAACCAATCCGGTGTCGGTTCAATAATACGGGGACATCCAATGTGAATGCATTCCCAACTCCAGATTTGCAGTAGTACCATCGGGCCACCCATTTATATGGCACCTAAAGAACATGCACACAAATTCCTATAGAGTAGCGCCAATGCCACACCCAACTGAAACGGCCCGCATAACGGAAATTTTCCAACAACCGTAGATACATTAGCAGCACGGTCGAACTAGATGAGTTAGGGAAGATCACTCCCCCGATAATACTAAAGATGAACGCACGAGCATAGTAGATTATGGTTTCCTCGTCCGAATCGGGGGTCAAATAATCCTCCTCGAACTGCAATTTCAACCAACTAATATACAGTGATTTCCCGTCGAAGATTTCATTCCAAAATTCATCTTCTGCTTCGTCTTTCACAGCTTCTATTTGTTGATAAAATAAATCTTCATCATAATCTTCGGGAATATTTTCGAGTATTTCTTTTTTCAACGTCCTCACTTTTTTGTTCCACCGACACCTCAAGGTCGATACCGAGCAAATCATGAACAACTGCTACTCGGTCAAAGTCCATGTTGCCCATGATGGCGATCCCATCTATTGGTAGCCCAGTTATGAGGGCTACATCTTGCATAGTGACGGTCATCTCACCCACGGGTAGGTGGAATGTATGTGTCTCCGGCCTCCATCGCTTGACAAGAGCTATAAGTAACGGCCGATCCAGCTTCACTGCTCCCATGAATCTAGCTCCGTAGAAACCGGTCCCAACCAAGTATGGCGTGATACGGGAGTCAAAAAAAAGAATCGCGTGCTTCCGGAAGTTACATTTCTTAGCGGACCCATCCCACACTGCTTCAGATAGGTGTATATTCTGCAACATGAGTAAGCTTGAGTCCAACGGTCCAGGAGGTATAAAAAAATTGAGGACAAAGGACGTACCTCAGTAAATGTAGACTGACGGCCACCAGACTACACGAACAAAGATAAATGTTGTTATTATTGAGATAATGTTGCATATTCGTATTTAAAACCAATAATAATAATCAATCTTACCTCCGTAATTGGTGTGCCACTAGCGCTGCTGGAAGGGCTTCTCGGTCGCCTCGTTCTAACCATTTATCTATGAACAAAAAAAATTAAGCTTAGTTGATACGCATTACATCTATTTATCTATCATCAATATACATAGCGAAATTGTTAAAAAAAAAGCACAATTGACAACGAAAAATAGCAATACAACCTAGTATTGGTCGGATTCATGTAGCACAAGCCACTCCAACTTGTTGAAGTGATTTTCGACTCACGGTTGGAGAGATACGGGCGAATATCGCTTTATTTGGTTGAAAAAACTCAAATAAACCGATACATGACTGTATCTCTCGAACCGTGAGTCAAAACTCAGTTTTACAAGTTGGGTAGCTTGTGCTAGGTGACACCAACCTACTCACAATGTTTCGTGTTTTTTGAAAGCCGTTTGGACCGTTTTCTAGTCTAAACGCACTAAACACTTTCTAACTTTATTTACTTCTTATGCGAGGAACATGACAAAACCGCACAAACGGTGTCCAAAATTTATAAAACTTTCTGCCTTGCTTAGTCTCACCTAGCAAAAGCCACCCCAACTTGTAGAAGTGAGTTTCGACTCACGGTACGACAGATACGGCCGTGTATCGCTTTATTTGAGTTTTTTACAACCAAAACCGATACACGCCCGTATCTCTCGAACCGTGAGTCGAAGGTCACTTCTACAATTTTGGATGGCTTGTGCCAGGTGAGACCAACCTACTTGCAAAGATTTGTATTTTTTGGAACCCGTTTGAAGGGTTTTCTAGTCTAAACGCACTAAAACTTTTCTAAGTTTAATTACTTATAATGCGAGGAACGTGAGAAAACCATACAAACGGTATCCAAAATTTATAAAACTTTGCAGCTTGTTTGAATTCATCTAGCACAAGCCATCCCAACTTGTAGAAGTGAGTTTCCACTCACGGTTTGAGAGATACGGCCGTGTATCGCTTTATTTGTGTTTTTTTACAACCAAAAGCGATACACGCCCATATCTCTCGAACCGTGAGTCGAAACTCACTTCTACAAGTTGGGATGGCTTGTGCTACATGAGACCATCTTAGTCGCAAAGTTTAGTATTTTTTTGAGGTTGTTTGAAGGGTTTTCTAGTCTAACCGCACTAAACGCTTTCTAAGTCATTTACTTCTAATGCGAGGAACGTGAGAAAACCGCACAAACGACATCCAAAATTTATAAAACTTTGAAACTTACTTGAATTCACCTAGCACAAGTAACCCCAACTTGAAGAAGTGAGTTTTGACTCACGGTTGGAGAGATACGATCGTATATCACTTTATTTGGGTTCTTTTCAAGCGAAAGCGATGCATGCCCGTATCTCTCAAACCGTAATTTGAAACTAACCTCTACAAGTTGGGGTTACTTGAGATACGTGAGACCATCCTAGTCGCAAAATTTCATATTTTTTGGAGGTCGTTTGAAGGATTTTCTAGTATAACCGCATTAAACGCTTTCTAAGTCATTTACTTCTAATGCGAGGAACGTGAGAAAACCTTACAAACGACATCCAAAATTTATAAAACTTTGCAAATTATTTGAATTCATCTAGCACAAGCCACCCCAACTTGTAGAAGTAAGTTTCGACTCACGATTTGCGAGATACGGCCGTGTATCGCTTTATTTCGTTTTTTAAAAACCAATAGCGACACACGGCCGTATCTCTTGAACCGTTAGTCAAAAATCACTTCTACAAGTTGGGGTGGCTTGTGCTGCGTGAATCCAACATACTCGCAAAATTTTGTATTATTTGAAGTTCGTTTGGATGGTTTTCTAGTCTAACCGCACTAAAAAAATTCTAAGTCAATTACTTCTTCATGTGAGGAACGTGACAAAACCGCATAAATGACATCCAAAATTTATAAAACTTTGCAACTAGGTCGAATTCACGTAGCGCAACTCACCCCAACTTATAGAAGTGAGTTTCGACTCACGGTTTGCGAGATACAACCGTGTACCGCTTTATTTGGTTTTTTTAAACCAAAAATGATACACGGCCGTATATCTCGAGCTGTAAATCGAAACCCACTTCTACAAATTGGGGTGGCTTGTGCTGCGTGAGGACAACCTACTCGCAAAGTTTCGTATTTTTTGGAGGCCGTTTGCAAGGTTTTCTTTTGTAACCGCACTAAAACATTTGTAGTTATTTTCGTATAAATCGAACATGAAAAATCAACACAGATAAAACTAAATTAGTAAGACAAACATTTCTATATTTACAAATTTTTAAAGTCTTTGGGCAATTTAATATATTAATCTAAATGTAGATTTTTTTGGGGACTTCGATATATTAAAAGTCTTCCAAATTCTACATCTACAAATTACTAAGACAACGAATTTTTGGGGCACTTTAATATATTAAAAGTCTTCATAATTTTACATCTACAAATTACTTAGGCAAAGAATTTTTTGGGCACTTTTTAAATAATTTACTATGGAGAAATTGAAATATCAACATAATTAAAACTAATAAGGCAAAGAATTAGTCAATACCTTACAAAATAACTCCAAATTTAGTCAATAGTTTGTTTGTGGCCGAACTAGGGTTTTGATTTTCTTTCGTTGTAGATATTGGGAGAGAGAGATTGTATGAGAATGGAAGAGGAGGAGGAGGAGCAAACAGAGCCGCGCACTACTGGAGCAAACGAAGGAGTTTGGAATAGGGTTGGGGTTCTTGGATTTGCTTTCGGCCAAAAAAACGAAATAGAGAGTGGGGAGAGACTGAGGAGGAAGAAGAACTTTATACAGATCTGAAATTCGAACTTTTTCTTAATCCGTCCTTGGCAACGACGGGTTAAGGCAATATTTTTTAATAAAATTTAGCCTTATCCTGCCGTTTCCAACGACGGGTTAAGGCTAAATTTTATAAAAAAAATATAAAAATCCAACGGTCCAGATCAAAGTTCGCACGGGTCTGTGCACACAGACCCATTTGCAACTGAAGAAGCCTATATATATATATCAGTAAGTCGCTTACTGATATATATCAGAAGTTTGCAACTGAAGACCCATCTGATACACCAGTAAGTCGCTTCTAAAATATCAGAAGTTTAATCATTATATAGCTTAAACTTCTGATATTTTAGAAGCGACTTACTGGTGTATCACACTGGGATTTTGTAATTGCAGGCAACGTAGCGAAGGAAGAAAATAAAAGCACCCACCAAACTCCCGGTCTATACAACAGTTGGGTCCAGCCCAGCCCAATCTCAAAATTTCCATTTTCCAATGAGCTCTTCTGGATCCATTTCGTTGCCATAGATTTTTTATCAAAATGACCCACTTTTTGAAAGTAATTACCAAACGAACTATAACACCCCGAATTTCATTTACATGTAACTCGTAGCACAACAAGATCTTTTACTTCAAATTTGTACAATTTTACAAGGATATTAAACCTTTTTATTTACAACAAGTTCTTTACACTAACGCAACAGAAATTAAAAAGAATACAACCTAATATATATACAACTTTAACATCAACAACTTAAATATGATAATAATCTTTAGCATCAAATTGTCTTTAAGTCTTTGCCAATCCAATCTCTGCACTGAAAATTCTGTGGGCACGTCAGTTGCTTACAACCGATGCAATGCTATAAAATGGTGATCTTCGCTATGCCATAATATAACGATTTTCTTACTTTAGCAACCACAATCTTGAATGCATATTAAAGTGTAAAAGAGTGACTATCCTAAACATGTCAGTGTATGATATGATTTAATGCTTAATGCAAATGACTTATTATAATGACAGTTGTTACCGCTAAATCTGGTGTGGGGGCAAACAGATAGTATTTGTGGATTCTTAGGAAAATTGAATAATCAAACCTTAACCTTTTCCACCGGAGTTTGACCGTTGACTCCTGCCGTTCACCTGCAAAAAGTGCGAGACATCGGGGTTGATCCCGGCGACGCACCCTCCGATGCTCAAGTCAGTAATCAAGGGAGATTATGAAAGAGCGTAAATTGGAAAAAGATTGATTACCTCTTATTGGTGGTGGATGAGGGGTATTTATAGCCGCCTTGGGATCAGATTAGGAATGTAATCCCTAGGATCGGATTAGGAATGTAATCCCTAGGATCAGATTAGGAATATAATCCCTAATTCCTAGTAAAAGGATAGATACGAATCAGGGCCGTTGATTAGGATTAATCAGAAACCCTAATTCTATCCTACTAGACTGGGTTTGCTGTGGGTTGAAACCTACACCCAGTTGAGGTGGATCTGTTCGTGGGTTATTGGGTCTTTGGGGAGAAGATCCAATACCCACTTTAGACCCATTTATGGGTGAAATTACTATATTACCCCCCAAGGCTTTAAGATTCGCGCCCGATTTGGATGGTTCCGATTTAAGCCCATTTTTAGCCATATCACGAGTCCCCCACTCCTGAAGACTGGGTTTTATCAGCCTTTGAGGAGTAGTTTTACTGTTTTAATGGATTACGGAGTTGTATCAGAGTCTACACGAGGGGTGTCGAATCTTTATATGGGATATTGTGGTAATTTCTGAGTTAGTTGCACGCTCTAGATTGTTCTTGAGCTCTCCCGAGTTTCTGGTGCTTTTTATTTGATTGTTATCTATCTTCGCGGAGTGATGATTTGTAGTTCGGGGGTCTTAATTAACCATTCTAAACAATAACTATTTACCCAGGGGCTCAAAAATATTTCCCCGGATTGATAATTATCTTTTAGAATTTTTAATTAATTTTCCTGAATTTTAAATCATTTTTTTCGCAATATTTAGGTAGGTGACCTGATGTTATTTCCGTCGTTTCATGGCTTAGATGCTTCGGTTTCGTCGTCGACCCCTTCCGAACTTATGCCATGAAGGAGGCCGAGGTCCATGGGGGTTCGGCACCTTCTGTCGAAGAGCATAGATACCTTGGCCATGCTGTAGGCGCGTTTGGCGAATCTTTGCCGAAGTTTAGAGTGGTTTTCTCCCTGTAAGAGGATCGGTACCAAGAGCGCTCGGCAAAGTTTATCGAGGTCCAATTTTCCATGTAATTGGGTCGGCAGCAAGAGCGCTCGGCAGCGTATGCCGAGGTCCAATTTTCCATACAATTGGGTCGGTGGCAAGAGCGCTCGGCAGCTCGTTCCGAGGTTCAATTTTTCTATGTAACATGGTCGGTGGCAAGAACGCTCGGCAGCTTGTGCCGAGGTCCAATTTTCCATACAATTGGGTCGGTGGCAAGAGCGCTCGGCAGCTCGTGCCGAGGTCAAATTTTTTCATGTAACATGGTCGGTGGCAAGAACGCTCGGCAGCTTCTGCCGAGGTCCAATTTTTCTCATGTAACATGGTCGGTGGTAAGAGCGCTCGGCAGCTTGTACCGAGGTCCCCTTTTTCCATGTAACATGGTCGGTGGTAAGAGCGCTCGGCAGCTTGTGTCGAGGTCCCCTTTTTCCATGTAACATGGTCGGTGGTAAGAGCGCTCGGCAGCTTGTGCCGAGGTCCAATTTTTCTATGTAACATGGTCGGTGGCAAGAACGCTCGGCAGCTTGTGCCGAGGTCCAATTTTTCCCATGTAAGATGGTCGGTGGCCAGAGCGCTCGGCGGCATGTGTCGAGGTCCTGGGTCGTGATTTTTGGCGACATAGGAAACGTAAGGCTGAGTTGGTGGCTGCTGAACTTCTGACAGATGTGACAGTCATTAATGTGATGGATACTGATCTTCTGACAACTCTGACAGATGTGACAGCCATTAATGCGATAGTACGGCTAGGCGCGGTAAATAATGTGACGGTTCAGGTCATTTTGTCGCTTTGTGTAAATGGGCTGGCTCTGTGGGCCCATTAACCTCGTTTCGTGTGCCAAGCTCTATAAAACTTCACCCCCCCTCTCTCCTTTTTCACTTCTCCAAACTTTTACTCAGGCGGTGAATTTGCGCTAGTGAGAGCTCACGGTGATCATCCATCGCTTTCCGGTGAAAATTTCGACCGCACACATCACTTCAAAGTAATTTATACTTAGTTTTTCCTTAAGTATAAATATGTCTCTTTCTCCTGTCTTCGAGCCCTCCCCTCCTGCTGCCGAGGCCCCTTCTCCGAGCAAGAGGGTATCCGGTCGAAACAGCATAGTGGAGGATCCAAAGCGCATGGGGCCGTTCGGCAGGTATCTAGGGCCACTGACCGGGCTCCAAAGGGTTCGAGAACTTCCGGAGGAGCATGCAGATCGCGTCATCCACGGGAGGGGGAGGACCTTCGAGGAGAATGCGGCGAGGGAGACCTCCAAGGCTGACGAAACGGTGTCTATCCTCAGCTTGGATGACTTAGCAGTGATCCAAAATTGCTTTCAGATTCCGGAGGAGTACGAACTGATGCTACCGGGTCACGGGGTTAGGACAAATTTGCCGATGCCAGTGAACATGTGTTTCTGGCCGGTCGATGCCTTCATCGCCGGGGCTCGGCTGCCTCTCCACCCGTTCGCAACTCAAGTGCTTAGGTGGTTTGGGGTCAGTCCCATTCAACTAATGCCGAACGCGTGGAGAGTTATCAATGGGTTCGTGCTCCACTGCCAAACGGCTGGGATTGAGCCGGAGTTGAGGGTACTTCGGACGATCTATCGGCTTCACCAGCAGAACCGGTCGGAGTTCTGGTACTACCTAGATCCGAGGCACGGAGGTCGGCTCGTCGTTTACCCCGACTCCATAAAGCACTGGCACGATAAGTACCTCATAGTGCGGAGTGCGGAGGCGTGGCCCATACCCACCAGTTTTGTGGAGGATGTGTCGAAGCGAGTGAAGGAGTCACCAGTGCTTCATCCTCAAGAAGAAGAGGAAGTTCAGACTCTTCTAGACAGGCCGAAGTATGATTGGAGAGAACTGACTGAAGACATTCTCTTCAGGGGAGGGCTCAGCCGCGTCGATCCCAGTACGCGGCTCTTTCTACCTTTTTCCCTTCTTTTTTTTTAACCTTGCTTATTTTAACTTGTATTTTTAACCAACTCCTTGTTTGATGCAGAGGCAATGGATTTCGACGCAGTGCTGGTGCAGAGGGCCGCCCTTGGAAGCAAGGCGCCGAAGAAGCGCAAGAGGGTCGCTACCAAGTTGCCCTCCGCAAAGAGCCAGAAGGTCGCGAGAGCGACCAAGGAGTCGGAGGTGCCGGTGGATGTGACCCCAACCCGCGCTCCGACAGCAGCCTCGGCGTTGGCCGGGGTAGGCGACTTCCCGATTGCCGCAGCACTCGGGATGGAGACGCCCCTACTGAAGGTGGCGGCCGAGGAGCTCCTGACGGAGGAGCACAAGAAGATCCATGTCCCGGGCTGGCAGGTTCGGAAGCATGATGGGTTCCTTGGCGACTCCTTGGCAAGTATGTAGGTGGTGAAGCACCTGGCGATGCCGAAGGACCGGGCCGCCATGGACGCCGGCTTTGCAGGCAATGATGCCATCGAGATCGCTCGCTCGGCGGTGTCGGTAAGCATCGTCTTTTTGCTTTTGAAGGTAGCTTTTATGTTTGATTTTCTAATTCCTTATTTCTCTTTATTTTCGCTTCAGATTACCGTCCACTTCGGTCATCTCATGGAGAGGATGATGGAGTTGGAAAAGGAGTTGAAGCAAGAGTCCGACCGAGCTCGGACTGAGAAGGCTCGGATGGGTAATGAGCTCGACAAGCTGAAGGTCGAGTTCGAGGGGAGGACGACGAGGCTCGAGTACCTCGAGGACCTCGTCACCAAGCTCGAGGCCGACCTGCTTTGGCAGAAGAAGGAGACGGCCAAGCAGTAGGCCGAGGCGGTGAGGCCAAGGCTGCTGCGGTGAAGGGGGCTGAGGAGGCCACCATGGCGAAGGCGCAGGGCTTCCTCGCCGCAAATATGGCCAAGGCGTACGCCCAGGCCATCGCTCAGGTGTCGGAGTGGTACCCGAGGTTGACTGCTCGGGGTGGAAGCTGTTCCCGGACCATGTCGACGGCTTCGAACCTGAGTCGGAGGAGGAGGGAGACGACGACGATGGTGGCCCCGAGGTCGAGGTCATCGGCAAGGTACAGGGGTCGGTGGTGACCCGTTGGCGATGATGGCTCCTTCGGGGGAGTCCGACCCCGCCCAGTCTCGACGCCCCAGGAAAGAGATTGCCCCCTGACTTCTCCTTTCTTTTTTTTTCTTTTTCGAGCTATTCTTGTACTGCCTAATTGCGGACTGGCCACCGCATTTTTGTGATGAATGGAAATACAATTTTTGTGCTCGAACTTGTCTTGTTTTGTTCTTTCCTTGTGGTCTCGAAATTTGACTAAGTGTCGAAACAAAATATTTTAGTCTTAGCTAGGTGCATGTGGCCTTGTTCCGAAGTCTGACGTGACGCGATTTTTTGAGTGTTTACTAAGTGCTCGTTATCTTCTTTGAACTTTTCAGCTTGCCGAGGTGACTCAATCTGCCGAACCAACTCGCTCCGGGGAGGAGTTTCGTTCTGAGGTTGGTTTAGGGGCGACGAGGCTGCGATTGACCCGGTGTCGGGAGTGTCTTTACGAAGTCGAGCTGGGGTTGCGCAGAGCCGAAAGTGAGCAGAACCATCTGCAGCAGGTCTTGGGCCGGAGGGACATCGAGATCCGGTGGCTAGAGAGTAGGCTCGCCGATATACCCCCCGTAGGCAAGGATGATGGCTCGTCAACAGCCTTCACCAATGGGTCGAGGCTTAAGTGTCTCCAACTCTCTTTGTCGAAGATGACGGCGGAGAGGGACGATATGCTCACCGAGGTTCACCATCTGCAGATTGTTGAGGCAGAGCTTCTGGCGGAAGAAGAGGAGTTGACTACGGCGGTAGAAAAGTTGATGGCCGAACGCGACGAATTGACGGCAGAAGTTGATGTGTTGAAGAGAGCCACAGTGGACAGGGGCATCGAAGTCACTCAGCTCCGCCGAATCATCTCCGGCCGTCCTAGCATCCCGAGCACCGCAGTGCCTCCTCGCTTCGAGGCGGACGTGGAAAATGACCCTCTGAAGCAAAGGATCGCCGAGCTGGAGGCGAAAGTCGCTCGCCTGAAGCCACACTCGGGGCCGATTAATGTCAAGAGCACTTCATGCACTCACGAGGAGAGCGAACGAGGTATTTTGTTTTATGAGCTCGCGACCCGTTCGCCCATAGGCTGGCCCAGTCCGGGTGATGCCCAAAGCGGTGTGGCGATATCATTGAGCAGAGCGTCCGTCGGTGCAACTGTTAGGAGCAGTGCCGAAGACACGTCTCAATTCGCCGATTTAGGGACGAGTACCGGGGTCAAGCGTCTCCGCCCTCAAGTGTCTTTGAAGCAAAACATCCCTGCGCCAAGGAAGCGTTGAAGATTTTTTGTTTTCCAAGTTTTTTATTTCGTCTAAGTGTAACGAGTCAGCATTGTAGTTTTTGCTTTTTGAAATCTCGTAGCTTCGTTGTAAAGAAAAGTTTTCTTCTGTTGTTTCCCCATACTTAATGGAAATGAGGCTTTTTTCTTTCTTGGACTTGTGTGTTTTTTTGATAGCCTTGTGTTGTTGTGCTACTCGTGACTATCTTTTGCGTGCCGAGGTCCGAAGCTAGGTTTTTGCTTGTTTGGGCGTCGGAGCCAAGAACGCTTCAGCAAAGTGTGCTGAGGTCCCAGAGCAAGATTCTTCCTCGTTTGGACGTCGGTGCTAAGATCGCTTGGTAAAGTGTGCCGAGGTCCCAGAGCAAGATTCTTGCTTGTTTGGGTCTCCGAGCTTCTTTCCTTCTGATTTTGCAAGAGAAGTGCATTTCTTGTAGTGGAGGAGCAGTCTTTGCATGTGCCTATTGCTCTCAAAAGTGTTTTTTATGACTAATGAAGCCATTTTGCGGGACTCTCCAAACTGGTCATTGGTTGACAATATACGAGATTCTAGGGGTGATTTCATAGTCCAGTATTTGATCAAAGACTAGGTGTGTCGCCGATTTTCGACTCCGCTTCATGATAAATCTAAGAATTGTCCGAGCCGGGAATTCACCGAAGCCTTTAACGAGTTCATGTTTGAAGCTTTCTCTAGCATCAGCTTTTCCCATGTTGAGTATGGTTGTAGGAATTTCACTCGCGAAGGGAAGGCGAGTTTTGATGGTTGTGGGATCAATTCCAAATGGTGAACCACTTCTAGCTCGCTTAAGAGCGAACTTGCGAAGCGGAGTCGAGCCAAGTGTTGGACTCCGAACTCGTCGTTTGAGTAAATTTCAACGGTTGTGGGAGCAATTCCAAATGGCGAACCACTTCTAGCTCGCTTAAGAGAGAACTTGCAAAGCGGAGTCGAGCCAAGTGTTGGACTCCGAACTCGTCGTTTGAGTAAATTTCAATGGTTGTGGGAGCAATTCCGAATGACGAACCACTTCTAGCTCGCTTAAGAGCGAACTTGCGAAGCGGAGTCGAGCCAAGTGTTGGACTCCGAACTCGTCGTTTGAGTAAATTTCAACGGTTGTGGGAGCAATTCCGAATGGCGAACCACTTCTAACTCGTTTAAGAGCGAACTTGCGAAGCGGAGTTGAGCCAAGTGTTGGACTTCGAACTCGTCGTTTGAATAAAAGTAATTAAAAATAGAGAGATGCAAACAATCACAAGAGGAATACGGGAAAAAAGAGTTCTTTATTGATAACTAATAGTCAACTGCTTCTAAGTTGCGAGCCGTTATTACATTGAAGAAATAAAGAAGAAAAATACAAGTGAAAGGAAAGGAACGGTTCGACATCTGAATGTACTTAGAGGGGCGTTCAAGCGCTCTCTTGATACTTTAAGAGATGGTCGGCATTCCAAGTCCTGGGAACCTCTCTGCCTTCAAGGTCTTCTAGACAGTATGTCCCGGGCTGAACCACTCTGGTGATCTTGTAGGGTCCTTCCTAATTTGGAGCTAGCTTACTCTTCTAACTGGGGAATGAGATTGCTAACTTTCTGATGACCAAGTCCCCTTCTTTGAGGTCGGTGGGATGGACTCTCTTATTGTAGGCTAGCTCAATCCTTCTTCGATAGCTTTGTTGGCGAATTGAAGCTCTTTCACGGAGCTCGTCAATCAAATCCAAATTTGCCCGAAGCTCTCTGGCATTCTGCTCTTCTTCATAAGCAATAAGGCGAGGAGAGGGTACACTGACTTCCAAAGGGATCACAGCTTCGGACCCATAGGTGAGATTGAACGGCGACTCTCCTGTGGGGGTCCATTTCGTAGTGCGGTAATTCCACAGTACGTTAGGGAGCTGATCAACCCATAAGCCTTTGGTAGACTTATCCTACCTCTTGTTAAACCGGAGAGGATTTGTCGGTTGACATTTTCTACTTGACCATTCGACTGCGGGTGGGAGACGGAGGAGAAGCATTGTTGGATGGCGAGGTCTTCACACAAAGCTCGGAATGCGGCCCCTGTAAATTGTGTTCCATTGTCGGTTATAAGGACCCGAGGGACGCCGAACCTGCAGATGACGCTCTTCCAGAAGAACTAAAGTAATTTTTTCTCGGTGATTGTAGCCAAGGGCTCGGCCTCTATCCACTTCGAGAAGTAGCCGATTGCCACGACTAAAAATTTGAGTTGGCCGGGAGCTGGTGGAAACGGCCTTAGTAAATCCATCCACCACATTGTGAAATGGATCGGACTTGATGGGGAGCTGTGCTGAGCTTGGAGTAGGCGACGAATGTTGGAATACTTCTGACAAGAGCTGCATTGCCGAACGTGTCGTTCGGCGTCTTGTAGGAGGGTAGGCCAGAAGTATCCATAATTCAACACTTTCCGGGTGAGGGATCTTGACCCTGAATGCGCTCTGCCTATGCCTTCGTGAAGCTCTTGCAAGGCATATGCGACTTGTTCCGGGGAGAGACACCTCAAATAAGGTCTGCCGTCTACTTGTGTGAAGAAGCATTTGTACAAGACCCCCTCAACAAGGGTGTACCGCCCCGCTCGGGTTCTGACTCGATGAGCTTCCTTAGGGTCTTCGGGGAGGAGCCCATCCCTTAGGAATTCTATCAGGGATTTCATCCAATTGTCTTGAAGTTGGACGGGCAGCGACTCCATCGAGTCGGGAGTTTCATCTTCTATGCTGGGTCTCAAGAGCACTTCAATCAGGACGGTCTCAAGAGGGCATATGCTTGGGAATTTTCTTCTCTGGGGATCCGCTGGATGAGCGCCTCTTTGAACTGCGCCATGAGATTTCGGACCTTCGCTAGGTACTTAGCCATTCGATCATCTCGTGCCTCGTACTCGCCTAAGACTTGATTTACGACCAGTTGAGAGTCACTAAATATTCGGAGACGTTGTGCCCTGCTTGCGGGCCATTCCGAGACCGGCTATAAGGGCTTCATACTCCACTTCATTGTTGGAGGCCTTGAAGTTGATGCAGAGGGAGTATTGGAGAACGAAGTCATCTGGGCCTGCCAGAATGACCCCGGCTCCGCTCCCTTCGGTGCAAGAGGATCCATCTACATATACCGTCGAAATAGGAGGTCTGTTTGCCGCCTGACTAACCTCTGGGATGCTGCTCTCAACAATGAATTTAGCTAAGGCTTGAGCCTTGATTGCCGTCCAAGGCTGGTATGATATGTTATGCTGGCTCAGCTCGATCGACACTTCATCAGCTGGCCCGAGGTCTCGGGTTTGTGCAGAACTTGCTTAAGCGGTTGGTCGATAAGAATGACCACCGAGTGGGACTGAAAATAAGGACAAAGCTTCCTAACTGCCATGACCAAGGCATACGCCATCTTCTCCAGCCTTGGATAGCATAGCTCGGCATACCGAAGTACCTTGCTCATGTGGTAGATGGGCTTTTGAGCCTTGTCTCCCTCCCTCACCAGGACGGCGCTGAGGGTTTGTTCGGAGGCAGCTAAGTAGAGGTAGAGTGTTTTCCTGGGGATAGGCTTGCTGAGAAGAGGGGGGTTGACTAGATAGGCTTTAAGCTGATCGAATGATTCCTGCTGTTGTTGACCCCATTCGAAGACCATAGCCCCCCTGAGGGCTTTGAAAAGGGAAGACACTTCTCCCCTGACTTGGACAGAAAGCGCCCTATGGCTGCGAGGCAATCCGTGAGTTTCTGAACATCTTTCACACTCTTGGGAGGAGCCATGTCCAGTATGGCTTTGATCTTCTCGGGATTGGCTTCGATTCCTCTTTGGCTGACCATGAAGCCTAGGAATTTCCCGGACGAGACCCCGAACGCACACTTGTTCCGGTTGAGCCTCATGTCATGTTTCCTCAATACATCGAATGCCTCCTGCAGATTGGCTACGTGATCGGCCCCATGGATGCTCTTGACGAGCATATCATCAACATATACTTCCATGTTTCAGTTGATTTGGTTCTGAAAAACTTTGTTGACAAGGCGTTGGTAAGTCTCACCTGCATTCTTCAACCCGAAGGGCACTACCCTGTAGTAGTAGAGCCCCTGATGCGTGACAAAGGAGGTCTTCGGGATATCCGGGGGAAACATTCGGATTTGGTTATACCCGGAGAAGGCGTCCATGAAGCTGAGCAGCTCATGGCCCGCAGTGGCATCGATCAAGGTGTCAATGCTTGGGAGAGGGAATGGATCTTTATGGCATGCCTTGTTCAGATCCGTGAAGACATTACAAATTCTCCAACTCCCGTTAGACTTCTTAACCATAACAACATTGGAGAGCCATTCCGGATAGTTGACTTCTTGGATGAACCGGGCTTTAAGGAGCTTGTCTACTTCTTCCTTGATAGCTTGCTGGCGCTCAGGGGCAAATTTGCACCTTTTTTGTTGGACCGGTTTGGACCCCGGAGCAACACTCAAGTGGTGAGCGAGGAGCTCTTCGGAGATTCCTGGCATGTCAGCAGCCGACCACGCGAAGAGGTCGCGGTTCTTTCTAATGCATTGGACTATGTCGGAACATAGGGCAGATGGGAGGGTCTTGCTGATGAGGAACTTGCGGCTTGGATCTTGCTCGGAGAAGAGAACTTCTTCCAATTCATCCACCTGTTCGGACATTTGTCGAACATTCTCTTGGGGAATCTCACAAGTCTCGAGGGAGAGGACCGGTCCCCCGGTGGGGGTCATGTAACACTTGCGGGCCATCTCTTGACTACCCCTTACTTCCCCTACTCCCGTCCTGGTGGGGAACTTCATCTTGAGGTGATAAGCCGACGGGACGGCCTCTAGAGCAGCTAGGCCAGGTCGGCCTAGAATTACATTATAAGCAGTGGGGACATCGACGACCATGAAGTCCATCGACTCCGTTCGGGTAGTAGGAGTTTTTCCAGCGGTTACGTCGAGGGTGATTACCCCTTCGATAGTCGCTAGCACTCCCTTGAACCTGTGGAGTGTGTAGCCGGCGGGCTTAAGTTTGTCCCGGGATAGTTTGAGCCCTTTGAAAGCAGCGAGGAAGAGGATGTTAACGGAGCTGCCATTGTCCACTAGTATCCTCTCCACTTTAAAATTTGCCATATGGAGGTTGATGACTAGTGCGTCACAATGGGGGGTTCGGACACTCTCAAGGTCTTCATCTGAAAAGTGACCGGTACTCCGAGGCCTTTGGGAAGGGGCATGCCATGTACTGAGTTGACTTCCCTTATGAAAGCCTTTCGAGAGGAGTTGGAGGTGCCTCCATGGATGAGATGCAGGATGCGTTCCTCTTCGAACTCGGGAGTTTCATCGCGTCGTTCAGGATGCTTGTTAGCCCCCCGAGGGGGAGGAGGAAGATTGGTTCGGTCCTTTCTCACAAATTTGGCCAACTGCCCCCTCTGGATGAGGGCCTCAATCTCGTTCTTCAAGGCCCGACAATCATTGGTATCGTGGCCATGGTCCCGGTGATAGCGGCACCACTTCTCTTTGTCCCTCTTCTTGCCAGGGGTGTTCATCTTCGGGGCTGGAAGTATCACCCCTTCCTTCTCAACTTCCATGAGAATAGTGAAAATGTTGGCATTAAGAGGAGTGAATTTTTCAAATCTGGGGGGAGGGCGGCGCTGACCGCCATTGTCCTTCTGGAGCTTCTTGGCTCCCTCTTCTTCGCCTGCCTTTCTTTTGGTTCCGGAGGAAGGCCCCTCAAAGGTGGGGCGATGCTCAGCTTCCTCAGCCCGGATATACTTCTCGCTTCGGAGAAGGAGGTCGGAGAAGTTCTGTGGGGGCTTCTTGGCGAGGGAAGACCGAAGGCTAGAGTTAAGGACATTTGATTGGAATGTTGCTGCAGCGACCGACTGGTCGAGGGAAGCGATGGACTTAGCTTCCGCGGTGAACCTTTTCACATAGTCTCTTAGCTTCTCACCCTTCTTCTGGTTGAGGTAGAGTAGCAAAATACCGGTCTTCTCAGTTCGGCGGCTACTCACGAAGTGGGTGACGAAGAGGGTCTCGAATTGCTCGAAGGAGAATATTGAGGATGGGGCGAGGCAAGAGTACCATTCCCGGGCTGGACCCTTGAGAGTAGCGGGGAAGGTCTTGCACAGCAGAGCATTGGAAGCTTGGTGGATTAGCATGAGGGTCTTAAAGCTTTCGATGTGATCGACGGGGTCAGACTCCCCGGAATAAGTCTCGAATTGTGGAGGCTTGAAGCCTATTAGAACGGGCACCTCCATGATGGTTCGAGAGAAAGAAGGTCGGCTTGGACGGAGGGTCCTTCCTCTAAGCTCTTCTTCTCTGTCTAGCTGACCCATGTGCCTCTCCATTTTGTGGAGACGATGGTAGACAGTGTCATCCCTTCGACGGTAATCAAACGAGCCTCTAGACTCGTCTTCGTACGAGGGAGAGCGGGGGCTACAATGACGGTAGCTTCGGGAGTGGCGAGGACTAGGAATGTGTTGGGGGTTGCTAAGAGCTGGGGGAAGAGTTAGGGACCGTCGGCGAGGACTTTGGACCGGAGGAGTGGGGACCCTCTGAGCATTGTTGTTGTTGGGTCGGAGATTGAGGGCATGTAAGATGGTTGCTTGGAATTGCTGGAACTCAGTACGAGTGATGGGTGTGTGATCGTTCCTCGGAGGTTGCTGACCAGCAGGAGAGTGTGGTCTTCTCCTATGGTGGCCGGGGGACTCTCCCCACCCTCGGTGAGGAGGGGACCTTCTGTAGTCTCGGGGAGGAGGAGATCGCTCATTTGGACATCGTTGGCAGGAGGCTCCCTCTCGGGCCCGCCTTTCATCCAAACGGCAGCGAAGATCCTCTTCCTTTTGCCGACTGAGGATGGTATTGCGAAGGTCATCGGAAGCTCGGGGGTTGTGGGATGCCATGGAATCGGTAGAGGGATTGTGTACGGAGACGCGATCATGTTGGAGTGGTTGTTTCTGAGGATTGGGACGGGAGCCCCCCGCACCAGCATTCTGGGGACCGGTTTGACCGCGAGGGGGTTGAAGATTTTGAGGATAAAGTTGGTCCTACTGCAGGACTTGGTCAGGTTGAGGAGAGAGTCCCTGTGGCTGGACCGTTTTTAGGGGGTTCTCCGGTTGAGGAGTAGGTCCACGGTTGGACCCCCTAGATCTAAGTTTATTTGGAGGCATGGCTGGGTAAGATCTGACCAACGGGAAGAGGAAGGGCTGCTATTCGTTGTTTCCCACAGACGGCACCAATCTGTTATCGCTAAATCTGGTGTGGGGGCAAACAGATAGTATTTGTGGATTCTTAGGAAAACTGAATAATCAAACCTTAACCTTTTCCGCTGGAGTTTGACCGTTGATTTCTGCAGTTCACCTGCAAAAAGTGCGAGACACCGGGATTGATCCCGGCGACGCACCCTCCGACGCTCAAGTCAGTAATCAGGGGAGAAAGATCGTAAATTAGAAAAAGATTGATTACCTCTTATTAGTGGTGGATGGGGGGTATTTATAGCCGCCTTTGGGATCAGATTAGGAATGTAATCCCTAGGATCGGATTAGGAATGTAATCCCTAGGATCAGATTAGGAATATAATCCTTAATTCCCAGTAAAAGGATAGATACGAATCAGGGTCGTTGATTAGGATTAATCAGAAACCCTAATTATATCCTGCTAGACTGGGTTTGCTGCGGGTTGAAACCCGCACCCAGTTGAGGTGGATCTGTTCGTGGGTTATTGGGTCTTTGGGGAGAAGATCCAATACCCACTTCAGACCTGTTTGTGGGTGAAATTACTATATTACCCCCCAAGACTTTAAGATTCGCGCCCGATTTGGATGGTTCCGATTTAACCCCATTTTAAGCCATATCAACAGTAATGCATACTTGTTCGGATACTATACATCCCATTCTACATAGGTCCGAGGGTAAGCACCTACGTACTCCACTTCAAAGGGTTTAATCCCTCACCATGCAACCTACTACTATGATTACTACCAGATTTAGACACTCTGTGAATATTGGTTCTTGCCCCGGAATACTGGAGATCAATCCCGCTCCGTAGATCATTCTGTGGCCCTTTCGTCCATCGTCCCGGAATACTGGGGATTGTCTCTCTCCGCGAGTCATTCTGGAACCATCATCGCACAAATGCCCCATGAGCGTCGCTCTCGTCTCGAAATACTGGAGATCATTCCCACTCCGTGGATCATTCTGTGGCCCTTACGTCCATCGTCCTGAAATACTTGGGACTGTCTCTCTCCAAAGATCATTCTTGAGTCCATAACTCATGTTTGCTCTAGTTTCATCATGTCACCAACTAGTGTCTATCCTTAAGTTTAAGTTTTAAAATCATCACAAACTAGAGCTAGCTTACCCTACCGGACTAAATCAACACGAGAGAAAGTCAGCCCAAACTGGCTACTTCTCAAGAGATACTTAACCCACACTGGTAAGTTTCTCAAATTTCCTTTATTGACGAATGTCGGTTACTAAGGGTCTCACCTAGCCTCTATACTAATATCTTTCAAGTTCAATAATTGGGGTCAATCATGCCCTCATTATTCATATTTTCGATTTCATTTATTCATATTTCATTCAATTCATTCATTTATTCTTAGTTATCAATCATGAAGTAACACTTCTTGGTTGGACACACAATTCACTTTAATAAGCTGCAAAGTTTCTTCGATTAAATAAACCTTTTTCCATATTCATCTATATTTCATTTATAAATCTCAGTTCTATTCAAAATATAAATTTATTAGTTTCATAAAAGAGTCTACTATATCTTTGTAGTTAAAATCACCTAAAATCATCATTAATTACTCAGTCTAAATTTATTTGCAAAACAGTAAGTTCAAAATCAGAAAACTGCAGCTCATGCTATTTGTAAAAATCATAGGAAATTATATACGTCATGAAACTTTATGTTCTTTAGATCAAAATAAAGGTATACAAGTCTACAACAATTTCTTAGTTATAAGTTTCTCCAAATATTGTATTTATATACTTGAATTCTTCGAAATATACAGTAGGGTCGAAATATTGAAATATTGCCACTTGTACAGTCTTGTAAAATTTATTATAAATTCAATTCTTTGTTCTTAGACTTTACATAAAGGTTAACGAGTCTACTTAAAGTTATTACTTTTGATTTTTTTCTCAAATTACTTCATCTAAGATCTTGAAATAATCAAAATCCGAAATATGTAGAAATTTCCAGCAACTAGTGAACTGTCAACCAGTCCTAAGTTTGGATTTTATTAAAATAGTAAACGACATCCAAATATTATGAAATTTTAAATAGATGTTCCTATAAATATTTTAGCTCTAGATTCCATCTAATTTATTAGACATGATTTTCTGAAGTGCAACTAAAACTCAAAACAACAACTTTGTTTGCATAAATTAACAACTTTGTGTACAAATTTATACCTAATTCATTTAATCTAAACATGATATATTAGTATGCACCCAATACCACTATAATAATAAAAAATTCCAATTTGTTAATCATGACAATTTTATAATAAATCTTTCAACTAGCAGTTTGTATCCCACTTCTAGTTATCAATACAACATGCAACATATCAAATTAGAAATTTGAAGAACACATGCCACATTTTCAATCATGGAACAATTAGACATGCATACTGCAATATCTAGAAAGCAAAAGAAATCACCCACCTTATTTTTTATGAAAAAAATGAAATAGAATTCTATAGAGATTGTTCCAAAGCTCCAACCAAGCAAGCCTTCACCTCCTAGCAATTTGCCAACACCAAAAGCTCATCTCTTTCTTTCTTTTCTCAATGTACATTGTTCATGAATGAGAGAGGTATTTATAAGGCTGAATGAAGGGACACCCACTACCCAAAATAAATACATATTCATACAAATTAATCACCCACCCACCCAAATTAATCACCCACTCACAAAACCATTTCACAAACCCTTTCTCCTTTCTTCATGAATTAGCCAAATCTTGGGTGCACAACACGCGCATGTGAACCCAATGCGCACACACTTCTCATTCTTTTAATCAATTATTATTAATTCATTTGTATGTGTTTTTTACATGACAAGTGTGTAGGGTTAAAAAGTGTTTACTTAGAAAAATAATTAATCATGGGCTTCTCTTTTTAATTAATTTACTTAGTGGGCTTTAAAATAGACTTTAGGCCTATGAGTTTTTATTAAAAATAAATAATACAATTGTGAAAAATAAAAATGAGAATAAAAGTATACATAACTTTGCACAATTTTAGGGACTAAAATACATAAAATTTTACGTGCAATTCACGTACAAAATACAAAATAAATTTGGGAGAGCGAAAAAACAGTCAAAATACAAAATATGTAGAATATGTATATTAACAATGTTGCGGATATTTCACGTAACGGTAAAACAAACGTAATCGACATGTGAATTGAAAACACGTTCAATGTACGTAAAACACAAAGATTAAAATAAATGTCTACGTTGGCTCAAAATAGAATGAAAAATGAGTTTTGAAAAGACGAAAATGTATAAATAGTCAAAATACAAAATATGTATGATATTTAAATTAAAATATGCTACGGATGTTACCCGTAACGATACAAATAAACGTGCGTAACACGCGAGGAAAAAATTGTCATTACTCAATTTTGCGGGGTGTTACACTTTCCTCCCCTTAGAACAGTTCTGTTCTCAGAACTTACTAGGGTAAAAGTTGTATTTTATACACACCAAAGAAAAAAAAAATCATTATTGTATATAGAAAACTGCAAATATTAAGAACATAGATGTAGTTTAAAAATATATAATGTGGAAAAACAGGGTAAACTTATATACGAAAATTATGAGTATCAAAAATTTATAAGAACAGAACAAGAAAGCTACAAAATAATATAAGAAAAGAAATGTGACCATAAAAGATAGGCTAGATTGAGAGAATTTTTCATACAAAAATAATATTAGGTAAAATATTAGATAAAAAGGGAAATGCAAATTAAGTCATTAACTGTGAAAGAGTTTGGAAAACAAAGCAATTGAATCGAATAAAAAGAAGCATAGTCGATAGGTAAATTATTAATAGGCTTTGTAATCAAAATTTTATCAAAGTAATAAGCGATAGAATGATTAAAATCGCAAATTGAACTAGTACCATATATTACGAGATAAAAATTAAACTAGCAATTGATGTGTCGGATTTATATACAAATATTTGTACTCATTTACCTATTAAAATGGCTTGTTTTCGCTGATATTGTCTATAATTCATCTTATTTCTATATGATTTCATTTAATTAATTATTTTTGAAGAAATAATATTTTTGATGCAAAAAGTAAAGAATTGTGGAAAAAATCAACAAACAAAGTAAAATAATAGATTTATCAATTTTTAGTGTTTTGTTGACTTAAAAGTGCGATAAATAAATTTTAAAAGGATTTTTATGCGCTAATATGATTTATAGTTAGTTTAATTAATTTTATAATAATTAAATTTATTTTATTTAAAAATCCTAATTTCTGGTATTATTTTGTGTATGCAGAAGCACGTGGTGAGCAGAAAAGGCAGAAAAGAAGGAAAGAGAAACAAATAAAATTCTGCATTATGAAAGGAATGAAATAAAGAAAGTGGGTGGACTTTTCTACAAAAAGTAAAAACCCTAAGCTTCTCTCCGTTTCCCTATAAATACAAACCAAAGAGAGGGTACAAACTCAGGAGGTGACGGCTACCAAATACAAAGAAAAAGAGAGATAGAAAGTGTGTGTGTTGTAAGGAGAAACAGTAGTATGGGCAGTAGGACTGCTGTGCGGTTTTCGAAGTGCACCCAACTACTGCTCTCTGACCGGCCACTCAACAACTGACTTGGACCCTGGCGCACGGAACCCCACACGACTTGACAGCTCTCAGCTCTCTCTTCTCTCTTGCGTGTCAAAAGAAACAAGGGAAGAGAGAGAAGGAACAGAACGTGGGGCTTCTTCTCCTTCCTTCTGGCGTGGACAACAAGACAAAAGCGCGGGCCCACACGACTTGACAGCGACAGCTCCTGACGATCTGACGCGCTAACGACTTCGACACAGACAGGCGTGACAGGCTTGCCTGCTAGCTTGCGCTCGGTTCGACGCAGACGACGCTGACGTGCGATCTGACGGCTCGACGCAGAAGGCTTTTGGGTTTGGTATTTTTGAGACAGGGGTTTGGATTAATTTTTATTATTATTATTATTTTTTGTATCTCATCTCTTTCTCTGTATTTTTCTTGATGCAATCCCAAACAATTATGAACTGAATTTAAATGTTCTAGAGGGTGAGATGTAGCCAAGTTTTGAACACAGAATTTAATTCCTTGTTCTTACTATATTTTTTCTGATTGTGTTTTAATTTTTATTATTTATGCATACAACATGGTGGATAGACATTTGTATGATTTTTCAAATCATAAAGAAACCGAACAGGTGATTTTTGATTAATAAAAATTAAGACCGTATATTGGAGGACGTGACCGTTAAGAAATCTAATTTCTCAATTAATAATTTGGTGGATAGACGAATGATTAATTGAGGATAATTTTTAGACTACGTTGATAGAGTGGTTAATATTTTTAGGATTTTGGTCGACAATTGGGAAAGATAATATTTTTATTTATAAGGAATAATAATTTGTGTTGTGATAAACGAGGTGAACCAAGAGCCCTAGAACTAATTTTACCATTAAACAAATTACAAGAGCTTCATCGTTTCACAGCCCTCTCCCTCTTCACCCATTTAGTTAGATTAAATTAGATTAGAGTAATTTAGTTATTTTATCCTTATAAAATCCGATCATCCAAATAGTGATTCATCTAGCGATATCGGTACTCAGTAAAATATCTAGTCCCTGTGGGTTCGACACTCTACTCATCTATCTATATTACTTGTGCGATTTTGTACACTTGCAAAAATCAACACCAGCAATTCAAGAGAAAAAAGGTTTGAAAAAATATATGAGCATGAAATTTAGTTAAAAGTATAGACAATATAAAATAATTCTGTATAACAAGTTAATATCATAAAATAATTTGTAAAGTAAATACAATAATTATATATATGATTTAAAAATAAACAAAAGTGGGGGTTATTAAAGTAGAAAAAATTCATTTTTTTTGTGGGTTCGCCTTATTGGTGTCCAACTGTATGCTTGTCAAGTTGCAGAATTGCCTATACGACATCAGATTGCAGTTTGCCTTCTGGACATTCGGTTGCAGACTTTGCCTCCCCGACATCCATTTGCAGTTTGTCTCGATTGATTTCTAGTTGCAGATTTATCCTCTCGACATCATGTTGCACCAAAACGGGAGATCGAAAGAATCTTCCATATGTACTTAGATATTGGGTGTTTAATAAACTATGGTTACGTTTTTGAAATTGGTAATATAAAAATAGAAGTAAAAGTTGAGATAATACGAGTACAAAATTACAACAATAAAATATTCAAAAAAAATGATAAATTTTAAATATCGAATATAAGCTATATCACAACAATAGTAGGAAGAGGATTTACAATGTGTGGAAGTATGTCATAACTGTATAAGTAAAACATTACAATCTCGTTAAAAAAATATACTGAAATGAATAAGATGATGTAAAATAGTGGAAGATTATAGCATCGTGAAATCAAAGTATTTGTAAAGTGAATGTAAACATACAAAATTAAAATTCACAATCTGATAGAAATAATAACAAGGAAAATTATATTCTTAATAATAATTTAATAAGTAGTAGTTCAAAACTTAATAGAATATATAAGAGTAATAGGTAACATGAAAACACATAAAATAAACATCATAAAGAAAACGAGTAAGTCAAACTTAAAAGATTAAGATTAGGGGTTATAAATAAAATAATAAATATCAAAGTGAACTAATAGTATAAGAAAATAATTTTATTTATTTATTTATTTATTATTATTATTATTATTTTTAGGATGAAAAAGTATTACGATGAAAATCCATGAAGAAAATTTTAAAGAGGGAAGCGTGTCCACGTGTAAGGCATTATGAATGTAGGTTCAAACCCACCACGCTTCAGCTGCGCCACTCTGATACCAAGAAAAAATATGCTCGCATACAATATCACATCAATTGTATACGAAGGGAGTATCATGAATGCAACTTTCATGACTCCAACCATCTAATAGGAAAATGGAGGAGAAGACATCAGCGTATAGAGCAACACAAATGTAAATCACTTACATTTAAATCTCTATAAACTGAAATCACACTTCTAATGTCCACTATAATGTGTCGTTATTGTAATTTTGTACTACTTATTGAAGTCGGCTCTGATACCACTCTGTAACACCCCGACTTTCATTTACATGTAATTCGTAGCACAACAAGATATTTTACTTCAAATTGTAAAATTTTACAAGGAAATTAAAACTTTTCATTTACAATAAGTTCTTTACATCAACACAACGGAAATTAAAAAGAATACAACAAGATATATATACAACTTTAAACATCAACTTAAATATGATAATAATCTTTAGCATCAAATCGTCTTTAAGTCCTTGTCAATCCAATCCACGCACTGAAAAATCTGTGGGCACGTCAGTTGCTTACAATCGACGCAATGCTATAAAACGGCGATCCTCGCTATACCGTAATATAACGGTTCTCTTACTTTAGCAACCACAATCTTGAATGCATATTAAAGTGTAAAAGAGTGACTATTCTAAACATGTTAATGTATGATATGACTTAATGCCTAATACAGATGTTATACTACAATGACACTAATACATACTTGTTCGGATTCTATGCATTCCATTCTACATAGGTCCGAGGGCAAGCACCTATGTACTCCACTTTAAAAGGTTTAATCCCTCCTCATGCATCCTACTACTATGACTACTACAAAATTTAGACACTCTGCGAATATTGGTTCTCGCCCCAAAATACTGGAGATCAATCCCGCTCCGTGGATCATTCTGTGGCCCTTTCGTCCATCGTCCCAGAATACTGGGGATTGTCTCTCTCCGCGAGTCATTCTGGAACCCTCATTGCACAAATGTCCCATAAGCGTTGCTCTCGTCACGGAATTCTGGAGATCATTCCCACTCCATGGATCATTTTGTGGTCCTTATGTCCATCGTCCTGGAATATTGGGGACTGTCTCTCTCCATGGATCATTCTGGAGTCCATAACTTATGTTTGCTCTAGTTTCATCATGTCACCAACTAGTTCATGTCCTTTAGTTTATGTTTTAAAATCATCACAACCTGGAGCTAGCTTACCCTACCGTACTTAAATCAATACGAGAGAAAGTCAGCCCGTACTTCTCAAGAGATACTTAAACCACACTTGTTAGTTTCTCAAATTTTCTTTATTCACGAATGCTGGTTACTAAGGGTCTCTCCTAGCCTCTAGACTAACATCTTTCAAGTTCAACAACTGGGGTAAATCATGCCCTCATTATTCATATTTTCGATTTCATTTATTCATATTTCATTCAAATCCTTTATTTATTCTTAGTTACCAATCATGAAGTAACACCTCTTGGTTGGACACACACAACCAACAATCCACTTTAATAAGCTGCAAAGTTTCTTCGATTAAATAAACTCTTTTTCATATTCATATATATTTCAATTATAAGTCTCAATTCTATTCAAAAGATAAATTTATTAGTTTTATAAAAGAGTACTATATCTTTTTAGTTAAGATCACCTAAAATCATCCTCAATTACTCCGTCTAAATTCATTTGCAAAACAGTAAGTTCAAAATCAGAAAACTATAGCTTATGCTACTTGTAAAAATTATAGAAAATTATATACTTCATGAAAATTTATGTTCTTTAGATAAAAATAAAGGTATAAAAGTCTACTACAATTTCTTAGTTATAAGTTTCTCCAAATATTTTATTTATAACACTGAATTCTTCGAAATATATAGTAAGGTCGAAATATTGAAACATTGCCACTTGTACAGTCTTGTAAAATTTATTATAAATTCAATTCTTTGTGAAAATTTGATTTCTTAGACTTTAGAGAAAGGTTAACAAGTCTACTTCAAGTTCTTAGTTTTGAATTTTCTCAAATTACTTCATCTAAGATATTGAAATAATCAAAATCCGAAATGTGTACAAATTTCCAGCAACTAGTCAACTGCCAACCAGTCTTAAGTTTGGATTTTATTAAAATAGTAAACGACATCCAAATATTATGAAATTTTAAAGAGAAGTTCCTGACATATACTAGATGTTCCTATAAAAAATTTAGCTCTAGATTTCATCTAGTTTATTAGACAAGATTTTTTGGAGTGCAACTAAAACTCAATACATTAACTTTCTTTGCATAAATTAACAACTTTGTGTACAAATTTATACCCAATTCATTTAATCTAAACATGATATACTAGTATGCACCCAATACCAACTCAATAACAAATTTCAATTTGTTAATCATTACAATTTTATAATAAATCTTTCAATTAGCATGCATGTATCTCACTTATAGTTATCAATATAACATGCAACATATCAAATTAGAAAGTTAAAGAACCCTCGCTTCCCAAAATACAGAATACAAGAACGTAACGTAGGCCCAGCGAATGATTATACATCATCCATAAGCTGTAACAGATTAACTCAGCAATATACAAGAGAATACAACCACGCAAGAGAAATGTAACCACACAAACAATGAATAAACTCTAAATCCCGGAATTCACCAAATAATAATCCAACATCTGGGATAAAATAAACTTCGGGTCATAAAATCCCGGAATACAAAGTATGATAAAAGTATTACAATAAGCAAATAACAAGAGATAGCTATAGTAGTCTAATGGTCCAGCTCCGATCCTCAGAGAGTTTGCTCACCAATTTCTTCTGGTATTGCTCCTTCGGTACCTATCAGCTCTTGATCTAAAAAGAGAGAAAAAAATATTCTTAGAGCAAGTCGTGGACAACAAGTAGAGAAAAACATAGGATAAAGGAAGCATGTATATCAAAGAAAAGGGGCAGGGTCAAAGTCAAAAAACAAAGCAAAGACAAGCAATAATATCAAAGGTTTACAATTAATCACGCATGTAATGAGTGATGTCAAGTCAAGTTCAATACAGGATCAAGCATGAGATGATAAATGCAGGTTATTAATCATTTTATTAATCTATCTAGTGCACGTACTACTGCGTCCCATTCCACAGGTTCGGCGCAAGCACACAGTGAACGTTTTAGACTGATAGTGAATTCATGGATTGTGTACTCGGCGTCGATAACGATAATTTACAATCAATAATTTTCGATCAATACTTCTTCTTCCAATCAATATTTCTCCTCATTCCATGACAATATTTCTCCTCCTTCCATGACAATATGATATAACGATAAAGGGCTTACCGAGTATATTTTTCGATCGTTCACTACCAAATCTACCCATAATATCCCGACTTGTTAATAGTTTATTTTCATCCTATGTGAGCATGCAAGAAGGTTTCAATGTTGTGTGATACTAAGTGTGACTAATTCAATTAGTTATAGACAAATCATGAAGCAAACATATTAAATTAGCACAATCACATAATCTGAACAGCATGACCTTTCTGTACAAAAACACAGGTTACCGCTACTACAGAAAAGCAAATCTGGATCCGTTAGAAATTCTAAAAAGTAGACTCTCTACCGGTTCCAGCGAATATATATATATGACATATGAAAGCTACAGGAACTAGGGTGAAAGTCATATTCTTCTCAGATTTTATGTTCAGGCAGCATGTTGTAAACTGTGTTCACCTATTTGTTTCAGGTCAGAACACTCATCAAATAAATCTATAAAAATTCAGGGTCATTCCTACACATGTCTAGTCTCATCTAGATTTATTTCAGATTTTTTTTTACTATTAACATGCTTAAATAAATTATAGAACAGCAAGATACGCATGCATTTATTAATCTGGAATTCTGACACAGCTGTACTAAAATGATGATATCTAATAGATTACACATCGGAATTCAGATCCAAAAAAAGGGTAGTAAACTAGACATCTGAGGCTAAATTTCATGTTCAGAAAGTTAATTCAAAATATAACAACAACATGGTCGAAAATCTGATTCAAAAATAAACAACTAGCAGTCCAGAATTTATTTTGACATGAATAGGCAACAATTAAATTATACCACCATATATTTCATGCAAATTAATAATCAAAGTGTTCTTAGGTGTTTAACATGCATGATTTCAGTTCTAAGATGTAATTTCATAGGCATGGTAATCAATTCATCAATTCAATTCAATCTAACATGTCCAATCATCAAATAATCTACAACATGGATCTAGTTATTTTCATGTAATTGTGCATATGCAATAAAATAATAGGGACTAGGTTTTAGATCAAAGAGAACGGCAAGATATTAAGAATATCTCGGGTTAGCTTGTGTAAACCCTCAATAGACTTAACAGAATTTCAAATGGCAGTATGATAAAAAAAAGGATTGGATCTACTTGCAGAGATCAAGGAAATCTTGAACAAACCAAAATACTAGTTCAAGAAGAGACTTGTCTGTTAATTAGTAGATTCGAATAAATTAGAATAACAGGAATAGAATCCCGGGCGACGAATCGAAACACGTGCGAGCCTCGTGCAAAACACAGACAACAACTAGGATCCCCGACTCCAAAAAACACCACACAGCAACCACACCAAAGTCAGTCCATTCAACTGCCGAACACCAAACAACAACTCCAGATCCCCTACTTTACAACACAGCACACACCGAAACAGCCAATCCCTCTACGTCTTCTTCCTCACTTCGACAGAGAGAGAGAGAGAGAGCGGGCGGGAGAGGGGACAGTGACCACGACGGCGAGGGCGACGACGACTGGCGGGGATGCCGACGGTGGGGAAGCGACGCAGCGATGACGAATGGGGGCATGAGCGAGCTTTGTTTCGCTCAGAAAATAGGGAGGCAAAAACAATGGGGGCTCGGGCTTGGACGACGATTCGAGGGATCTTCGGTGGTTGTAGGGGTTCACGGAGAGGTGAAGACGATGGCGACGAGGTGGCAAACAAGGACAGTGGCGATGGATTGATGGGTTCAATGGTAATGGATTCGAGCGGTAGGCGAAGACGACGGGGAGAGATGGTGATGAGGATGGTGGCGATGACGGGGATGGAAGGTGACAACGACATCGAGGAGAGGGGTCGAAGGTCAAGGTGGTGGTCGGAGTGAACGGGAGGAGCGATAGGCTGGCTTGTTATTGGCTTCGGTGAAGACGGAAACAGAGAAAGGGAGATGAGAGTTGGGGGGGGGGGGAGAGAAAACGGCGGAGAGAGAAAGAGAGAGAGTAAATTAATTAGGGTTTAATAATAGGGTATTTATAGGGATTAAGAAATTGGGGTTTTGGGTTATAGGTTTGTGGGTTTATGGTACAGATTTAGGCTCCAAAAAGAGACGAATAAGCAAAAAACAATGAGATGAACATATAGCGGAACAACTCAAACTCAAATCACGAAGAGCAAAATTTGCAATGAGACAAAAATAGGAGAAAAGAGAACGAAATGATCAAAAGAAAATAAATGGACCAAAGAAAAGCAAAATTATATAATAGAAAGAATCCAGATACAATAATCAAGAAAGAAAATAAAAATACAATAAAAATACAAAATAGAAAAATAGGGGGGAAATAATTAGTATCATATGGTTTATAAAATAAAATAATCATAATCATAATAGTAACAACAACAATAATAACAATAGCAATAGAAATAATAATAATAGTAATACTAATTAATCACAATAAAAATAAGAATAATAATAATATTAATAACAACAACAACAAAAATAACAATAAATAATACTAACAACAATAATAGCAATTATCAGAATAATAACATTATATAACAATATCCTCTTGCATGTGACACAGATGAGGGGGAAAGTTCAAAAGTTGCTCTGCTTGGGCGCCAAAAGGACGTGACTCAAGGCTCGAGGAGTGAGGGTGACGGGCTGAAACAACCAAGCCAAGTCCAATCAGGTACGAGGTCAACTGGTGTCCAGGGTATTCTTAAAAGCAGCACCCCGTTTGGTGGACAGGCAAGTAGTGCTTTGGGCAATGGTATCGAGGAGGGGGCTCATTTTTCTAAGGTCGAGGTAGAAGAGTCTATTAGAGTAGCATTGAGTACCCTATTCAAAAACAAGTCATCTGGACTTGCTTTACCCGGATCAAAGTCTGTTCTACAAGTGGGCCAGGTTACTAAGTGTAGATGACTTAGTCATCAGTGGTGAGGAGCTGAATCAGGTTGCAAAATTAAACAACGTAGATCAATCAAAGCAGCAGTCTTCAGAACATGATACTTGTCAAGGGATTATTGGAGCACTAGATGGGGTGCAAGACGACAACTTGATCTCGGCTACTGATACAGAGATTGAAGATAAGGAGGTCAAAGGAAGCGTCTGTAGCAACAGTAAGAAAATCACAGAGTACCAAAAGAAAGGAAAGAGATTGGTAACTAGAGGGGGAGCACAGACGACTAACCAAGATCGCCAACGAGCTAGCCAAAGATAAGGAGCATGATTCATCTGGAGGAGGTATCCTCTCTCAATATTTCTTTATTTTAAATTATCTAAATGACGATTCGATTATTTACTTTGCTAGTCTATACGGTCTAGCCATGGGCTCTAATAGGGAGAGGAACTTAGAAAAGGTGGCTATCATTAGAGGGGAGTCAAGGGGAGCTTAGGTCTAAACTCCGTCTAGGGATGGAGGGGGGAAGGGGGGAGGGGGGTACATGATAGGTATCTCTCTATTTTTTTAATGGTTTACGTCTTTTGGAACGTTAGGGGGTTGAGGAAAAAGAGTGAAAAAAGAATGATTTCGATTACCATCAATAAAATCAAGCCTTCTATTTGCGGCTTGCAAGAAACTAGAATTGAGAATCAGACGATAGGTGAACTTAATAGTATGAGATGGGCGACCGACTTTGACTGGCTGGTTAAGCCGGCGGTAGGGTTTTCTGGAGGAATTGCAATGGGGGCTGACAAGAGAATTTTTGAGATTCTAGACGAATTTGTAGGTAATTTTACGGTGTCTGTTAGACTTAAAAGGAGAAGCGATGATTGGGAACAGATAGTGACCACGGTGTACGGCCCTTATGATTCTAGATTACGAAAGGACCTTTGGATAGAGTTAGAGTTTATCAGGAGGAGATGGGATCGCCCATGGGTGGTAGGCGGAGACTTCAATATCACTAGATTTCAAGATCAACATAGAGGTCGGGGTCACAATCGCAGCCAACAAGAGCCATTCAATAGGATCATAGATGAATTGGAACTAATAGAGCTGGAGATGACAGATAGAAAATTCACCTGGTCCAACATGCAACAAAGTCCAACTTTAGCTAAACTAGATAGAGTGTTGGTATCGAATGATTGGGAGGATGTCTTCCCCCTCGCAAAAGTGAAATCTGCGGTCCGATATACGTCCAATCATTTGCCCCTGATTATAGATTGCGATACCCTCTCTAAAAAGAAGTACTTCCCATTTAGATTCGAAAAGTCTTGGACAACATTCGAAGAAACGAGGCAGTTGATTCAGGAGTCATGGGATCGCGCTACTTCTCAAATATCGACAGTTGGAATCTGGGTAGAAAAGACAAGGCATCTTAGGAGAGAGTTAAAAGGTTGGGCGAAAGAAAAATTTGGAAATTACACAGCTAGGCAGGAGGAGACCGACAATAGGATTCATGATCTGGAAGCAATCCAAGAAGACAGAGATCTAACGGACTCGGAAAAAGAATAGCTTGCAAATGGGAGGTTAGAGTTACAGCAGATGCTCTCAATGGAGGAAATGCATTGGAAGCAGTGATCGAGAATCCAATGGCTTAAGGAAGGGGACGCCAACACAAAATTCTTTCACAAAGTGGCAAACGGAAGGAGGAGAAGAAATTGCATATCGGGGCTAGAGATCGATGGAATTTGGACTGAGAATGAAGACCTAATCAGAGCCCATATAGACATCAAGTATCATGAGTTGCTAGGCCAAACCGATCAGGGGAGATGCTCTCTCTCAACGGATATGTAGAGCTCCTCTATGATAAATGGGAGCGACGAGATCGAAAATATTTTTTCGGAAGAGGAAGTAGGGGATGTAATCAACAAGTTGGGACAAAACAAAGCTCCGGGACCTGATGGGCTGCCTATTTTCTTTTACAAATACTATTGGCAGATCATCAAGGGGGATTTAATGAACATCTTCAAAGAGTTCCACATGGGTACAGCAAAGCTCGATGGACTTAATTACGCCACAATCATCCTCATTCCCAAGAAGAAAGAAGTCCGTACGGTGGAAGATTTCCGACCGATTAGCCTGCTTAATGGATCCTTCATATTAATTACAAAAGTTCTGGTACATAGATTAGCTCCGAACCTAGAAGACGTGGTGGCTACGTCGCAGAGCGGTTTCATTCGTGGAAGAGACATTACGGATAGCATAGCAAACGCTCATGAAGTCGTTTTCAGAGGAAATAAAGAAAAGGCTAACGGCTTCCTTCTAAAAATTGATTTCAGAAAGGCGTATGATTCAGTCAATTGGGAATGCATAGACGAAGCCCTTAAGCTCAAAGGATTTGGAGAAAAATGGATTTCGTGGATCAGGTGCTGCGTCCAAGGAGGAAAATCGTTCATTCAGGTGAACGGGTGGCACAGAAAGGAAATTAGATGTAAAAGAGGGCTGAGGCAAGGTGACCCGATTTCGTCTATATTATTCGCCATCATCGCCGATGGACTCGCCGAAATGATTAAGAGAGCACAAGTGAACAACGTTATCAAGGGTATTAAGATCAAAGGTATTGCCCAACCCATGACCATTCTTCAATATGCGGATGATGCACTCTTATTTGGGAGAGCAAGCTTAGATGAGATAGTAGCCATTAAGGCTGCTCTTCTATGTTTCCAAAGTTGGTCGGGTCTGAAAATAAACCTTTGAAAGAGTTGCGTCATTCCAATCAGCGAATATTTATCAATGTCAACTTCCAATATCTCGGCAACCATAGGTTGTGAGACGGCTGAGTTTCCTATTAAAAACTTGGGACTCCAATTAGGCCAGGAAAGTTATTAAGAGAGGACTGGACGCCCATTATAGACAAGATTGCTAAGAAGTTGGCTGGGTGGAAGAGCAAATTCACTAAGAGGCATGCTCACTCTGCTAAATTCGGTTATTAGCTCAATTCCACTATATCTCATGTCCGTCTACGAGCTGCCAAAGTGGGTTATCAACAAGATAGATAAGATTAGAATGCGTTTTTTATGGAAAGGCACAGACGAAGGAAACAAGGAGTTTCATCTAGTCAAGTGGGGGAAAGTCTGTAGGAAAAGAGAGTTCGGCGGGTTAGGAATCCTAAATCTTCCGGAAATGAATAGGGCTTTGCTAAGTAAATGGTGGTGGAAAATTTATAAGTGAAGAAAAGGCTGGTGGGGATATTCTTTCGACCTCGTTCGTAAAAGAAAAAAAGTACAGATTCGGAGGGCGGAGTACTTTTGGTAAGGTTTCCTTTCTTTGGAAGGGGGTGTCGAAGCAAGGGGATATTTTCAATACCAATACTAGGTGTAGGATCGGGAATGGGAAGAACACTAGATTTTGAAAGGACAAATGGTGCGGGGATACAGCTCTAAAAAATCAATTCCCCAAGGCAGCGGAGTCGGTAGTCGATCAAGATTCCTTAGTCGTGGATGTCTGGAAAAGTGGAAGATTAAGGTTCACCATTCATAGCCAGTTAAATCAGGAAAATATTAGTCAGTTCGAGGAGATGAACAGTTTGATTCAAACGGTGGAGAGACATACAAATTCCGATCTTGATGAACGCTGGTAGAATCTAGATCAGACTCAATCCTTCTCTGTGGCGTCAATGTACAGGTGGCTTAACGACGGAGGGTGCAGATGTTTGGTAGAGAAGGTCATTTGGAGCACCCAAGCTCCGTTGAAAGTTAGAGTCTTCTGTTGGTTAGTACATAATGATGCCATTCCAAAGTTAATTTGAAGTAAAGAAACATGCAAATCGACGTTAGATGCTCTTATTGTCTAGCAGTGGACGAGGACACTGCACACATTCTTTTCACGTGTCATAGGGCGGTTCTTACATGGAAAATAGTTTGTAGAGGTTTCGGGTGCGTAACATACCCTAGGTCGACCACAGACGTTTGGGGGGTGTGGATAGAGAGCTACATTAGGGGGGAAGATAGAAGAGCGTGGGAGATAGCGGTAGCGGCAACCCTGTGGAGTCTATGGCTAGACCGAAACTCTTTATGTTTTCGCAACATTCATCTTAGATTTACAACTTCAATGCGTAAAATCTTTCTCTTCATTCATGATTGGGCAGGGTATGTCGGTCCTAGGAAGAAGCTGAGGCTGGATTCAGAGGAGTAGTCCATCAGAGGAGAGAGAGTGGCAGGCGATTCGCACTACAGCTTTCTGCCTTCGTTGTACCTGTTCATTTGATGTTACTTTTTAGCCACTTTATGATGTTATTTTGTTGTATTTTGGAGTTTATTATTATGGAGCGCTACGCTCCGTAGTAGCCATGGGTTGTACTATTTTGCTTCGTTAATCCGTCATTAATGAATCGATGACTTTGGTCATCTTATTATCAAAAAAAAACATTATATAACAATAAAAATTTATTGAAATAGTCCAAACAGTAATAATACTTTTGATTTAAGTTTAAATGTGAATAGTTGATCAAGTAGAAATGGAAACAAAGTTTATTGAAAATAATTATAACTATTGTTTAGAAAAATGTTTTAATATAAAATCCAAAACGAATTTAACAAATAACGAATTTATAAATATCAAAATATAGAAAATACGTATTTGCGGAAATTGGGGTTACAAGAACACATGCCACATTTTCAATCATGGAACAGTTAGACATGCATACTACAATATCTAGAAAGCAAAAGAAATCGCACATCTTGTTTTTGATGAAAAAAATGAAATAGACTCCTATAGAGATTGTTCCAAAGCTCCAACCAAACAAGCCTTCACTTCCTAGCAATTTGCCAACACCAAAAGTTTTTTTTTTAAAATTTTTTTTACGTGTACATTGTTCATGAACGGGAGAGGTATTTATAGGGCTAAATGAGTGAAATAAGGGACACACACTACCCAAAATAAATACCCATTCACACAAATTAATCACCCACTCACAAAACCACTTCACAAACCCCTTCTCCTTTCTTCATGAATTAGCCAACTCTTGGGTGCATAACATGTGGGTGATTAATTTGGGTGAGTGGTTGATTAATTTATGTGAATGAGTATTTATTTTGGGTAGTGGGTGTCCCTTCATTTACCCATTTAGTTCTATAAATACCTTTCTCATTCATGAACAATGTACACTAAAAGAAACATAAGAAAAAGATAAAAGAAAGAAAGAAAGAGACGAGCTTTTATTGTTGGCAAATTGCTAGGAGGTGAAGGCTTGTTTGGTTGGAGCTTTGGAACAATCCACATAGGAGTCTATTTCACTGCATCAAAAACAAGGTGGATGATTTCTTTTGCTTTCTAGATATTGTAGTATGTATGACAAATTATTCTATGATTGAAAATGTGGCATGTATTCTTTAAATTTCTAATTTGATATGTTGCATGTTGTATTGATAACTAGAAGTGAGATACGAAAATAATTGCATGCTAGTTGAAATATTTATTATAAAATTGTTATAATTAACAAATTAAAATTTTATATTTAGTTATTATAGTGGTATTGGGTGCATACTAGTATATCATGTTTATATTAAATGAATTGGGTATAAATTCATACACAAAGTTGTTAATTTATGCAAAGAAAGTTGTTGTTTTAAGTTTTAGTTGCACTTCAGAAAATCATGTCTAATAAACTAGATGGAATCTAAAGCTAAACTTTTTATAGGAATATCTCGTATATGTAAGGAACATCTCTTTAAAATTTCATAGTTTTTGGATGTTGTTTACTATTTTAATAAAATCCAAACTTAGAACTTGTTGGCAGTTGACTAGTTGCTGGAAATGTGTACACATTTCGGATTTTGATCATTTCAACATCTTAGATGAAGAAATTTGAGAAAAGTCAAAACTAAGAACTTGAAGTAGACTCGTTAACCTTTTTGTAAAGTCTAAGAAATCAAATTTTCACAAAGAACTGAATTTATAATGAATTTTTCAAGACTGTACAAGTGGCAGTATTTCAATAATTCGACCTCGCTGTAGATTTCGAAGAATTCAGGGTTATAGATACAATATTTTGGAGAAACTTATAACTAAGAAATTGTGTTAGACTTGTATACCTTTATTTTGATATAAAGAACATAAAGTTTCATGAAGTATATAATTTTCTATGATTTTTACAAGTAGCATGAGGTGCAGTTTTCTGATTTTGAATTTACTGTTTTGCAAATGAGGTTAGACGAAGTAATTGAGGATGATTTTATGTGATCTTAACTACAAAGATATAGTAGACTCTTTTTATGAAACTAATAAATCTATCTTTTGAATAGAATTGAGATTTATAATTGAAATATAGATAAATATGAAAAGAGTTTGTTTAATCGAAGAAACTTTGCAACTTATTAAAGTGAATTGTTGGTTGTGTGTGTCCAACCAAGAAGTGTTACTTCATGATTGATAACTAAGAATAGATGAAGAAATTGAATGAAATACAAATACATGAAATTGAGAATATGAATTATAAGGGTATGCGTACCCCATAATGTTGAACATGAAAAGATGTGACTTTAGAGACTTAGTGAGACCCAGGTACCGGCAAAGTAATGATGATGATTGTTGATTTTTGAGAAAGGGCCAGTATGGGCTATCGTTCTCGGTGTTGATTTAAGTCCGGTAGGGTAAGCTAGCTCTAGGTTGTGATGATTTTAAAATTAAAACTTAAGGACATGCACTAGTCGGTGACATGATGAAACTAGAGCAAACATGAGTTATGAACTCCAGAATGATCCTTGGAGAGAGATAGTCCCCAGTATTCTAGGACGATGGACGTAAGAGCCGCAGAATGATCCACGGAGCGGGAATGATCTCCAGTATTCTGGGACGAGAGCGACGCTCATGGGGCATTTGTGCGAAGAGGGTTCCAAAATGACTCGCGGAGAGAGACAATCCCCAGTATTCCGGGACGATGGACGAAAGGGCCACCAAATAATCCACGGAGCGGGATTGATCTCCAGTATTCCGGGCCGAGAACCAATATTTGCAGAGTGTCTAAATCTTGTAGTAGTCATAGTAGTAGGATGCATGGTGAGGAATTTAACCCTATAATGTGGAGTACGTAGGTGCTTGCCCTCGGACCTATGTAGAATGGGATGCATAGAATCCGAACAAGTATGCATTAGTGTCATCGTAGTATAACATCTGTATTAGGTATTAAGTCATATCATACGCTCACATGTCTAGGATAGTCACTCTTTTACACTTTAATGTGCATTCAAGTTTGTGCTTCTAAAGTAAGAGAATCGTTATATTACGGCATAGTGATGATCGCTGTTTTATAACATTACGTTGGCTGTAAGCAATTGATGTGCCCACAGTTTTTCCAGTGCAGGACCTAGATTAATAAGAGGGCATGAAGATGAATTGATGGGGTGTTACACGGACCCACTTTCGAAAGCATTTACCAAAATGACCCCACTCGCTCTGATACCGAGTTTGGTGAAAATACCCTTACTGTTTGAGATAGCAAGTGTAGGTTTAGCTGTTTGGAAAAAAAACTTGAAGAAAAAATATCAGAGTAAGACTCACTGTTTGAAAACAGCAGGCGTACTTATACTACTATCGTTGTTTGAGATAGCGAGCCTGATTTTTTTAATTTTTTAAATTGACCTAAAAAAAATAAATTCAAAGCCAGGCTCGCTATCTCAAATAGCGAGTGTAGTACAACTACGCTCGTTGTTTGAGACAGCGAGTCTTACTTTGATATTTTTTCTTCAAGTTATTTCTCCAAACACCTAAGTCTATACTCGCTATCTCAAACAACGAGGGCATTTTCAGAGAACTCGCTAGAGCCTGACTTTGAATTTTTTTGGTTAAATTGACCAACAAAAAAAATCCAAGGTCAGGCTCGCTTTCTCAGCTATTTGAAACAACGAGTCTTACTTTGATATTTTTTTCTTCAAGTTTTTTTTCCAAGTTGTGAAAAAAAACCTAAGCATACATTCGCTATCTCAAACAGTGAGGTATTTTCACCAAACTCTCATTTGAAATAACAAGTGAGTATATTGGTAAATACTTTCGAAAGTGGGTTAGTTTGGTAAATACTTTCAAAAAAGTGGGTCATTTTGGCAAAACAATTCGTTGCCTTAAACCAGAAGTGAGATCGACCATTTTCCCCAACCACCGTCCTCACTAACTCCACAATTCCAGATGCGATCTGTCATTCCATAAATAAATCAAATCAAAACCAAGAATCACCGACATCGAACCTCATCAATGGAGTCGTCGTCCCAATCAGCTTCCGACAAAGGCGGAGGATCGCCGTCGCCTCTCGCCGTCGTCTGCAGCTTCTGGGAAGGTTCCATCTCTAATCCTTCATTTGCCCTTCCATTTCATTTAGACCTAGGGTTTGACACATAATTGTCAAAATAACGAGGGTTTAGATGATCCAATCCTTGGATCCAGCAGCAGTCGACGGGGCAGTCTACCGCTGTATCAGTCCTCAAGTAAATATAAGTAATTGTTGAACTTAGTTGCAATTGTGTAGTGCACAGCACTTAGATCCCTGTCATAGAGTCTTGGTAGTTAGATGTGGGGTCCACTCTAACTGATTTCCGTTAGGGGATTTCATGCCGATTTACGTGCAAAGCACGTGTCTTCTCCCTTGTATAAATAAGCTCAGTGTAAACCTGAATTGATATGAATAGAAATTGTGACATTTTGTCCTCTGTCTGTCATCTTCTTCCTTCTCTCTTCTTGATCCAAACTTAGGGTTTGTAGACTCGAATGCTGAGAAGACGACCCGCTACGATTCCACTCGTTGCCGGAGGCCGAGCTGGAACAATGGTATCAGAGCTTCAAGGTCCTATGATGGCGACGGCGATGACCAAAATCGACGGCAAAGTCGAGAGTCTGACGAATCTTGACCATGGACTCTGATCCGAGGTCGGTTCAAAGGACCAGACGACGAGGAGTTCCACTGATTACGGTGTCGAATTTCATAAGTCATTCGATCTTGAACGGCGATTGATCTTGGAGTCTCGTCACCGGCGTAGGAGGTCGGGAATTCATCATGAGGTTTTGGTGATGGTGGTGGGGGTTACTCTTCACCTCGACCATCTCCACGACATCAATTTTCCGACCAAGTCTTCGATCAAGAAATTGATAAAAAACTGGAAGAGAGATTAGAGCGATTGGAGCTAGTGTTGGATCAATTGCTTCAAGATTCACGCCGCAATCATCACTCTCGACGAGCAAGAGAGCGTTGGAAGTCGAAAGACAGTGAAGAATTATCGGAAGATAGAAGTGGTTCTTGGCGACCACCAACTGCTCGACAAAATTCCTGTGAGAATTCAGAATCAACTAGGAATCACAGGGTGGTTATTTACCTCCTCATCTACGATAGAATGCTTTGTTGACTCCCCATGAGAAATCATCATCACGACAGTATAAGGTCAGCCTTGATTTTGAATTTACATTTGGCCAAACTAGAATGAGGGAATCTTGAGTTCAAGTGTTTGAATGAAGAGTGAGAGAAAAGAATGGGTGCTTTATATGTAACTAAAAGTATGTAGAGTGGAAGTTTCAGCACTGATGTAAAGAAGCATGGTTTTTATTTGTTAGTGCTTGCAAAACTCTGAGCATCTTTGAGGTTTGTGGAAGTGGGGGAATCAATGGGAATTAGGATGTATAAGTTTTTTCTGTTAGGGGCTGGTTGATTGGAAGTAACCAATTGATGTAATTTTGATGTTGGAGGATTCTGTGGTTTATAATTCTCATTTCATATGTTTGATTGCAAGTAAAATATGTGAGAACTAATTTCTTCACAAAGTTGAAAATTTTATCATGTTTGGATGATAGCAATATTTCTAAAAAAGTAGTTTTGCATACCCTTACTTTCCCATGTTTGGTTGCAAAGTGTTGAGAATCCATCCCAAACTACCAACATTTATGTGTGGGGACCCCAACTTCTGTTAAAATTATTTCAGTTATCAGGTTTCCTCCCTAAATCATCTTTTAAGGAACTTGATTTTATCAAATTTATAACGTGGTAGTGATGGTAGAAGAAAAGTAACCAAATAGAAGAAAAGTAAGTAGTGATGGTAGTTCTAACACAAATGCTGATGTGGCGATCAATTTTACTTAAATTTTGGAACTTAAGTGGAGAGGGGATGTGAAAATAGGATATTTGTCGAGGTTTGGCTGATATGCATATTCCAAGTCTCCGAGAGGTATAAATGCAGTTGCCGACTGTCTAGATATTAGATACTGATGCGTTAGAATGCAATGGATAGTGAATTAGTGATGACAAAGAGTTTGAAAGAGTGTTATTGTAATGCCCCGGTCCCACTTAGCTGCTTACATGCTTGCGCGCGTCTATGCTCCCTACACGCCTAAAGAACCTAACCATGACCCCACCACAGGACACAACATCACCAAAAGTGATATAGCTTGTTAAGTTCTTAAGTCTCATTGACAAATTCTATTTATACACCCATCACTCACCTAATACTTCCGATGTGGGACTATCCCATACTCTCACTCACTTCACTTCCTCCATTCACGTTATTGTCATCCACCACATATTTACTTGCTTACCCATGCAGACGCGCGCGCGCACACACACACACACTCGTGATATTATACTTGGCCCATATATTAATCCTAAGCCCACCACCAACCAAGCTCAATACTAACTCATTTGAGCCTCGTTTAATATTTTTTTATAATCATTATATCAGTCCATTAATCCATTATAATCTAGGCCCAACAAGTCTATATGTAATACAAAGCCCACACTTTAATCCTGGCGTATTACAATCACCCCTCCTTATGGACTTAGCGTCCTCGATAAGGTTGGATCTGTATCCATTTGTATCAATTGCGGTAGCTGTCATATCCAGTGCTGGCTAGCCAGGTCTCAATGGGAGGCACTGACTGGTACACCCACTTCGGTACCGACTCGCTCAGAGTTCACACCGAAGCCATTGAACGGTACCAATAATTTAAATAAATTGATGAATTTAAATAATTATGTTTACAAATTTAATATTTACAATCACAGACCTTGATTAGTTTCAAAGAATTGTTAATGTAGAATAAAACTAGATTAACATAAATAGGCAATGTTCTAAAAATTGGCCTAGGCAATCATCTAGGTGCTAGGCAGTCCACAGGCGACTCGCCTAGGCCCTAGGCGTTTGAAAAAATTTGTTTGACCGCCTAGGCGGGTATGGACAGTGTTTAGGCAGACTAGTCGGGCTTTAGGGGGTCTGGGCGGTTTATTGGGTTGGGCGGTCTAGGCGGATCTAGAATTTTTTCTTTCTTTCTTTCTTTGTTATTTACACACCACAATGAGGGATCGGTGGTGGACCTATGGAAAGAAGAGGACAGTTAGCTCTGCCATTGTCCATTTCATTGGGATCTTGATATTGGCCATACCCATATAAGTAGTTTTTAAGTTTCCTAATAAGATATTGAGCATGCATAAATAAGGTTTATTTAAGTGTTATTCACTGGGATATTGATACTGGGTAATACGTAAAATGAGCGCTTTACCATTGAGCTAATTCATATCTATGATTTTTTAGTAATTTACACGTGCAATGCACGTCTTAATAAATATATATATTTTTAAAGTAAAAAATTTGATGTAGTCTGGCCTCGAACCTGAGACCTTCTTTATATTAGTTATGCACGGACAATGCACGTCTTAATAAATTTATTTATTTGTTTAAATAAAAAACTCTGACGTAGTGAGGACTCGAACCTGAAACCTCATTCTTATTATTTATGTACGTGTGTCACACGCGTTGATAGATTGACAAATGACACTAAGACCTTCTCCCATTATAATATTAGAGATCTTGTATTTTATGCAATATTATATTTTCTTATAAATATAAACTGCCTAGTGCCTAACCGCCTTGGCCCCACTTACAAGGTTTAGGCTCTCGGTGGCCTTTGACCGTCCGACTACCGCCAAGCGACTTTTAGAACACTATAAAGGTAAACCAAACAATACAAATTTTATTTATGTACAAGGAAAAAACAAAATATAAGCTAGACAGGAAATGATGTTTATTACACAATTACTTCTTTATTGATTAAGATGGTCCACTTGAATAGAAATTTAAACATTGGAATTTTTTTAATCGTAGGATCGGTATTTTCGGGTTGGGATCGGGCCAACCCAACCGATCCAATTGCTAACTTGACGATCCCGAGATTCAGGGGTTGGATCGGATCGGTCCCTTCGGATCGGCTGGACCGGATCGGGTTCGGCCGATCTTTAAAACCATGCTTAGGAGAACTAGAGGATGAGGGTTTGTTTGGCGTACATTGTAACTGGAATAAACCATCAATCTAGTAGTGAGGGTTTATGCTCAGTTGATGCATTGATACATGCACATAGGCGTTCACACACACTGAATTTATTTTCTCTCTCTCCCAAAGAGTACTTTTGACTAAATGAAGCTTCATTTCCTAAGGCTGTTAATATTTCATTGCTACATGCATTTGTGACATAAGTTAAATATTTTATTAAATTCCATTTTGCCTGGCAGATTTTGATCTGGAAAAAGAAAGAAGTGGTCTGGATGAACAGGGCCTAAAGATTGCTGAAAATCAGGAAAACAGTCAGAAAAACAGGCGCAAACTTGCAGAGAGTACTAGGGGTATGTTAATTTGATGCTCCAAGTTATTGCTATTGAATTCTTGATGCTACTCTCTGTTGCTATCTTCATATGAGCTTTATAAAGCAGGGCTAGACTTTCTGATTTTTCACAGTATCTGATAACTGACGTGTATTATGTTGTCTCTTTCCAGATTTCAAGAAAGCTTCTGCAGATGAAAAGTTAAACTTGTTTAATTCCTTACTGAAGTCTTACCAAGAAGAAGTCGATAATCTTACAAAAAGAGCAAAATTTGGGGAAAATGCTTTTCTTAACATTTATCAGAAGCTTTATGAAGCGCCAGACCCTTATCCAGCTCTTGCATCTATTTCTGTGAGTAATAGGATTTGATATATACTTTAACAGCAAATGTTTCTTCTATAGTTCATTTCTAAGTGTAAAAACTTTCCTGAATTGCACATTCTAGCGATCTCTGCTTATTAAACTGGCTGGATGGTTATTGGCCCTGCTATCGGTTTTTTTAGTATGTACCTTTTCGTAAATGAGTGCAGCACATCACCAACTGGCTTTAATATCCAACTGACTGCACAGAACTTGAAAGAATGTGGTACTTTTATTTAGTCTTTTTTTTCTGGTACCTAAATGCTCTCTTGTTGACTTGTCCAATGTAGGAGCAAGACCAAAAGTTTGCTGAACTTGAGTCAGAGAATCGAAAGATGAAGCTGGAACTTGAAGAGTACAGGGCTGAAGCAGCACATCTAAAGAATCAACAAGCAACAATCAGAAGACTTGAGGAGAGGAACCGCCAGCTAGAGCAACAGGTTAGACAACATACAAAATTTGAATTGTACAGTAAAACCTCGATAAATGCATACCCTTGGGACCGAAAAAAATATTACTTTAGCGAGATTGTTTATTTATCGATAAATGATAATTTATTCATTTATCAATAAATTAATATTTAATATTTTAGAGGGAGTTTTTCAATTTATGTATGTGGTCAGAAAAATCAAGAGACGACAATTAATGTATTAATTTGAGTCTAAAGAAGTTAAAAAGAATTGGTGAAACTTATAATGTCTTGGAAAACAAAAGGTTATAAGTTAATGTACAGCAAATGAAAAGATTCAAGTATTTAGCTATATAAGGTAGATGTGGAGAAGATACTGTATATTCCAACAAGTTACAATTTTTTTTTTCTCCCATGGCTTCTCATCATTTGAAAGGAGTAAAGAAATCAACATTAACTGATGAAATGAGGAGAGCAATATGTGAGTAGCCAAAAAAAAAGCAAGAATGAGTTTAACAAAAGTTTGATTTGTCTATCACTCAATCAACAATATCAAACACTCTAAAAAGGTCAGCAGAATATATGTCAGATGTGATGAAAAATAGCAATGTTAAAAGACACAAATCAGCAAAATACCCCGAGTAAGAGAAAGCTTTGAATGATGGGTTTCTCCAATGGCAAGAGAAAGTGAATATGTCCGGAGAAATGATCCAACGCAAAAGAGTTTTTACAAAATATGTATGGTGAAACTAATTCAGAATTCAGCTTCACTAGTGGCTGGCTAGAACGTTTCAAGGCAAAAATGTATGGATGTTATTACAAAAAGTTCAAGATATGTGAATTATATATAAAATTTTTGTATGGAATTTAGTAATTATTAATTTATATTTTCATTTGGCCTTTAAGGATTCAAAAAAAAGTTATTACTTAATACATTTAGCGAGGTTATTACTTTAGTACACATGCCCAAGTCGGGACCGGAAGAAATTATTATCTAAGCGAGGTTATTACTTTATCGAACATTCATTTATCGAGGTTTTACTGGAAAATGTTTTTTTTTCCTCTCCAAAGTTTGTGGGGTGTGGATTAAGTCTATTTATTTAGTATTTACTTAAACCATCTGTTACGAACTCCAGTCACTTAACAATTAATGATGAATCACTATCCTTTCCTGTTCCTCCTGCATAAGCAAATTCCTGATCATGTAGCTAATAAAAGCTCTAATTCAATATAATAATAATAATGGTTATATATTTGCTTATACATCAAAAACTGTTTAAACAACACCAAGTGTACGAGTTTTGTATGGCCTTTTATGGATTCAAGTACAATTTATTTCATTGTTTGTACTTATTGTAGTTTGTATATGAAAATTGCTGGTTTCATGGTGGTTGGAGGACTTAGATAGCGGGTAGCAGACTAGCAGGCTACATTGTTGGGGAACATTAATACATGATAGGAGGATTATAGCATGTAAAAGTTGTCTCTTTTATGATATAACCTTTCTCGAAAAGTCATGTCAAAAGTAAAAACTGTTGTGCCGTGCAAGGAAAATGATTACTTCAAATTGGACCACACAAAATAAGGGATAGTAATCCATAAATGTAAAGACTAATAAATAGCTATTAGCGAGGAATAATAAAAACTGTTGTTGTCCTTCTGTAAAGCATCATGTAAGGGACACATTGGGCATCTCCTGGATTCTCAGATGTTTGACATTGACCTAAAAATGATATAGATGATATTACCTTTCATTTTCCTGGCACCAGTAATAAAAGATGACATGTTAGTCGACATTTACCACATACAAGTAGCTGAACAAACTTATATATAGTTGTTTAATTTTTTCCCAAATGGAAATAATCAATGTCCTCTGAAACAACTAATTCTGTAAGTTGTACCGAGTTTCACAAAATTGGATTATGGGTACATATAATTATCATCATATGGCAGGGATAAAGTGAGTTACCCATGAAGACATGATCTTCATGTTTGGGACAAAAATGGATGGGTCACTTCTTGAGAACAATAAGATCAGAATCTCGTGGGAAACATGACTTTGTTGTTTTCCTTATTCCTATTTAATAATTTAGCATTATGTTGGAAAGTGTTAACAGATTTTCTACATGTTTTACTTTAATGTTCATTTGGTTGGTTGGATGATTGCTAAATGGTCTTTAATTATTCCAAATAATTTGACAAAAGTAGATGTTCTATAATAGTCTGTACTTTCTAATTCAATTAAAAAACCTTCTTTTCTTTGGATGGAAAATTATTCGTTCCAGAAAATAGATTGTTAGATTCATATCTAGTCCTGCTTTCAAAGTGGTAATATTCTCTTCTTTTTGTGGGGGTGCATGCAAGTTTTATCAAATCCTTGGAACATCAGCTATCAGCCATCTAGACATGATGTTATACCAAAAAAGGGTTACTGAATCATCAAGTTAAACCCTGTCCATAAATTTGGTGAAGGGAGGGTTTTGCCAATGAAATCTATCTGGAAAGCCTTCCTTTAGAACTTCCACCATAATCATATATTTCCTGCTGTATGATTATGCAGTCATCCTGGCTGGATATATATTTTTGGCTTCTGACATGCTAATCTAGAAAAGTGAATCAGTCTGTCCAGCCAGAAGATCTGATCCTTAGAGGCACACTTAGCGTTTTCTATTGCAAGAGCTTAACACAAATTCTTAGCTTGATAGTGAACTTCAGTCTGCAATACTTTAAGAGTCATATATTCGTCTCGTTATTGTAACACCCGGTATATATATAATATTATATAGAGATATATAATAATAATATATATATATATATATATATATATATATATATATATATATATATATATATATAAAATAAATAAAGAAAAAAAGAATGGATGGATGGTAGGTGACGTGGAGAATGGAAAGAAGGAAGGAAAAGTGGGTGTGTGATGTAGTGTTGACTAGTTGACCATATATGGAATGAATGAAGGAATGAAAGAATGGATGTGTGTTGGTTGGTTGGGTGCTTTGACCGGGGATTGACCATGGGAATAAATCCCATATCGGTGGTGAATAAGAGAGAAAGATAAGATATATAGGATTAGCCCATGATAAAGGGTTACCCAACGGTTAACCACCCTTTTGAGGCAGCCTGTGGTGGGCGTGGCTAGAGTTTTGTGTCCGTTCTTTCGCGTGCGCGCACGTTTAGCCACGTGCGCAGCTGAGCCGGGCTCGGGGTGTTACAGTTATAATGTTCAGTTCTTCCTCCTAGACCAATCTCCAACTTATCTTCTTTAATGAGAATCAGTCTAAATTGACTTGAGGCGGCCCTGGGTCAAAATTTTGTACTTGAGCTGGACTTGGGCTTACATTAAGTTCCCAGTTTTATTGGCCAGGTCTCAAGGTATTTATATTAGAGGTTACAAGTCTAGATTCTAGAACCTAAATTTTAAGTACGTGGTTGGTGATTCTCTTGTACATAATTGGTGATCATGTGAAGAATGTTCTCTTTTCATTTGTCTCATAAGAATGAAACAGAAAATATTAGCCAGATAATATACATTTATGTATTCTAAAGTGATTTCTAATTTAATGTACACACAGAGTGGTTTTTCATTTTCATCTTCTGATTTATTTGATTTTAAATATAGAATCGGTTAAAATTAGTAGTCTATTATTTTTTGATATTTGTTTGAAGGAACCTGTATTTGGTTAGGGCCTGACCCATTTCATAATAAGACTTTGGTTTAGAAATTTAGGCCCAATAAGTAAATCAGTATGGTTTAAATTTCAGAGAAGTAAATGGACCAGACTCGGTGTCTGACCTGAGCGCAATCCATTCCTATTCTTGCATAATTTTGGCAACTAACAATCAAATTAATTATGTTTCTAGTCTCAGTGGATTATATCCTACAATCTTTATTGCCATGCCTTGATCTCCTCCTTAATATTGGCATGGGGCAATTAGATGAAAGGTTAAGATTTTAAGCACGAGGAGTTTTCTCAATATGCAATTCTCTTTATATATATATAGTAATGTTCCGTTGTAAACTAGGCCTCCGTGTGCACTCGTGTGCACTCGGCCTTCCCGCCTTCGTATTGACGATCCGAACCGTTCACATTGATCTACACGTCTAAATTAGTCTAAATTTGTAAAATCAAATTATTTGAAATTTATTTATCCATCCATCATGTGACTATAAAAAACAACGATTTTCAGCTATACAATTTTGTAACACTTCAATGGATGGGCAAATGAATTTCAATTGATTTGATTTTACATATTTAGACTTATCTATATGTGTAGATCAATGTGAACGGTTCGGATCGTCGATACGAAGGTGGGAAGGCCGAGTGCACACGAGTGCACACGGAGGCCTAGTGCACAGCGGAACATTACTCGCTCTCTCTCTCTCTCTCTCTCTATATATATATATATATATACTAGCTGAAGAAACCACTGTATCGAGTTCATTTGAAGGTGGAGAATGAAAGAGTCTAGATGATTTGATCACAGTGTTGATAGCACGCGTATGCTAACCAAGGTGGAGATTGTTGGGTTTTATGTCTTGTACACTTGTAGTTCGATGATGATGCGAAGGAGGTCAAAGCATCGCTTGAGTGAAGATGTTAGAAAAACAGCAAGTGCAGCAGCCAACAAGCAACATATCTGCGGGTTTGTGCGGACGACTGCCACTTTGGGCAGCCAACCGTCGCCAGTGCTGAAGTTGTTGTAAGACTTAGGTCTGGGCGATATTTTGAGCCTAACTTCTCCTCCAAGTTAGATCGTACGACTCCTATGATATGTTTCTTTATTCAAGATATGTAACTTCCTGTTCCTGTTGTACGTATTTTATTACGTGAATTTTTGTACTTCAATTTTCAGATTAATTTTTTTATTTCTTTTATTTATTTTGCACTCTTTATCGGACATTATTTCATTCTTATTAGAACTCAAATATTTTTCCGAACTATTCTAATTTTTTGTGAATTTTTCCTCTAGAGTTTAAATTTAAACCCTGATCATAATCCTAATCCTAATCATAATCATAACCTAATTCTATAATCCTGCAGCCAGCCCCCAACTTCTTTTTACGGCATTAAAGTGCCACCTCCTCACTCACTCACACTGCCTCCTACACCTCCTTCCCTCCTATATAAATACATATGCATACATACAAACTTTTTACCTCTTACTACTATACTCCCCAATGTCCCCATGTGCTTCTCCATCGCTTTCATGCAGCCACTCCTAGTCTCTTGTATCCTTATCTCTATATATTTATACAAACACTCAATTCCCCACTTCCTCTATATATAAATATATAGGAAAATTTTCCATTGTGCACCACCCTTCCGTGTGCACTCGGCCTTCCCGCCTCTGTATCGACGATCCGAACCGTTTACATTGATCTACACATCTAAATTAGTCTAAATATGTAAAATCAAATTATTTGAAATTCATTTGCCCATCCATCATGTAACTAAAAAACAATGATTTTCAGCCATACAATTTTGTAACACTTCAATGGATGGGCAAATGAATTTCAAATGATTTGATTTTACATATTTGGACTAATTTAGATGTGTAGATCAATGTGAACGGTTCGAATCGCCGATATGAAGGCGGGAAGGCTGAGTGCACACGCCGTGTGCACCATAGGTGGTGCACAACGGAAGACTTCTATATATATATATATACTAGATTTGCCCGTGGGCACGGGCCTACGGCACGTCTTCAGAACGATACAATATATGAAAAGCCTTGTAAACAGTAAATCAACAATTATGTAGCTCAAGTTTGAATAGTATGACAATAATTAGTTGTAAAAAAAGTCCATGTTTCCATAAGTATATATATATATATATATATATATATATATATATAATAAAACACAAAGAAAGCTATCAAGTGGCTCTCCTTCAATCCCCCCAAAATCAAAGGCCCAGATCTAACCTCACAAAATACAATTTCCCTCCGAAAAGTTTCCCCCCAAAACTCAAATTCAAATCCCCCCACCCAAAACAACTCATTTATTTATTAAATTATTTATCTCTCTCTCTCTCTCTCTCTCTCTCCTATTCCAAAAATTAAGAAAATAAAATTTTAATTTTTTTTTTAAAAAATAAAAATTTAAAAACTACAAACATAAAAAGTAAAAAAATAAAAAACTTTAAAAATAATTCAAAAAATCAAAAAAAAATTGAAAACTTATAAAAAATTATAAAAAAATTTTAAAAAAAACAAATTTTTTTTAAAAGTGTAAAATGTAAAAAAATTTAAAAAAATTTAAAAAAATTTAAAAAATTTCTAAAAATATTAAAAATTCTAAAAATTTAAAAATTTGAAAATTTGAAAAAATTTGAAATTTAAATTTTAAAATATAAAATTTTTATATTGGGGGATTAAAATACAAAGAAAGCTATCAAGTGGCTCTCATTCAATCTCCCCAAAATCAAAGGCCCAGATCTAACCTCACAAAACACATTTTCCCACCCAAAATTTCAAACCCCAAAACTAAAATTTTCCTCATAAAACTAAAAAACTCATTACTTTATTACTATCTCTCTCCTCTTTTCACTTTTTCATATTTTTCTCTTTCTCTCTCCCCATCTCTTTCCCTTTTTTCTTTATTTACTTAGAAATTTAGATTTTAAGATTTCAGGTTTTTAAATTTTCAGAATTTTTATGTTTTTTTTTATTGCACATGTTATATTGAAAATAGCAAATATCTCTTCAACAGTTAAATTTTATCATTTTCCACACTTAAAGTTCTAAGAAGTTAGATTTTACACCCCATTTATAATTATTTTTCAACATATACTAATGGAAACATGAACTTTTATTTACAACTAATTATTGTCATACTATTCAAACTTGAGCTACATAGTTGTTTTACTGTTTACAGGGTTTTTCGTGTTTTGTATCGTTCTGAAGACGTGCCGTAGGCACGTGCCCACGAGCAAATCTAATATATATATATATATATATATATATATATATATATATATATATATATATATATATATACACTTATGGAAACATGGACTTTTATACCCCAATTTATAATTATTTTTCAAGATATACTAATGAAAACACGGACTTTTATTTACAACTAATTATTGTCATACTATTAATCAAAGTTCAGCTATATATTGTTTATTTACTGTTTACAAGACTTTTCATATACTGTATCGTTCTGAAGACGTGCCGTAGGCACGTGCCCATGGGCAAATCTAGTATGTATATATATATATATATATATATATATATATATAGAGAGAGAGAGAGAGAGAGAGAGAGAGAGAGAGAGAGAGAGAGAGAATTAAATAAATAAATGAGTTGTTTTGGGGGGAAACTTTTGGGGGAAAAATGCGTTTTGTGAGGTTAGATCTGGGCCTTTGATTTTGGGGGCATTAAATGAGAGCCACTTGATAGCTTTCTGTGTTTTATTATATAGATATGGAAATTGTTTCCTTGCCATAGAGCTAAATTTGTTTAGCATGGTTCATGCATTGTCTACCAATTGGCTTCGTAAGGATAAATTACTTCATGGTCCAGTCCTAAGAATATGTTTGATGGTAGGATCCATACAAGGAGAGTTATGAGCATAATCTTATTAGATTTTTATTCTTAAGACTCATAATGATAGATCCTTCGATAGTATCAGATCAGATTTCAGTAGCTATTTTTTGTATCACGAGCATTTCTCTTGTGCATTTGCTCCTGTTTTTCCTTGATAATGTGAGCAACACCTTGAAATTGAAATCAGTAATGTTCAAACTCTTATGTTTCTGTGGAAGCAATGGTTATCCCAATCATTAGGTTTCTCCCTTGTGATCTAGAGGTCACAACAATCAAAACAGCCCCTCTCCATTGGGGAGTTAAGTTGGTTCCTGCGACCCTCACTAGACCTTGCAATGGCAGGTGCCTCATGCAGTGGGTTCCCCTTCTTAGACATAAATTATAACATTGCGCATTTCCATCTGAGTATACTTTTTAGAATTTAAAGTAGACCATTTATTGTTATTTTAAATTATTTATAATTTCAAATGGATATGCAGATGGAGGAGAAAGTGAGGGAGATTGTGGAGATCAAGCAGCGCAGCCTGGCTGAAGAAAATCAGAAAACCCTTGAAGTTCTGAAAGAAAGGTATCTTTTGCTGTGGTGAAAATACCCCTCTTAATAAATTGTACTTCTATTCCTCTTTATTCCTTTTCTTTCTGATCATCACAAACAAAAGAATGTTGTCTTCTTTGTTTCCGTCTGGTCATTATATTAGACTGATACAGTATACCTTTGACATGTAATGTGCCTCCATGGAGGCAGGGAGTATTTGTTGCAGGATCAATTACGACAAGCCAAGGAAAGTGTAATAAATATGCAAAAGATACATGAGTTTGCACAAAGCCAGATGTTTGAACTTCGTGCACAATCAGGTAGATTGCTTGTTTGAAGTTGATTATAGTTTAATAAATTCATTTTGCAGTTTTATAACATCTGTAAGTCTTTGATGGTTTTCTAAAATTTTTTAATATAGCTAAACAAGTTCTCTTCTCCAAATCAATCTGATAATACATTTTTTATAATTTTAGAGGAGGAAAGAGCTGCAAAAGAAGCTGAGGTCAATCTTCTTATGGATGAGGTTGAACGAGCTCAAACACGTCTACAAAGTCTTGAAAGGGAGAAGGTAATTAATTGATATTTACTCGTATGATCTTAATACCTTCCAATGCATGAGTGCATTACTTTCATCTCTTTCAGTCTACAATTTCTGTGTATGAACTTCTGTTATGAGGAATCATGTTGTTTGGAATTTGGGAATCATCTTTTTAGTTTAAATACTTGGACATATGATGTACTTAGGTGATATACACAAGAAAAATGATAACAATACACCATCTTAACCATCTAAACAAATTAAAGCTGTATAAGTCACAAGTGAAAGCTGTGTGTTTTTCTATCATTCAGAGATGGACATTATGCTATAATGCAAAAAAATATTGGTAATAGAATTGTGTAAGGCTGCACATTCTGTATGTTAATTCAAGTTAGAAATTATAGCTTTAATTTCTGTGCAGTTTATATTTGAAATTTATGATGTTATTTCTGTTTTTGACCAATTTTCTTTTATGTTCAATTGTTTATCAATCCATGTAGGGTGCTTTGCGTTCTCAGTTACAGTCAACAAATGATGAAAAAGAAATTAACAACAGGTGAGTTGTGGTGTATCTCTTTTTGATTTCCATCATTGTTGATCATTGTTGAGTATATCCTTTTTTTAATGTTTTCTATGTTGAATCCCTTATTTGTTACTTGGAAGGAGGAGCAAATGTCAGATTTATAATATAAGTCAGTCATAAATCTATCCGTGATTGTGGATGTATCCAAAAAAAGGAACTTAACAAAGAAGGATTAAAAGTTCTATTCGAAATAGTTGTTTAGTACCTGAAATTTCTGATAGTGACTCAACTATTTCGAAATGCACAAATTCCCTTTTGCTGTCTATATGATACTCATTTACTGGATATCGGAATTGTTGGACATATTGAGTCGAAACCAAACTTATTTTGAAGTTGTCATATTAGTTTATGGGAAAATGTTAAGTCATAGCTGAAACGAACGAGGCTCTTAGAATATTACAGGTTGTCCATGACTATATTAAGATATGGGATTTGAGAATAGCTCATCGTGCAGTTGCTTTTACTGGAATTAGAAGAGATTTTTGGCCTTGTGGAATTCCAGCTTATTGACAGATTGCCTAGTGTTTGAGTCCTGATTAACCTTAACTTGTACACTATTAATAGTCTGCTTCGTAGAATGGAAACTGAGCTTGAGGAGGTTGAAGTTGAACCAAATAATAGCCCAGCTACAGTTCAGATTTCAGTTAATTTTTTCTTGGATGATTTCATAATTGTCAATACAGGTGGACCCTCTAAGGCCTCTGTGGATTTACTTGGTTCATGTGAACTTGTAGCGTTGCTATATATGTGTCTTCTGATTCTTTGTTGATGCTTCTGATTAAAGAACTTAGCTTTTACCGGAAACCTTCCACGTATTTTGATACAGATGATTCTTAATTTTGGTTCTCGTCATGGTTTGTTCTGTCAGTTTTGGAAGCTTTGGTGATGTTGGTAGATTCTTTGTTGATGCTTCTGATTAAGGAACTTAACTTTTACCGTTAACCTTCCAAGTATTCTGATACAGATGGTTCTTAAATTTGGATCCTGTCATGGTTTGTTTTGTCAGTTTTGGAAGCTTTGGTGATGTTGGTATCTTACTAAAAGCTTGAACTTCAAATATACGCTGACAATTTCAGGAGTACAGTGATATATATAAAGTTAGGCTAATGACTTGTCCACTTTTCTTTTTAGCATGAACAATTTTTTTTTAGAAGTAAACGGCCAGGAATTTTGCATGAACAAACTGTTGTAATAAATTGCAGCATGAATGCTAAATTTGTAAAACTAATATCTTTAGTAATATATACAAATGCCATTTCTTAAAGAGCTCTTAGAATCAACTAAGTAAGCACATATATATATTTGGATCAAATTTAAAGTTAAACTTCTACTTTCAGCCCATTTGAGTTATTTTTGGGTTGAACAAAATCTTAATTGTCATGAGTTTACTAAAACCTTACCTATTGCTTTAGATGATGTTGGATTTAACTCTCACCTTCCAAAATAACTCATTCTGATAGCCTAATGAGTTATTTATCTTATCCCGGTTGCTAATTTAGGAGAAAATTGAACACCTACGGAAATGGACTAGTTAGTGACATGACATTAGGCTGGAGTCACTCTATGTAAAGATTTCCATTTTACTGGTTTCGACATGGTATTACTTTCTCTGTTTCTAGTAGAATGATTCCAATATTCCATCATCGAGCTCTTTGTATCTTTTGTGGGAAAGCAGTAGTATGTACCATACATGCAGTAACATGCCAAAAAAGTGATGAAATTCTCACTGCATTTATATCTTTTGGGTAATTACCTTAAACAAATACAATTTCGTTGCAATTTGTATCACTCCTCCCCTTCATCTTAAATGTGTAGGAGATGGAGGGTTACTCTTTAGTTGCATACTCTTATAGTTACATGAATAATAAGGTATGTTTTCTTATCCTTTGCTCTTTCCAGATTTGGTAAGCCCTCTTTTGGGAGGTTTGTATGATTTAGAGGGCTAAACCAGTTGCATTTTTTCAACCTCTTTGCTTTATGAGTTTAGTTGTATTTTGCTGATGATTTTTTGTGGAATGACTATAGAAGTGAGAATGAGGAGGAAGTAGCATTGTGAAATACTCGTGGCTGGTAGTGGCTGGTCGTTTTATTTTGTTACATATTTCAATTATTTTGTATGGATTGCATCCCAGTCCTAATATGGTGGTTTCCTATATGAACAGATACTTATCCATATTCCTTACACTATTTCACAAGTTGTGCTTCTTATTTTTGATCTGCTGCAGGAAGTTCTCTTTTATGAACATCTTCTGGGGGATAGTATATTTATGCTTAACTTATTTTGGTACATTTGCTACATTGTAATTGTTTCTTTTTGTTGTACCAGATTTATTATTATTATTATTATTTGGAACTTTCTTTTTTCCTGATGATTTTCCGATCCCTAAATTTGAAGGTGGTATTGTTGTTATTGTTGTTTATTCCTGTTGATTTTACTTATTTATTTATGTATTAATCTGAAGTTGTCATGGACTCTTGTGATGCAGTGATGACCTGGATCCAAGTGATATTCTTGAGAATTCCTTAAATGCTAAAGAGAAAATAATCTCAGATTTGAACATGGAGCTTCATAAAATGGAAACTACTCTGTCAAGTGAGAGAGAGAAGCATTTGAATGAGATCAAGAAGTTAAATGCATTAATCATTGAAAAGGTCTGGCACTGATTCTTTTAATCTTTTTCATATAATACAGTTTTTTTTAATTTTAATCTGATTCTTGCGGACCAGTTTTAGAAACTCGTTATTCACATGATTAACATAATAACATTACTAGTCTAACTTTTTTTATTGAGAGAATGATGTCTGATTATGGGCATCTTTCTGAATTTAAGCTGCCATAGCCTACTTGTAGATTCAAGTTGGTTTACTTCTTGTTTTTAACGTTGTAGTTGAATAGTTTACACTAAAAAAGATGGATATGTGTAAGGGACAGACAGGCCACAACATGTCTTTAAAATGTGAGATATGGGACACAGCCACACCATTTAATATTATAATATTACGTACCACAATTCTTCATAAATTTAACCCAGTTGTTAGGTAACAATAATCCTAAGTTATATTATCTAAATAGGAGATCATGGACTGAATGTAACAATGGTTACTTAGTCCTCTGAACACTTCAAATTACGAGAAGCATCATAATCACAACGAAAGTAGTAAAGATTAAACAAGTGTAAAAATGTGAAGAAGTGATTATAAATTGTTGATTCAGTCTCAATATTTACTTTGGAAGTGGTTAAGAATTGTCTTCAATATAAATATGCATTAAAATTTAGGACAAGTTTGCGAGTGTCAAGCATGTGGTTGATGAGTGTCTGATCAAGGGTCCGAGTCTCACAGGTGTTGACACGTGTGGATCCCCTTCATTCCATTTCTTTGCGTCTTTCTTAGCATCTACATCTTCCAAACTTATAATGCAACCAGTCTTTTAGGAAACAGGAAAAAAGGGTTGGGGGGGGGGGGGGGGGGGGGGGGTTAAACGGCGATTAAATGGAAACGGTCACCAACCCGTTTCAAGAAACAGTAACTAAACAGGGGAAAAAAAGAGAGGATGGGTTTAGATGGGGATTAATTGGAAATGCCATCCTACCCTTTTTCTTTGTAACCCTGAGTCTAATGATGACATATAGTCCCTGCTCTATGGTTGGTTGGATATTATATTATTTTGTGCTTCGTGGATTAGGACAATCTTCAGAGTACAAAACTCTCAACAGTTGAGTTGTGTAAGGTGTGCTTGGTATAAAAAGGTGAATTACTAGGCAGTGTTAATATTAATTATCTTTACAACTCAATGATGTGCAACAACAGTATAATCACCGAGAAAACTCCTAATGTTCTTATAGTACCTCTGTTTGGGATGAAGGTTGTTGTAGTTGTTATTATAGTACCTCTGAGTCATTAATTATCTAGGTTTCTGATGTGTGTGATTAACCACGAGAATGTAGACGCAGACTGCAAATGATATAACATCCTTTTTACTGTTTAATGCATAATCATTTCTGTAGGGTTCAGCTGTTATTTGAAAATATTCTTTCTTTAACTGTCAGGATACTGCACTTGTTGAGATCAGAAAAGAGCTACAGGAAAGGCCAACTGCAAAACTCGTGGATGATCTGCGTAAAAAAGTCAAAATTTTGCAGGTGCATGTAGTAATATTTATATTTAACTTTCCTAAACATCATTCTACTTATCTCTTTGTTCATTCTGGAAGTTTGAGCTTGATAGCCAATGGGAGTTTTTAGTTTTTCTTATATCCATCTCTATTTTATACAGACGCATATGAACAATGATCCATTTAAGTAACAGAGACTCATGTAATTTTGTTTTATGTCAAAATATTTGATAATTGGGATAGATTTATTGGATTTAGAATGTCTACTCTCAATTACGAAATATGTGTTACACTGATTACATTGTGCTAACAGTTTTTATCTTACATGCATGGCTCTTACAAAATATTGATCTGTTGAGGTCCTTTGGTTTGTCAGCGCTGTTTACATTAGGCATTTAGGCTGTTGGGTTGGTACAAGTTAACATCTGACTTTAGTTCTATATGGATAATCCTGTTTGGTTTCATGTTAAGCCCCTCAACCACCAAAGTACTTCATCTTGCTAATCCAGCCAACTTCAATTTGGTCCGTGAAGTTTAAGAAACTTGTACAAAATAGTTCATCGTTTTTTCCCAACGACACTGAACCAGAACCCTCTAGAAGAACATGGCTATCTATTAAGGTTCCTATCATAATGATGGAACATTACAATACATGTCTGCAAAACAAACTTTGAACTTTTTGGTCAGATCTTCAACTATTTTGCTGAGAGGAGTTTTCAATGTTTTTAGTAGTGATTTTATGTACTTTTGCTTGACTGTGACAACAACACTAAAATTTATAAATCATATCACATGTATCAGAAAGCCCAACTGGACACTATACCGGTTTATTGGGCTTAAATTTCAGTTTTGCAGGATCATGTTCCCTTCTTGTTCAGATGGTTTATTGTCAACCCTCAGAAGTCCATCTTATCCTTTAAGAAGGAACATCACTAAATTACTAGAAAGATTAGAGACTTTTTTGCTTCAATCAAAGGGATCAGTTCTAAGCTATGAACTCAGTTTCAGATCTGATTTCGTAATACTTTTAAAAATTGAATTGGAGAAGTATTTGTAGTAATTTTTATTAAAGTATAAGTAGACCAGGTTAATGGTGATGCAAGGCTAGCATTCACAATTTATTTTGGGTATACTGGAAGAGGCACAATAGTAAGTAACCTGAATAAACTGTCATATCAGTTATTAAAAGAAGTCTCTTGATGGAATATTTTGCGAGTGTATAAAATCGCAACAAGATAGTTTTAAAAGAAAAGAGTGTCAAACCCGCAATGACTAATTATTTTATTGAGTACCGAAATTCACTAGATTTACTACTATTTGGAGAATCGAAAAATTTGATAAAAACAAAAAACTAAATTAAACTAAAGGAAAAGCTAATCTAATTAAGAATAATGAAAATCTGAAATTTTGTTGTTTGTTAATAGCAAAGCTAGTTCTGGGGCTTTTGGTTTTACCTAGTTAATCCCACACAATTCATAATTTCATGGAGCTAGAAATTATACTTTTCCAATTTGTAGACCAAAATCCCTTATTTATTCAATGTCTTCTTTCGAACAACACTAAACATATCACCAACTAACAGTTTGTTATATTTCTATGCACATTTTATTAATTGAAGATTCATTAAGTTCTATGGATTTCTTTACAGTCACATTTTTCGCGGTAAATCATCTCTAATTTGAACTTACTGAAATTAGAAAATTAAACACACAACCATGAAAAAATAGAAGAATAAAATAACATAGAATTCAAATTGTGTTCTCAAAACTAGGCTACATGGAAGCCCGATAAAACTAGTTCATGATAAATTTGCAACTAACAAACTTAGTATTGGATTGCATAATGAAAAGTAGAAGAGAAGAAAGAACTGTTGACCTATGCAGTCAAAATCGGATTAATTGGCCGATTAATCGTTATTCGGCCTATAACCGATTAGTTTTGGACCGACTACTGGATTTTAGAAAATTTGGGGATTAATCGGGTATAATCAGCGATTTTAGATATCATCGGGGATTAATCGGGCTAGTTGGGTATAATCGGCCATATTGCATAAAATTTTTAAAATGAGAAAATAATATTTTAAAAAATTGCTACAATAATTTGCAAACATACAAATATTATTCTCAAACATACAACTATTCTCAAACATACAAATATTGTTACAAATATCTTCTCAAACTTACAAAAATTGCTACAATTAAATTTCTCACATACAAAAAAATATAGTATGTCGGCGTGTGTGGCAGTCAGTTCAAGAGCATCACTTAGTCTTGTTGAAGAGACGATTTGACACCTTGAAGGCCCGATGAATGATTCTAACCAAGCACTAAGAATCTCATTGTCAGAGTCGATTCCTGAAAGTAAAACGAATGCAGAGAACCAGAAGAACATAAGAACAACATTCAGGTATGCTTAATTAGTGACATTGATTAAACTTAATATTTCACATGTTAATTTGTCTTTCAAAACTTAAGATCTTCTTTATCATATATATATATATACACACACACACATGATTTTCCCGATTTAATCCCCGATTATCCAATTACTCACTAATCACGCTTACACCGATTAGTTCTGAAAACCGATTTTTAACTGCATAGCTGTAGACGATCTTTGACGTTATGGCTCTTTCCCTCCAATGGTGTGATGAGTCGTCTCCTCCAATTTTTTAGCCTCCAATTTATTTCGCTTTTTTACCCTAGAATTCACCTCAACATCAATATATAGTACCCCAACGAATCTTTAAAAAGATATATGCAAATACAGCCCATTGGATCCGAAATCCGCATTCAAAATATAACATCAGTGCCGACGCGGTCAACCACAACTTTGGACGGTTGACCGTTCATGCCCTTCAAGTGTGTAGGGTTTTGACAGTGAGAGGGACGGTCGACTGCGCGGTCGACCGGTCATTCGGTCAGGTGTGCGGTTAACTGTCCACTTGCTATTTTCTACATAATAATTTTTCTGGAGCTGTAGAACTCCGTTTGTGACGTATGAGTACTCGTTTTGAAGAAGACTCGATGACCAACTTCTTTGATTTAGAACACAAGTTCAGATTCGTCCATCTTCATATTCAAAACAGCCGTACAAGTTCTAGGTGCTGTTGTTGCAGTTTTTTCGCATTACTTTGTGTTTTCTTTTTCGCCAACTCCAAGCTCAGTGACCCGTGTATTTGAATCCATAATCCTAACAATCATCTCATTTCTTAAAAAACAAACAAATAAATAAAATTAAGTAGAAAGAAGATGAAATTTAAATAAATAAATACGAACTCACAATTTTTATGCGTTATGCGTAAAAAGAGTAATAAAATTATGTATAAATTACACTCATCTCTAATCATTTAGTGATTCTTATTGGGAATATATGATTCATTCAGTTTTGTGAACAAACATTGCATAGGCCGAAATGATCAGATGTCCAAGTGAGCATAGAATTGGAGGCAATCATTTAATTGATAGGCACTACCTAAGAAGAGTCCACCAATTTGTGCCAAGGCATTAATGTACAACAGGTACATGTTGGAAGCATATTAGATCATTTAATTATGCCATAATATGATTGGTGATGGTTTAACAGTGGGGATGAGAGGGAAACTTGATCACTTTGTGCTGTAAGTTAACTTTCTATACTTCTAGTAGACCATGTTATTTTAGTGAAATACTAGATTTGCCTGTAGGCACGTGCCTACGGCACGTCGTCGGAACGATACAACATACGAAAAGTCTTGTAAACAATAAAACAACAATTATGTAGTTCAAGTTTGAATATTATGACAATAATTAGTTGTAAATAAAAGTCCATGTTTCCATTTGCATGTTGAAAAATAATTATAAATGGGGGTGTAAAATCCAACTTCTTCGAACTTTAAGGGTGAAAAATGATGAAATTTAACTGTTGAGAAGATATTTGCTATTTTCAATGTAACATGAGCAATAAAAAATTTACATACCCTGAAATATGAAAATCTAAATTTCTAAGTAAATAAAGAGAGAATGAGAGAGAGAGAGAGAAATATGAAAAAGTGGAGAGAACAGAGGAGAGGAGAGAGATAGTAATAAAGTAATGAGTTTTTTTAGTTTTAGGGGGGGGGGGGGATTTGGGGGGAAAACTTTTTGGAGGGAAAATATGTTTTGGAAGGTAAATCTAAGCCGTTGATTTGGATTCAATTAAATGGGAGCCACTTGATAGCTTTCTTTGTGTTTTATTATATAGATAAGAGTATGCTCTGAGTCTGACCATAAACTGCATGGCTTTTATAGTTCCTCTTGTAGTTTTCAGTCTACCAAGTTGTCATTGGTGAAATATTCAAGTGTTTTCTATACTTTCTCTTGTGTGTACCTTGCAGACAATTGACCTGATTCAGGATTGTTGTTAATACATTAAAGTTATCTTCAGTGCCTGTTCCTTCTGTAAGATTATTATTTACGGAGGTTTATTTGATCTACTGACTTTGACTGATCTCTTCTGCAGGCTGTTGGTTACAACTCAATTGAGGCTGAAGATTGGGAACTAGCTACTGATGGACAAGAAATGAGTAAGCTGGAATCCCTGCTACTTGACAAAAACCGGAAAATGGAACATGAGCTGACACAATTGAAGGTCTAAACTCAACTTAAAGAGTTGTCTTAGAATATTAGGTTCCTCTATATCATCACTTTCCAGCATTGCACTTCAGGATATTAAGTTAATTTGACTGCATATACTTTGTTCTTTTATTGATAGCTTTAGTGCTACTACATATGCTACATATGTAATTATGTATGAACTGATTTTTTCTACTAGTTTTTTAGGCTTACTACTTGCTAGCATGCTTTTCTGAATTATCCTTATTGGGGTTTTTACCTTTGGTTAAGGTCAAAATTTCTGAGAAATCAAGTACAATAGAAACAGCTGAAGCAAAGATTACAGAGTTAACTGTGAAGGTGAATGAACAACAGAGGTTAATTGCAAAACTGGAAGACGACATACTTAAGGTCTGCCTTCACTTGTTTCCTTCTATTATTATATGCCTTTCAGAGAAGTATATATCTTCATTGTATATATAGTATACATACCTTCTGTGTAAGTGTAACTCCAAGTTTATTTTACTATTTAGCTCTCATTCAAATTTCACTTTTTGACAAATTATTAAATAGTCGTTTTGTGTGTATGAACACAATTGACTTTGGTTATGAACAAGTAGTTTACTAGTGTTTATTCTATCCATAATTGGTGTTCACTTACAGGGATACAGCTCAACAGAACGTAAAGGCTCTGGTATAAATGATTGGGATCTTCAGGAGATGGGTGCAAGTGATATATCTGAGGTACTATCCTTTTCGTATACTATCATGTTATTTCTGTACAGTTCATTAAAATGACCCCCACATTTGGTAAGTTCTTTCATTTGTGATTATCCTCTAATTTTACTCGAAGTTGAAAACAGCTAATCTTTTTTGTTGAGTTAGTATTTTTCCATAGTCACCTGTGGCATCTGAACCACTGTTGTATTTGTAAGTAGAAATTTCAATACTTACAATTAAATAATTTTTCCATGAAGATGAGAAAATAAGGATTTGCTCTATATATGTCAATTTGAAAGGAGCCGAACACAGAAATTCAACAAGTAATCAATTTTGTCAAGATCATAATCCATGTGGGGTCCTCAAATTGATAACGAATAGAGAGCTGAAATTGAGGGATGCAAGAATTAGAGATGAAGGTACTGAAATAGTTCTGTTCTGTGGAGTGTGGAGTAACGACTCATTGTTACAACTTAATAAGAATCAAGAAACTCTATGGATTACTTCATCTACTTGTTTAGTGCAATATATGGCGTCACGATCGAAAACGAGATTTCAAAATTTAGTCCCACAATAAGTCACTAATAATTACTATTAGGTCCCTTAAATCTTGGTGATTGCTATTAAGTCCCTCATTTTGTTACCATCGGCACAATATGTCCTTCTGAAGGTCCTATGATGAAAGGGATTTTCCCACCACATAAAGCATCCAGTATGAATGAATTAAAAGCAAACCTGTCATTGCTATGATTCTTTCGTATTTCTGAATGATTAAAAAGATTTCCTATAGCTGACCTCTTGGTGGTAGATACCAACATTAATTCATGACATCGTATTGGTAGTCCCCTTGTATTATTAATTAAATTCCCTTTTGTTTTGTCACAGGTCAATCAGTAAATACCTATGCACTATCTTACGTGCACATAGCTACTAGCGTATTGGCACATAACTGTTGTTTCAGGATTACATGCCTGCATTTGTCATGTCAATAGAATTGGTTTCAGTCTAGTTAGATATAATTGTCAGATATTGAAATTTGAATTCAAATTCAGATCAATTCTGAGACTGGAAGTTTTCTTCAAGATATCGTTTGTGATGCACTGGAAAATTTGATTGGGTTTTCTTATTTACTTATACTTCCAATTTAAACTGTTAGAATACAAGTGCAATTCCCTCGACCATTCTACAACTTCTAAGTTTTAGCCTAGTGATAGGGTCTTTCACAAGATATCAAGGCAGAGCACCCACGTTTGAACCTAAAAGGGTGCGCTTTATTTATTTCGGAATTAAAAAAAAAATGTTTCTTGTTGCGCACATTCAGGTCTCGGCCCACACTTTGTTGGGCATTTATCTCGTTCGTTTGGGCCATTAGAAATGGATGCTCAACCCGCGGGGGCATATTGGAATACATTCCTCGACCTTTCTACAACTTCGAAGTTTTAGCCTAATGAGACTTCAATACTTGCAAACAAAACTTTTGAATACTATCATAGTCTGTTTTATCAAGTAGTCTTGTTTGGTGCAACTCATGCTCTTACCATCACTAGTGATACTTCTATTTTGTTTTTCCTATGTTTATCCTGTTGGTTTGTGTGATAAATTGATACAAATTGATTTCATCAGAATCTATTGTCCCTTATTTTCATATTGTCCTCATTTTCATATGTAGTTCTAGCTTTTGCATTTTTAGTTATGAATCCTTTTTTAATAATCTATTTGTATTGTACTATCTGCAGTTATCATTAATGTGTTACCCTAATTCATGATTAAAAATCCCTCAAGCCGAAGATCACCAGCCTTGAGGGCTGCCTCAAGTTATTACATGGGTTGTGGAAGTCTTAACTTTGAAAGTTATTTAACCTATACGGGCAAAAAAGCATATATAAATAATCAGTTACTATATATCATGAAATTGTTTAACGTATGGGAAAAAAGCATATATAAATAAATAAATCAATTATATATGCATGCATGATGTTGGCTCTGTGGATGCCACGACTAAGCTATGTTGCCACTCTAGATACCTTAAAACATACAGGGCCGAACACCAAATTGGACATTTGGACTTTCCGGGATTAAGTTACAAAGTGTGAAGGCAGATACACAACTTAATTGTGGTCGCCACATATTCAATATGCTCATTATGTATGTTTGTGCACTATATGTACACACACTAGCTCTTGACTGAAGGTCTTCATTCATATCTTGATTCGGACGTACAGAAAATACTTAATAGCAAGAACTATAATGCGGAAAATCTTCGAAAGCCGTGACATCCATTGAGAATTTATTGTCTAAAATTGTGTAGTGCTGATTGTACTACACGTAAGAGTACTATTTTTGTGCTACTAAGAGAGAGGTGTGGAGCCCACAACTATTAATGCAAAAAATGTTTGACCATGGGCTCCACATTCTTGTGTTTAGTAGAACAAAATTCTGATAAGATAGTAGTACACTGTTGTCATCTAGCATGTGAACATATATTTAACTTTTGAGCAACTTTTTGAGAGAAACTTAATTTCTTACAATAACCACTTTTTACATGAACCAACTTTTGTTGTTATTTCATTTGCTTTTTTCTTTTTAACAAATCAGGTTACTGAGAGACATACAATCCCAGACCAAGAACAAAACTCAATGCTCAAGGTTATTTGCAATCAGCGCGATCGCTTCCGTTCCCGTTTACGGGAATCAGAAGAGGTATGAAATATTTATCTGATAACGAATACAACCTTCTCTTTTTTCTTTTTTACGTCTAAGTTTTGTGCATCTACTAGGAAGTGAGACAATTAAAAGAGAAAATAGGGTTATTGACAGTGGAACTGGAGAAAACCAAGGCAGATAATGTAAAGCTTTATGGCAAGATCCGTTATGTTCAAGACTACAGCCAAGAGAAGCTTGTTTCCAGAGGTCCAAAGAAGGTAATTATTTTGATTTTGTGATTCTTCAGTTATTATTCTTGCTTTAACCTTTGGTCCTTGGCAGTATGCAGAAGATATTGAAAGTGGTTTCAGTTCTGATGTCGAATCCAAGTATAAGAAAATTTATGAGGATGATATAAATCCTTTTGCGGCTTTCTCGAAAAAGGTATACTTTTTTGTATTGTTCTAAAGTAACTTACTTGGTGAACCTATAACAGAATATAAGTAATTTCGTTGTTCTTAACATTTCCACTGTCTTATGTTGAAGTAGCCATGTTCATAATGATTTTGTTGCTTTTGCGTTATTTTAATATCGTAACTACCATGGCTACTTGTTTCCTTTTGCGACAAGCTGCCCACAGGAAAGGCCTTATAAATTGAGAACTGTTTTTCTTCTGTAGCATACTTTAACTGAAATCCCACAATTTCCATAAATCTGAGCTACATATATTTTCTAATTGTTGATTCTGTATTAAGAACTTCAACAGCATGGCTTGAAATTTAATTTTGCATGCTTATATTAAAAAATTTATTACGTTAGGTAGCCATAATGTATGGAATTTTGCTCATCCAGTATGGGACTAAGAGATGCCATCAAGTGATTTAATGCATTCATTCTTTGCAACTCATTTCCTAAGTTTTTTTGCTTATATGTATGTACGTGTGTGTGTGTGTGTATTCTTGATGCTTATATGTTTTTCTCTTACAACTGTTAGGAATTGGTTTTATTGGCTATTATCTACCTTCTGAACTTGTAGCTTATATCTCCATGACTGTACGGCTGACCCAAAAATTTGATTTTCCTTAATCACATAACTAAAAGGATAGTTATGATACTCTGAAATCCGTAGATTTACAATATTAATGAATTATTATTTTGTACATCACCTAAGATTAGAAACTAATTTGATTTGTCAGGGAAGAATTGAAAGAATAACATTTTGGATCTTCATTGAAACTGTTTGATGCAAATTAATTTGAACAGGCTGGGGACACCAAATAAGTTATCTAGTTTTTATTTCTAAAGTAATTTGAACCACCACATTAACAGTCATGATACCAAAAGAACACACATGGTTAAACTATTTGTAGAGTTAGGACTTAGGACCCTTCTGAGCAGGCTATCATTAGAAGTTGACTTTCCTGACATGCTATAATATACTACGATTTTGAAGGAATTTAAGACTTTTGCCCCTGCAACTCTTGGTTATGTTCACAGTTATTGAAACTTCTCAATGATGTTACTGATATCTAAACTATGTCAATCCTTTTGAGTGCAATTGCGCCAATGAAAAAAGGGTTGCAGAGTAGTGTTGGAGGCTTTACTAGAATTATCTCGCATTTTCAATAATTACGCTTAAGAAGACTTGTTTTGGTAGAGAATGTGTTCATGTTAGCATCATTACAGTTGTGGTAGTTAAATAGATTTTTTTACCATCAGATACACTTGACATTTCAAAATCAGTGTTGGTACTAATTTTGGTTTTGATCTCCTATAGTTTTGGTTTTGACAGTTTTGGCAATTCAATCTCTGAGTTGGAGTTTTAGTGTCTGCCCTGGAATTAAATCCTCCCCGCTTCTTATTCCTTATCATACATTAGCAACCCTATTATGCTCTTATGCATGTCTATTTCCGAGATCATGCCTATGTGCTTATGTGGCTGATGTGTGCTATCATATTGCTCACTTGCTCTGGACTTCATGCTCGTGGGTATTGTTTACACCACCTTAAAGCAAATTGGCCTTTCTATTAATGACCCAACCTGTGTAGCATGAACATATTTTATGTCATATCTGATGGCGTCATACATCTTCGAAACCTGCCAGCTGGGATGGAGGGTTGAGGGGTCAGTCCGTCAGTGCTACCCCAAGCCTTTCGGATTTCCCTTGTCCCCCCCCCCCCCCCCCCCCCCCCCCCTCTCCTGATTTAAAGAATTTCCTTAAATGAGAAAATTTCAGTTTACCTCAGTTAGCAACTTTTAGTTCAGCTCCTACATTTTTCAAATTTCCCCTTTATAAATAAGAGATTCTCAAGTCTAAACCACCTAGTTCAAATTGACTCTTAACTTTGGTCCCCTTGTAAAAAAAAATATTTTATGAAACTATCAAGCGTATGATATTTTTTATGTGCCAGCAGGCCCAGTGCCTAACTTAGCACTTACTAGGTGATACATGGAGGTAAATCTGCTTACTATGAAACGATAACGTCAAAAGACCTGATTGATATAGTAGATACTAACAAAATCAATGATTTTGTCTTCAATTAATTGTACGAGTGACTTCTCGGTTTTCTAGAGATTCTTTGCCAAGAAATTGTATTAACTTCTGGTCTAGATTATCTCTGGGGATTCTGAATGTAGTTCATTCCTTTCGGATATCCTTCTTTTTTTTATTAGATTCAGAATATCATTCTTGATTTGACATTCTCTAATTATATATGTATATTAGAGTGCTTCTGATATACTATTTCTGCTTGAATCAGGAGAGGGATCAAAGGTACAAGGAACTTGGATTTAGAGATAAGATCACGCTTACCAGCGGCCGTTTTCTTCTTGGAAACAAGTATGTTAGCTCTTGTCTGAGTAATTCTGGAAAAGTTTGCTCATATTACTTTTTTATCATTCCCTACATCTAAGTGGAATATATAATTAATTAATTGCCCTGTCCTGCTTTTCCTTACAAATTTATGCTTCTACTTGCATTAGTGAAGTGTGTAGAGTACGCTTTGCCCATTGCTTTCGTATATTTTTCAAAATTATACTTGTGGTGTTGCTTAACAGTGCTACTAGTCTAGTGTTGACTCTTTTAGCAGATTTTCATGGGTTTTGCATTAATCTGTAGAAGATTCTTAGATGTAATAGATCAATCACTTTTTACATGATACTTCAGTGTTCGTTCTTATTCATTCTGCTTTGGAGGTATTTCTTGCTAAATTACTGATGGTATTGCTTACAGAAAAAAAGAAACTGATCGTCTATGAATTACATTACATCTGCTCGTTGCTATAATAATTTTCTTTCTCATGTCTGGTTGGGCAATAATGAGAAAAATGAAACTCGAAAGGAGAATGAATTTTTTCTGTTCTTTGAATTGAAAGTAACTTTGTAATTGGAAAAAAATAAATTCTGGATTTCCTTTAGCTTACTTGCAAATCACAAACAACAGAACTAGGTCTTTACTGCTTCCTATAGCTAAACAGAATAGATATACATTTTGTCATGCTTTAACTTCATGCCATTTTCACATATGAATTTACCTTCACAATCGCAGATATGCACGGACGTTCATATTCTTTTACTCGATTGGGTTGCATCTCCTTGTGTTTACATGCCTGTACAGAATGTCTGCCTTAAGCTATCTCAGGTATTAACCTAGTACTGGGCTTAATTTAGTTTCATCTTTCTGTTGAAGCTCTAAAACTACTAAAATGTTTTGCACGGTAAGTTCTAACATTATCTTGTGTCTGCAGCACTACCCCACATCTAGAGGAAAGTCTCTTTTTGGAGACTGGGAACAGCAATAGCTCACTACCGCGTGCATTCTTGTAATCGATCATAAAGACAACTCAAATCCATGATCATAAATTCTTTTGTTGGAATGTACATAAATCTTGTTTGGAATAGAGTTGAAAAGGTCGTGTATGTACATAAGAGTGACACGTTAATATTGTTAATTCAGGTGGGCAACTCTTTGTAACTATGAGTCTGTAGGCACTTACCCAATTTGTTCTCGCCACCTTAGGGTGAGAGAAATTCGTTTTTCTGCTGTTATGTTGAATCTTATATTCCTAAAAGGGAGTCCTTTCGTCGTCCTTTTAGTTGTTACAGCCTTTCTGTATTGAAAAGTCAAATGAGATAGTTTCATGGCAGACTTTTTAAAGGGAAGTGCTCCTATTAACTGTGTTAGTTTTATAGTGGCAAGTTCCGTGAGCTTGAAAAGAGTTCGTTTCTTTTCCTAAATTTAAATCAAAGGAAATCAATGGTCATTTCTTGACCTCACCCAAAAAAATAAAATAAAACAAAACAAAAAAAATATTATCTTTACAGTACGCTCCATCCATGATTTTGAAAAATCAGGAAAATTCATGTAGAATGTTCAAATTTCTTGCCTCCATGTTGTGCATGACCCTACAGAATTTTCCTCCCACAATGTCATTCAGTATATCATCATTATAGCCTTGTTTCATTAAGATGAGGTTGGCGAAGGAGTCAAGCCTCCCAAAATAATTGAAAATGTTGAAAGTCAAGCCTCCAAAAATAATTGAAATTTTTTAAAGTTATAGGTAAACGTATTGGTTATGTAGCAGATCTGTTACAATAGCAGATCTGTTACAAAAATAACGAGAAAACAAGATATTAGCTTTGAGGTCATAACACATGTTTTGGCCTTGCTTGTGTGTTCATAACTCAAAATTGGTGATCTAACGGCCGCCACCCGACTAGACATACCAATAGTCACCAGATTCATATGGGCTAATGGGGAGTAGGCAATGATCTTCTTAAGATCGATCTGACTTAAAGTGATCCCGACTAGACATACCAATAGTCACCAGATTCATATGAGCTAATGAGGAGCAGGCAATGATCTTCTTAAGATTGATCTGTCTTGAAGTGGTCGAGGGAAAACCTCAGTAAAGATATCACCCACTTACTACCTAATGTTTACTTGCTTACTCTTTCTTTATTTTCTCCCTCTATGCTCGTGCAAAGAAGATTGACTGATGCCATACTCTTATATAATAAATAGTTATTCTAGTGCAGCTAGGAGAGCTAACTAGGACTGAGAGCTGTTCAGGAGAACTCCGATTTTAGACAGTTTAAAATAGACGTCTTTCTATTGCGAAGGATCTTTTTTTTTTTTTTTTTTTGATCATATATTGCGAAGGATCTCTTACACATCAAACTCTTTTTTGTTTCAATTTCTATTTAAGGGTAACTAACAAAGTCTTGTGTTGTTTGAGATTGGGGTTCGGATTAGGTTGGGATTGGGTGGATTTGCTAGTTTTTTGCCCGGATATTCTGTGCGCTTGCCACCATGTCCACACTCTCAGCTTTTTTGTGAGAGTTGGTAGTGCGTGTGCAGATGCTGGGAGTTAAGTTGTCTTGCACAATTGTGGAGTTTGGGCACAAAGATGGGGTCCCTCCGTGATGTGCGCTCACTTGTGTGAGGGTAGTACCGGAGTTAGAGACGGCAACGGGTTGATCTGGTTATTGTTTGTGTGGGGGGAGTGGAGGAGGTGCCTGAGATCGGTGTTGCACGGTTACGGGGCTAGGGCCCGAAGACGGGGTCCCCCCATAGGTGCGCACCTTTATAGCACTAGGTGGGGCTTGGGCCCGCAGACGGGGTCCCCCCATGAAGTGTCCTGTAGAAATTGTTGAGGTGGAGATGTATCTGTTTTTGATCGGTAGTGGGGTAGTCGCACCCTGAATTCGACACCCGTTAATCAACGACCACAGGTTTCGCAACAGCGCTGCCACTATGCCCTCATCAATAAACCTGCAATCTACAACGTCCATCGCTAGTAGGGACGAGAGGGGAATGTGATGCTTTTGTTAGTTGTGATTGTTTCGGGTTTTGAGTGACAGAGAGAGTGAGAGGGTGAGAGAGTAAAGATGTTGCTTCTCTCTATGCTGTGCTGGTGTCTGTTAGTGTTTGTGAGAAATCACTAGAGAGAGTAGATGCGTGTGATAAGTGAAGGTATCCTCTTCACGGCTCTCTCCTTGTAGGTGTTCGTGGTTAGGGTGACCGAGTGTTTTGTTTGGTGAGAAATTACTGATGAGAGCTATAACGTGACAGAGGTGAGTACCCTCTCCACGGTTCTCCTTTTGGGTGCGACTCCGATTGGGCCATGTGTGAAGTTGCTTTGGTGAGGTAGAAGGATGGAAGCGGCAAATTTTCAAATCCCGCTTGATTCGCTTCAGGTGGGTGTGCGCGTGCCGTGGAGGTGGGTGCTCGAAGCTTGCTTGACGGACATACAATTAGTTGGTCCTCGTAGTTTAGAGCGAGAGCTGATTATATGTACTGGTCATGTCGCTTCATATTTTTTTTTCCTGTCTGCAGGTTGTAATTTCCCAGTATGCTGGGATTGTTTTGTTAATTTCTTATTAATGAAACAGGATGGCCTTATTCCATCTTTTTTATGAAAAAAAAAAAACAAAGCCTATTCCATTTATATGGAAAAATACTAACACTAACTATTTGACGAAAACTATAATTGAGAAAACTTTTGACAACATCTTGGAAGAAATGAAAAGAAATGAAAAGGTATCCTACTTCAGTATGACAGTATCTATATATGCTCCTCTCAAATCCAATGCACCGGCTCCTACGTCTATAAGTATAGATTATAGACCTTTGCTTATGATGTATCTGTGCCAGCTCATCATCCGGTAGTTCTGATTGAGAAGAAAACAGCTAAGTGAAGAGCAAAAGCTGAGTTCAGTTACATGTAAACTCTCTAATTAGTTGATGCCACACAATGGTAAGAGAGGTTTACCATAGTTGTAGAAAAACCAGCAGGTATTAGACATGGCAATCTCGATCCGTCACCTTTGGTACCCGCAGGTGTACCCGTACGAGCTAGGTACAGATCGAGTTATTTTTTTGGAAATTTACCTAGCCCAGCCCTTTTATGTGGGTCCGATCGGTTATACCTGTGGGTGCCCGTAAATTAAATTATAAATATGTACATATTGAATATGCATCTAAATTCCAAAATTCAACTCATTATATCTTAACCAAATTAGACCCAGTTACCCAAATACCCAACCCAATAATACTTAATTACTTCGCCCAAACATCCAAATACCCAAACCCAATCAATTTGAACGAAGAAAAAAAAAAAAGGAGGGTAATACTAAATCTACTACTTTTCTCTTTACTATCTTAGGTTGTACACTACTATTGGATATTTCTACCACCTACTCTACAATAACCTTCACTAATAGTGTACCACCTAAGCTAGTAAAAGAAAAGAGTAATGCTACATCCACTACTAATTTCACTATATTTTTCTTCACTACCTTAAGTGACATACTACCATAGGTAGGGGAAGATAGAGTAGGTGGGAGGACTCTCCAATAGGAGTATGCCACCTCCTTCTCCAATAGGTAGGGGAAGATAGAGTAGATTTGGTAGTAGGCGTAGCATTAGCCAAAAAAGAAATGATCTTTCTACCTTCTTTTCATTCTCTTCTCAACTAAAGTCAGGTATCTACTCTCTCTCTCTCTCTCTCAACTTTCTAGTGAGCAAATTGCAGTGACTAAGGTTAGGGTTAGAGTTTGTGATTTTCTCTAAAAAAATAATTTATATGTTCATTTTTGTTCTTCCAGTCATGAATGAAAATGGAACCTCTAGAAGATGTGGATGGTAATTGCACTATAAATATGCAACCTCCTCATCGAGATTCTTCTCAAATGGAAAGTTGCAATGACAAGAAACAGACAACTACTATTTGGGATCATTGTAGACTAGGGACGGCAACAGGTCCTGGCCAGCCCGGGACCGGCCTGGCCCCCAGTTAGGCTGACTCAACCCGGGACTGGCCCCCCAAACCTAGGGGCTGGTCCGGTTCACATTATTTCCGAAATAGCCCGGCTAGGCCTGGCCCGGGACCGGCTGAACCGGCCTGCCTGGGCCTGGGCTGGTCCGGACCGACTGTTGGCATTTTTTTTTTTTGGGGTTTCAGAATTAATTTTTTAAAAAAATACCAAATTGCCCCCCAACGGATCTATACTAGCTAGTTTGGGGGAGGGGGGGGGGGGGACTTTAGGAAATCAAAAAAATGCATATTCTATATATACCACATAATTTCTTTCATTTCTCTTTACTAATTCACTCAAATCTCTCTACTATCTCTGAAATCAACAATCAACACTCTCACAACTTTGCAGGGATCAACAATCAATAACAATCAATATCTCTCAACTTTGCAAGGATCAAATCTCTCTACATTTTGCAATGATCAACAATCAACAACAATCAACACTACCATAAGCTCTCAAGTCTCAACTCTTTTAACTTTCATTCTTCAAACTTCAAACACTCATACGGTATTTTAGTATATGTTTAATTTGTAGATTTAACATTGTTGATTATTCTCATCTATATCTCTTAATTAGTTTGGGTTTTCTTGAACTTCTTCATCTCATTTTTTTAGATTTCATTTATAAATTTGGTAAAGTGGTAAACATACATAGACTACTCACTAGTTCTTGTTATTATTGTTATTTTTTAGTTGAGATAGATTGTTGTTCGTTTTAAATTTTGTTGTTTCTCTTTATTTAATTTTGTTGTTTTAAATTATTAGTTGTCATACATTTAGTTGTTTCTTTTAATTTAAATTTTAAAACGTACACTTGCTTTCTCTCCAACTATACATACACTAGTTTTTAATATTTAAATGGCTTCAATCGATCACGCAGTGGTAGACATAGTAGTCAAGAGTCCACTAGTCATCACATTACTACCATTCCAATTCCATATATAGATAGTGAAGAAACATTCATGAATTATGATAGTTTTTCCGATTTGAATGAAATATATTTAAATCCTATAGATAGAAGATCATGTAGAACCACAATCATCGGAACAAGGTCCCTTTCTAACCCGTAAAACAAGAGGGACTACTTTCGAAGTACACAATTATTTCAATTTTGTCCTTTCACAAAATGATAAGAGTGCAGGACTAAAAATATGTAAGAAGTATCAAACACCATATAAGTTTAAAATGGGATCGAGCACGGGTACACTTCAACGTCACTTAAACAATTGTCAACCCGAATTTTTGAAAGACAATCTCACACAACAAAAAATACATCCTAGAACTGGTCAAGTAGATAGTCATAGCCACGATCACGATATCGTTCGTAGGGAAATGACTAAGTTAGTAATTAGGGGTGAATTACCAAATTCGTTTGGTGAAAGTAGGTATGTAGAGACTTTTGCACAAACCTCCTTAAACCCCCATTATAAAAAGATTGCTAGGAATGTAGTTAAGAGTGATTGTAAATTAGTTTACAATGAGACTAAAGATTTTTGATAGTAACACTAACATCACTAAACACTAGAGTTTCTTTAATATCGGATGGGTGGATAGGAGTAAACGGCGTTCCAATGATGTGTGTAACATGTCATTGGATAGATTCGGATTGGGTACTTCAAAAGTAGAGGATAATTTCATATGGATTTGTTAGGTACCCACATAAGGGTGAAATTATAGCCACACATATTATGGAAGCATGTAATACTTTTGGTATTTATGATAAAGTGTTTGCTATTGATTTTGATAACGACTCTAAAAATACTAAGGCAATTGATAGTTTGAAAATTACTTTAGATCCTATAAAACCAGAAATTTTTCATGTTAGGTGTGCGTGTCATATTTTAAATCTTTGTGTACAAGATGCACTAAAATATGGAAATGATAAACTTGATGCAATGAGAGATTGTGTTCATTATATTACATTGAGTGGTCCAATATATCAAGCTTTTCATGATTGGTATAAACTTAGGAGAATTGTATATAAACGTTTTTCTAAAGATGTTAGACATCGTTAGAATTCTACATTTGATTTATTAGGTGTTGTTCTTCATTATCGTTTTAATCTTAGTGATTTTTGTGTTACAATGGGTATGCAAAATTGTATGTTAGATGATGATTTTTGGTTTTTTGCCGATAGTTTGTATCAATTTTTAGAACCTTTTAACGACGCTACTTTGCAATTTTTAAAAACATATATTTCTACATCTAGTGGTATTTTACTTGAAATTGTCACTATGATGACAACAATTAAAGATTTGCAAAATAACCCTTTTATTGGAGATATGGTTAATGCGGCATATATTAAAATTTTAAAATTTTTTCATCTACTTCTTATGTTATATTGTGTAGCTAGTGTAATGAATCCCATGATTAAATTAGATGACACAAAAAATTTAATTGAATTTTTTTACACTTATGCCTCACACGATGCAATACAAGTTTTTGATCATGTTGTTTTTACTCGTCAATTTGAGCATATTTTGACTAGGTTATATGATACTTATGATAGACTTTATTCATCTAACACTACACGAACACAAATACAAAATGTTGATTCTTCTTCTTCTTCTTCTTCTTCTTCTTCGTCCATATTAGCAAAAGAAAAGAGTCATGCAACTAGTAGTGTATTAAATCTAATTAAATCAAAAAAACCAAGAACCAATTCACCAAATGAGTTGAATTGGTATAATGCACAAAGTTCGATTGAATATGTAGTAGATGTGTTACAGTTTTGGAAGAGCAATGAAGTTATTTTTAATATTCTTTCTCGTATGGCTAGAGATTTGCTAACAACACCGGTGTCAACCGTTGCATCGGAAAGTGTTTTTTCTCTTGTTGGTAGGATAATGAGCCCGAACATGAATCGATTGACAGCTAAAAATTTGGAGATACTAGTATGCGCCGAAGATTGGATGAAAGCGGAAGAGATGAACGAAGATTTACTTGAAGCACAAACTGGCTCAACAAGTCGCGATGAATGAATAATTAGATTTAGTCAATTTACATTAAAATGATGTACAATATATATTGTAAATAATTGGAAAATTTAAGGGGATGAGATTCTATATTTAGGTTAAGTAGAAGTTTACGACAATAGTCCGATGCCTTTTCTTCAATCTAAATAGAGGCAATCTCGATCCTTAAATTCAAATAATTTCCTTGTTTTGTAATTTGATCTAATTTGTATGAAATTTTATTCATGTACTTCATTTTATTTAACAATTGTAATTTATTAAATCAATTTAAATTTGGTTTTAATTTCTTTTATTTGTTACTTCTTTGCAATTATTATGAAATTACAATTTAATACTTGATCTTTTATCTTTCTTTAAAATAAAATTATACTAAAAAATTGGCCCGGCCCCCACCCTTGGGGCCGGGGCCAGGTCCGGGCCAAGGTTTTTCACACCTAGCCCGGCCCGGCCCGGCCCACGAAGTCCTCGAGCCCGGTTCGGGTTGGTCTGGGACCGGGCAAAGCCCGGGTGATTCCGGCCCGGCCCAGCCTGGGTGGTCCGAATGCCACCCCTGTTGTAGACTACAAAATGATCCCAAACAGTAGCTTTTTGTTTAAAAATTGAGAATGATATGCATAATAGTTGCATAATATTCTCAAAACGAGAAGCTCAGTTTTAAAATTTGCATAACATTTTCAATTCGCTTTTAAAAAAAAATGATAGTATGTTGGTAATGTTTTAAATCAATTATTCAATTAAAATAGTTAGTATAATGTACACATATAAAAAAAGTAAAGTCATCAAATTAAATGAATATATAATGAATAAGACAAAAAAAGTTTATATTTGAATATTTTGATTTGGGCTACACGTGCCGTGCACATTTATATTTGTTGGATATAGTTTAGACGTGTATTATACGTGTTTATATAGTTACAAAGTTAGGGTTTATTTGTTACAAACCCCAACTCTCCCATTAAAATAGTAGAGATTACTCAATTGTAAATTGTATGTTCTTACTCATACCTAAAATTTACCAAAGTTACCAAAAATATTAATCTTTTTTTACCAAAGTTGCCAAAATGTGTGGTTTAGATTTAGTTAGGTTAGGGATAGATCTAATTATGTGGTGTATATTTAGTTGAGAGATTTAGTTAGGTTAGGGTTAGATCTAATCTAATTGTGTGGTGTAGATTTAATTGTGGTTGAATGCATACAAATCATAGGTTGTCTACAAATGACAACTCTCCCATTATAATATTACTAGTATCATACACGTGCACACGTGCACGTGGGAAAAATTGAAGGGTTAATGAAAAGGATAAAAAGAAAATAATTCCCAAACTGATCCACTTCCGAATATATTTACCAAACTGGTCCACTTTCGAAAATATTTACCAAAGTGGGTCATTTTGTCAACACGTGCGTTGCACGTGTTGGCTTTAAAATGACAACAATGACATATGACACTAACCCCTTCTCCCATTATAATAGTAGAGATAATATTAGATATTTTTTCTTAAAAAAACCCCTGAATAATTGGTGTGTGCCTGCCGCGGGCCGGGTCTATTTTTTTGCCGTACTGGGCCATTTTTGAAACTATTTGCGATTTTGGATCACCTTTCAAACTATTAGCACTTATGGATTAGTTGCTGTCACGTCACTCTACCTCGATTATCAAGTTTACAACTGGTCCTACAAAATGAGGACTAGCTAGTTAGAACTGCAACCAGCACTAAAAGATCATTCAACTTCTACATAGGGAGAGGGTTTAATCAAATTCGAGAAAACAAAAATGGTAGCTTTAGAGCATCCGCATCGTTTACTATATTTCCATTTTATAGCAAAGAAGTCGTTGCAGTTGTTTGCTATTTTGCCTTTTTTTTCTTTTCATTTTTTGCTACAGTAGATTGCTATATTTGAGAACGGGTTTGACAATATGCATATTATAGGATATGGAACATCATGTTTCGTTCCTAATATTTTATTATACTTTTAAGGCATCGGATGAAACATCCGATGAAATTAGAGATTTAAAAAAAATAAAAATATTCCAAGACGAAACATCAGATGTTTCGTCTTAGGAAGATTTTTTAAATTTTAATACTGATATGTTAGTTAGGTGTTTATTTAGTTAATCTCTACTACTATAATGGGAGAATGTCTTAGTGTAATTTGTCCATCTACCAACCCGTGCAATGCACGTGCATAACTATTGCAAATGAGGTTTTAGATCAAATCCAGACTACGTTTGAATTTTTACTTTTAAAAAAACTATATTTATTAAGACGTGCATCGCACGTGTAAACTACTAGTCAGTTTAGTTAGATATTTAGTTAGATAATTAGTTAAATAATTAAGTTTAATTAGCTAATTAATCAATTAAATAGTTCAGCGGCAAAATGGTGAGTGGGTCCCACCAATTTAAAAAAGAATATTAAAAATCTAAAAAAACTATTAAAAAAAATGAAAAATCTTTAAAAAATCACACGAATTTAGTTGAATTTTTGTTGAATTTGTTATATTTTAGTATTTGACGGCTGCAGCAAAACAATTAAAATTGTCAATTTTATTTTGCCATTTCATTTTTTGGCTACACAACTGGGGATGCTCTTAGAAGTCCCTAAATAGTATGGCTACCTCGTGCTGGTGCTCGTCATCTATTGTCTTCTCAAGTTTTTTTTTTTTTTTTTTTTTGAGGTAAAAGGTGGAATAACGCCACCCTGTTTCATTAATAAGAAATTAATAAACAACCCCGGTATACCGGGAAACAAAACAACAATGCAGGAAATAAAACATAAGCCCCCCAACAGCACCCTGGGGGTGGGTTACATTAACTAAATCTCATACAACCCAAAATACAGAAGAGTGAAACAAGTGACAAATGGTAGCAGTGTCCACTGGTGGCTCCCTGAAAAGCACATTCGGGGTCCCCTCCTCAGTCCAGAGTCGGACCGAACTCTACCTCCTCGTCATCAAATTCTTCCACCTGGAAGACCCTTGCAATCCGTCCTCTCGCTCCTGTAGCTGCAGCTGTGGCCCAAAATGAAATCAGATGCATGATGAAGGTAAGGTTACCAGAAATAGAATTACGTGACGCACGGAAATAAAAATTGTTCCTATCTAGCCATAACACCCATGTGGTTGCCGCAATGGCAATATACCACGCCTCCTTCATATCATGTCGGATTGAGGCGAATCTGGGGCCAACCCACAGCTCCTCATAGTCTCTTGGGTAGTCACTTGTGCCTAGGGCTCGTAGAACATCTGTCATGACCGCCTTACTTCTTGTGCAGTGAATAAATAGGTGGTTCACATTTTCCGTATGTACATTGCAGAATCCACAGTAAGACGCAATGTGTGGTTGCCTTTTGGCTAGGTTCTCTCTGGTAAGGATCGCATTATTGAGCACCAGCCAGAGGAAGACCCGCACTTTAAGGGGCGTCTTTGCCTTCCATAACACCGTTGCCCAGCTAGGTCTGCATCCTCGGAAGTGTATACGCTGGTAAAGTGATCTAACCGAGAACCTCCCCTTAATCTCGGGTCCCCAACATCTCTGGTCTGGGCCTTGGGTGCACAGTACCCCAGATTGGGTGATGTGCGATTGGAGTTTATGCAGTTGCTGTTGCAATCCTGGGGTTAGAGTACCTTGGAGTGGCGGTTTCCAGACCCCCCTTTTCCAAGCTTCCGCTACGGAGATATTTGGCCGCAACGTGATATCATACAGCTCCGGGAAACTATCCTTTAGGGTATGGGGACCACACCATTTATCCCACCAAAATCTGGTGGACCGTCCATTACCAATAGTGGACGTAACTCCTGAGTTGAACGGTTCGCTGGCTTTGGCAATTCCTTTCCAGAATCGTGAGGCTTTAGGTCCAACTCGGAAGCCTAAACTTCTCGTCCCTTTACCCCGAAGGTATGGCTGAATAAAATCCTGCCATCCTTCCCCACAGTGGTGAAAAATTTTCCACCACCATTTTCCAAGGAGGGCAAGGTTCATATCACGGAGGTCAATGATGCCAAGCCCTCCATGTCTCTTCTTCATGCAGGCGATACTCCATTTGATAAGGTGGTACCCTCCCTTATTCGAGTCTGCCCCTTTCCAAAGGAATCTCTTGCGGATTCGGTCGATCCTTTGGATCACCCACTTTGGGAGTTCAAAAAAGGACATGTAGTAGGTGGGCAGATTGGACAACACTGAGTTGATTAGAACCACTCCCCCCCGATAGAGAGCGACTTACCTTTCCATCCCGCCTGTCTGTCCTCCACCCTGTCAATAATAGGTAACCAATCAGCCTTTGTCAGTCTCCCTGGTCTAAGAGGCAGCCCCAAATATTTGATTGGGAATTCCTCTGTCAGACAGTTAAGAATGGTTGCATGCTCCCGAACTTCTCCCTCTGAAAGTGAAATGGCAACCAGTGCACTCTTGTGGAAGTTAATCCTGAGCCCTGACCAGGCTTCGAAACAGTAGAGGACCCCTTTAAAGCAGATTGTTTCTGATCTAATTCCGTTTCCGAAAAGTAGAGTGTCATCCGCATATTGAAGAATCGTGCACCCCTGGTTGGAGTTGTTCCTGGCCACCGGTGTGATCCACCCCTTCCTTTGGCAGTTTTCAAGCATGCCTCTCAGCACATCAGCTACTATAGTGAATAAAAGTGGGGATAGTGGATCCCCCTGCCGAAGACCCTTTTTGCAAGGAAATGATGGACCGGGTTTCCCATTTACTGAGATCGCCGTTTTACTAGAATGCAAACACTGTTTGATCCATCTTATCCATCTGTCCCCGAAACCTCTTCCTCTGAGAGGTTCCAGCAGACAATCCCAATCTACGGAGTCGTATGCCTTCTCAAAATCCAGCTTAAGGAGAAAGTTCTTGGAATTACTCTTGTGGCAGTGGTGGATTACTTGTTCAGCCGTGGCCACACAGTCTAGAATACATCTGCCCTTGATAAAGCCAGTCTGGGTCTTACTGATAAGACTGTCCATAAGACCGCCTAAGCGGATGGCTAGTACCTTAGTGATGATCTTAGCCGAACAGTTTATCAAACTGATTGGCCTAAAATCTCCTACCCCTTTGGATTCCTCTCGTTTGGGGATCAGCACAACTTCTGCAAAGTTGAACATACCTAGCCTCAGATTGTTGTGATAAAATTCCTCCATTAACTCCATAAATTCTCCTTTAATTTCCTCCCAGAACACTTGATAAAACAACATAGGAAAGCCGTCCGGCCCAGGCGATTTGTCGGCTCCCATTTGGTTGATGGCCACTTTAACTTCCAATTCCGAGAAAGGTGCCTCCAAGGATGATACATTTGTCCCGGGTTCATTATGAAAAGCTTGCCAGTAATTGTCGCTCATTGGGATCCTAAAATCATTCTTCCTCCCGAATAGGCCTTTATAGTAAGATTGAAAGGTTGCAGAGATCCTCTCCTCATCCTGTGTCGTACCTGTATCCGTTTGGACTGAGAGAATTAGATTGGATCTCCTTCTAGCACTTGCCACACGGTGGAAGTAGGCCGTGTTCGCGTCTCCCTCTTTGAGCCACGAAATTCTAGACCTTTGTTGCCATTTGATCTCCTCCAGCCTATAAAGCTTGGCGATGTTGTCTCGGAGCTCCAGAAGTCTGTTTCGCTCTTCCTGCGACAGGTTTCTAATTTCCTCCGCCCTTTCCAGCTCATCAATTCCTTTCACAAAGGAATCTTTCGCAAGCCAGATGGTCGAGAATCTAGACTGGTTCCATCTACACAGTCTCTTTCTCAGTCTTCTAATCTTTCCACACCATCTAGATGCCGCGTCCCTGCCAGCAATTGGGAGTGCCCAATTTTCCATAACCAGATGATGGAAACCCTGAATTTCCAACCAGGCTTTCTCAAATCTGAATTTACGATGTCTGTGTGCTCTCTGTGTCCCCACTTCAAGGAGAATTGGGGTGTGATCGGACGTTGGTCTAGGTATCGACCTGGCTGAGGCCAGCGGAAATTTTGCTTCCCACTCCATGGAGACCAGAATCCTGTCCAACTTGGCCAAAACCAGAGTCGCTTGCATATTAGACCAAGTGAAAAGCCTGTCATTGACTGGAATATCAATCAGCTCTAGATCCATGATGACTCTATTAAACTCCTCTCTGTGTCTGTCGCTAGAGCCTCGACCTTTGTGCTCAAAAGCAAATCTAGTAATGTTGAAATCCCCACCCACAATCCAGGCTCCTGACCAGCGCTGTCGAATGTCGCACAGTTCTTGCCAGAAGGCATCTCGGTCTGTGGCGACGTTCGGACCGTAGACAACAGTCACAGTCTGCATCCAATCATCAGCCAGACGTTTGAGCCGGGTAGTGAGGGAGAACTGACCACAAAATTCCTCAACGTAGGAGAGAATATCTGAGTTGAACCCAATAGCAATTCCTCCTGAGGCTCCTGCCGACGGACGTAGCACCCACTCCTTAATCTTGTAACCCCCAACTCTTTTTAATTTGAGACCGTTCTGGAGCTTAGTTTCCTGTAACCCTACTACATCTGCTTTAGTGTTGTTGATGACATCCCTCACCATATCCCTTTTCCCTCTATTCCCCAGCCCCCTAACATTCCAAAATAGTGTATTCATTGGGGAACAATATCTACAGAGATCGTTGGAGTGGGTGTGGGACCGGCCACATCCTTGAGGGACTCAGTCGGATCCGAGCGTTCTTTAAGCGCCTTGTCACGGCTAGTCCTAACCCTATCGAATTCCCAACCCCTGATTTTATTAAGGAGCAACGCGCTACGGTCTGTGTCCTAAACCTCTAACCCACATGTTTCGGCTAATAAAAAAACATCGGAATCTGACATGAAATTTAAAATAGAAGCTAGAAAGTGAGTCGTACCTCCATTGTCAAATTTGGCAGTTTTGGCTGTTGCCGCCACCTCGAGGTAGTCATCCAAGGACTCCACATGAGCTCTCTTAGGCGAGCGGTGAACTCTGAACCCACCAGCCCTCAGGGGCGGTCCAGAATTGCCAGTTTGAGCTGAGACTGGTAGTGTGGATGGAACCATCTCCGGGGAAAGCTCCCTCTGGGTGTTAGGAATGAGCTCAAGATCTTCTGAATCCTCATCTGTGAAGGAGAATTCTTCATCAAGATTGAGTCTCCCTTCTGGGTCTTCTTCACTATCAGTAGGAGCCTTCAGTGCGGACTCCTCATTGAGCCCGCAACAAGGAGTGTCATTAATTAAAGTTGCATTTTCCAAAACGGTCCCCTCGGTGGGCCCGCTCCCAATCTGAGAATGTGACTTAGAACATGAAACTGTAGTGTAAGATGGTCCTGATACAATAGACGGCGCAGTGGGCCCCTTTTTGGGCCCATCAATTACTATAAAAGGCCTATCCACGTTCAGATCCACCGCCTGACCCACATAAAGGTTGGAGTTGTACCCGCGGTACAACTTACCTTCTTTATCGAAACACGCGTGAGAAGTAATCTGTCGTTGAGCGGTGAGCTCACCTTCATCGCCAGCTGGCACGTTAACACTGGGTGTCTGAGCGGTTGGCTCAGAGGTGATTTGACCCCCCCTCTGAGCTGGCGCAATTACATTGGCTGTCTCAGCGGCTGGTTCAGATGTTTCCTTCTCCAAAGCTTTTTTTGGCGCTATTCCCCAACCGCTCGAACTCAGAGAAAAGGGCTTTTCACCTTCGTCTTCTTGCCTTATTTTGGCAAGCACCAACTCTTGAGCTCCCCTGTCTTCTTTCCCGAACTTGCCACCCACTAAAAGCCTGTCTGTATCACCTACTCCCTCAGCGCTCCTCTCTTTTGAGACGCTTAAGCTGGTTTTGGGTAGCCCTGTGGTCGCCTCTATCCCCAAACTCTCCTCTGCCACCTGAAGAGGTTCCTTTTTTGATGAATACCAACTCTTTTGGATCCATTCCTTGGTCGAAAGCCTTCTTTCGCTTGTCGCCTTCCCCAAAGTGGTGGTCTCGACCACCAACCCCTGGCTCAAGTCCTGCATGTCGCTGCAGTTGGCTTTATTTCCATTAATGGGGTCTGACCCTGCACCACCTCCCTCTGCCAGTGCATGCTTTACCAAAAGGGGGCTGTTGGTAGGGACCACCGCTCTGTCCAGCGAGTTGAGGGTCACTGTTGCCTGTTGACCACTGGATTTTGCGGGACGGTCCCTCCTCCGGTCATCTCTGAACGTGGCATGCTGTTTTGGTCGTCGATGTCGATCCTGCTCTCTCGCTGCCTTGAGAATCTCCCGGTGAGCTCTTTCCACCTCGTGCGACCCATCAATAGTGAGGTCTTTGGTCGGAGAAACCACTTGCTTGAACGTTCTGTGATCTGTGAGGGAGGAAGATGGTTTGGTAGGGGGGGGTCTGCTCCTGAGATGATTCAACTTTCCTGTCTAACACAAACCTGAGGAGGTACGAATCTTCGAAGGAATACACCTTGGCGAAGCGCGACATCAAGGAGATGTCGACGCTTCTGACAAGGACCCTGGCTGAGATCAACTCCGATCTCCTCATCGTCTTCTCATCCACCTCTTCGATGGACCCAAACTCGGCGACCATTTCTTGAAGAGCTTCTCTCTTCCAAAAATGTAAGGGAATATTATGAATCCAAACCCAAAATTTTTCTCCCTGTGGGAGTTCGGCGCCAAAAGAAGGACTCCACGCCCTGAACTCCACTTGAAAGTGCCCAAAATCGACTATTCCCATTCCGATCACCTCTGAGACCTTCGCCGGCGAGGGGAAAGAGACCAAGAACTGCATGTGGCACAGTTTCTTAGCCACCCAATCCCAATCAGCGTGCATCGGCCACTTTTGAGTGAGCGCCTGAGTGAGATGCACTTCCGATGGCCTACCTGTTTTAACACTGGCGACTGCACACCATTGCCGTAACCAACTCTCTTCTCTTTTAATGTTTTCCAGGCTTTGCGCCAGTCGAATGACAGTGGGATTGTCCGGTGACCTTCCCCTGTGCACCTCCCTCTCATCGTCACTTTTAGAATCTACCACATTGGTACACACATAGGAGAGGTGGCCCCATTTCAGGCATTTGAGGCATCGGACTTGTTTCGTGCACTCATTTCTGAAGTGCCCAAGCTCTCCGCAGTTAAAGCATGGCGCCGGTTTCTTCTTATCCCTCCTCTATTTCTTCAAGCCTGTGGATTTACCAGGTTGGAGGTTAGTGATGATCTCTTTACGCTTGTTTCTTTTGCCCCTGACCTCCGTCCACTGCCCCTCCCCTGCCCCCTCTTCGGTTGCCCCAAATGTAGTCCCGTCTAGCACCGCTCCAACGAGGGCATGCTCGGCGTGAGATACCGTTTGCCGGCATTCCGATGAAGAGGGCAGTATGAGTTGCTCGGTGGTGTGATAGAGGTGGGCAGAAGTGGTATCATTTGGCTGTACGACCATCTCCCCTTCTTCTACATACCTCTGTTTGGATGGGTTTGAGTCTCTAGGTATTTCCGAAGAAATATGAGCAGGGTAGTTTGTAGTAGTGGACTTTACTGTGTGATTTGTTGGGTTAAAACGTATGCCAGTGTTGGAGTTGGACTTAGAAGAATGGTGTAGTTCTCTAACTGAGTCGTGCCTGTGTACATCCCTGCCCTGAGTAGTCCGAAACAGGTCCCTTGGGGGGGTTTCTTTCCACCTGAAATGGCCTGGAGGGGGACCCCTTCGATGGGCCCTTCCCTCGTAGACTACCTCATGCCGGCGGTGATGTCCATGGCCTCTGGGAGAACTAGCCCTTGAGCGATGATGAGCAATGTTCCTTTCCACGCGCTGTTGCTGTGCACCCCTGTGCACATACGTGGAAGAGTGAATGCCTCTGAGCTCTCGGCTTTCTTGCTCAACCACTGACGCTGGCATAACGTTTGTAAGTGCGGTTTCAACCGCGGGGGCAGTAGTAGGGGAGGTGGTGGGCTGCACAGAGGTAACACCATGGTTACTAGAGTCTCTTGCTGCCTCAAGTTGAGACTTAGTCGGGGTTGGTGGGTGTCGGACCCTCTCGTTGGGCCCGC